>CAJQZJ010032426.1:1895697-1969940 GCA_907164525.1 Lophiomys imhausi
CCGTCGGGCTGGTGGAAGGCGGAGACCAGCGCCATCTTTAAGGCGCGACATGTCGCAGCTCTCTACACAAGACAAAATCTTACACAGAAAACAGACCCCAAGCAACCACTTGGAAGACTGGCAGGGGGCAGGAGGGGGGAATTGATAAATGGAAGAACCAAAAATCTTGGTCTTATCAAAGTAACTGGTATAAATAAGTGGGGGTGAAGAGGGGAGCGTAGCCCCTGACTGGGCCTTGAAAGCTGCTAAGGCGTTTAGACTGAGTGTCTCCCTGGGATAGGACTCCGGCCGGCTTCCTCGCCTACAGTCCTCGCCTACAGTCCTCGCCTACAGTCCTCGCCTACAGTCCTCGCCTACAGTCCTCGCCTACAGTCACTGGTCAACAGTGTCTGTGTTACTTTACTTTCCAAAGGCAGTGAGGGGTGTTCCCCAGGGAGACATGGACGGACAGAGGAGGGACAGAATGTCCCCACACTTTGACCATCCTGTAGTCCTGAGTCCACAAGCCACTCCTCAGAACCTGTGGAATCACACAGCATACAGGGGCCATAATTTTCCTGTGAGGGAAACCCCACACACCGTGGTTTACAGGGAAGCAACATCAAGGCTGTGCTCATGCCACGGAAGTGGTGTCTTCCGGGATCGAAGAACAGGCAAGTTCTCAGTGCTCAGAGGTGCCTACAGGAAGTCAGATTCCGTCCAGTGGGAGTGTTGGCATTCTTCTGCCTCAGTCTACTATCTCAGTCCCTTCCACTTCCTCTTCCACTGAAGGTCACAACTCGAGATTCCAACTCTCTAGTCACAGCACCTGTTACCCAACTCTGGTAACATGGATTATCCACTCAGAGGCCCCCTAGACATGAGGACCCAGTAACAGGTCCCTCTGCCTCCTACCTCCTGCCATCATTCTGGGAACTCGTATGAACCCAGGGCATCCCTGTATCCTCATGTCTCATCTCCTGTACCCCAGACCTCCAGGGATCACTTCTCCTTCTCAGCCACCCACAGATTACCTGGCATCTCCTGTATGATCTTTTTGCTGAGGCTGGCAGGATGGCTCAGCAGTTAAAAGCATGTACCACACTTATAGAGGACCAGAGTTCAGTTCCCGACACCCACAACAAACAGCTCCCTATCACCTATAACTCCTGCTCTAGGGGATCTGACGCCCTCTTCTGGCATCCTCGCACACTGCACTCATGTGCGCAAACCCACATGCCTACACACAATTAAAAATACAATGAATTTTTTTTTAAGACCTTTGTGTTGGTTGGGTTGCCCTGGGTTCTTTTGGCTTTGCTTTCTTTGGTCTCACTGTGTAGCCCAGGTTGGCTCAAAGTCCCTAAGCTCCTGCCTCAGTCTCCCTGCAAGTGTGAGATTATAGGTATGTACCATCACACACACTAAACACCTATACGGTCTTAAACACCAGCATCCCCCTTGTAGGCTAGAACTATTTCCCTTCTTTTCATGAAGCCAGCCTCCATTCACAGATTTGTCCCTTTCTCCTTCATTCAGCTATGGAACCAACCACCGACTTCAGATGCTGCCAAGCTGTCGTTCTTCCTGGGCTCCCCTTTCTCCTCGGGAGATGTGCTGTGATCTGGCACCTCCATTCCCACGGCCCAGTGCCCTGCCTTTCCCAGCCACAGAGGACCCAGTCATCTGCTTTCTCCATCACGATTTCCAGGCTACTGGAAGGCACAGGAAAACCAACCAACCGTGCAAACGGGTGCCACCCCAGATTTATGGCCCCTGACTTCAGCCTGGCCTCCAGGCCCCTGTGGTCAACTTTTTCTAAACTTTCACCACCCCTTCAGCTTCCTGGTGGCCCCCTCTCTCACCTATAATTGGCAGGGAGAACAGAAAACATGAGACCAGAAGTGCCCTCAACTCCCTCTGGATAGTCCCACCCTGCCTATTGGGTGCCTCATTTCCTCTCAGCAACTGACCCCCCAGCCTCAGACTTTATCTCAGCCTTGGCTGTAGCTTCCCCACATCCCTCTTTACAGGTTGTTGGGGCACCTGCTTCTGCTCATTGTTGTTGCTTCTATCAGACTCCCCAGGATTCTGTCTTCGTTTTTTTTTTTTTTGTTTTTTTTTTTTTTTTTTAGTTTTTTGAAACAGGGTTTCTCTGTGTAGCCATGGCTATTCTGGAACTCACAATGTAGACCAGGCTGGCCTTGAACTCACAGAGATCTGCCTGCCTCTGCCTCCCGAGTGCTGGGATTAAAGGTGTGCGCCACCACACCCGGCCATTACAAGCAACTGTAAACTGCCATGTGGGTGCTGGGATTTGAACCTGGGTCCTTTGAAAGAACAGCCACTGCTCTTAACCGCTGAGCCATCTCTCCAGCCCTGGCCCATTATTATTATTATTTTTAATCTTTCCCAGATCCCCAAATACACTTGCCCAGATCCCCACGAACACTCAGGAGCTGCTATGACTTTTTTTTTTTTGACAAGGTATGATAAGCTATGTGTCCCAGGTTGGCCTTGGGTTCAAGATCCTACTACCTCAACCTATCGAGTGCTGGAATTTCAGACTCGTGCCACCACCACGCCTGGATACACACACAGCTTAGCATCTTGCTTCAGTCTATCCGATATGTGGATCCAAATCAAAGAACCACTTCCTGGTGTCCTGGATGTTGGCCTGTCTGTCCCATGGGCACCTCTAAAGCCTCAAGTCCCAGCTAGGCCTCTTAGCTGTGTCCTCCTCTCTTTGCTGGTACATCAGGTTACAACATTCCCATCCACCTTGTTCCCAATCCAGACACCAGGAAGTTGCCAGCCTGTCCTCCTTCCACCCATAAATGCCACATCTTATGGGGTCTGTGTCAGAGCCATCTTTGTGCCACACTGTAGCCCTTTCTAGTCCCTTCTGCCTCCTGCAATAATGTCCACCTGGCCCCCTCTGTCTCCTTTCTTCTGACTATCACCCTCTTTGGGACCGGAACCAGACTTCTTATGGTGGCCCATGTGGCCACATAGTGAACATCTGTTCCTCTATCCACCCCTCCCTGCTCTCTGCCTGCCTTTTGGACACTCTGCTGGGCCTTCCCTCTAGGATGTCCTCTATTCTCCCCCACTCTGCTGGGTGTCACCAGGCATCCTAAGCCACCCTCCTCTCTCTGGTGCCTCTTTCTCCTCTACCCTGCCCCATCTTTCGCTGTTGGACATTTGTCGGTTTCAGTTGCCACCTCTGTGAACAACACCTGCCCAGAATATTCCTGTACTGGCCCTCGTGTCTGGGGCTCATGTGCCTGACAGTGCTACCTCAGTGCTGGCAGTTGCTTGCAAAGGAAGAGGTGCTTCAGCTCTCCCCACATCTTCCCCAACACTTGACTTTATCAGACTTTTTCATTTTTGCTGATCTCCCTAGGAAGTTGGTCATAGAATCTCACTGGGGTTTTCATTGGAATTTCTTTAATTCCTAACAGTTCCCCCTGCTTTCTGGTCTATCTACTGGCCATTTGGATTTCTGAGACACAATTTGCTTCCCCCCTCCCCCACTGAGCTGTCCATCTCTGCCACATGCATTTGTCAGAGTTCTTCACATCACATGCCTTTGTCAGAGTACTTTAGTGTTACATATATGACACAAGAAGAACATACAGTAAAATTGAAGTGTTTTGCTCTTAAGAAAAAAAGACGGTAGGAGGATAAAAAGAAAGTCACCAAGGCAGGGACTTTGCCGTGCAGTCAGACGTCATTATCTCTAGAATGCCTAGTTCGTGGACATCTTTTGGGATCCTATGGGAGCCTTATTGCTTTGCTTTTAACACTTAGGGACCCTGTCCCACCTGGAATCTGCAGCACGTGGAGATCTTTGTATCCAGTGGTCCTCACATGGAACCAGACACACAGTAGGTACTCAGCGAATGTCCACTGAGTGTCTGAGGTGCAGAATCCAGGTACAGACGCTCCCAACCAGAGAAGCCCTCCTTTCTTAAGCCTCCCTGCAAAGGCCTTGTGTTCACGGTACAAGTGTATATATATATATATATATATATATATATATATATATATATAGGCAGCAGCACTGACTAGGCAGACACTACGTTCAAGGTTTCTCTTTGTTTGTTTGTTTGTTTGTTTTTGTTTTAATTGCTTATGTGGCTGGAGAGTTGGTTTAGCCTTTAAGAGCACTGACTGCTTTTCCAAGGACCTCAGTTCAGTTTCTAGCACCCACATGGTGGCTCACAACTGTTTGTAACTCCAGTTCCAGGAGATCTGATGCCCCGCTTTGGGTCTCCACAGGCCATCAGACATGCCACGGTGTAAGACATACATGCTGGCAAAACACTCACACACCTAAAATAAAAATGAATAAATCTTTAAAATGCTTTATTTTTATCTCTAAGGAGGTGAAGTCTGTACCTTTAAGAAATTCATCACCTGGCTCTGATTTCCCAACCCTAGACAGAGTCTACACACCCAGATATACCAGGACTTTTAAGAAGTTTGGTGGGTTGGTTTCTACAATTTTTTTTTTTTTTTTTTTTTTTGGTTTTTCGAGACAGGGTTTCTCTGAATATCTCTGGCTGTCCTGGACTCGCTTTGTAGACCAGACTGGCCTCGAACTCACAAAGATCCGCCTGCCTCTGCCTCCCAAGTGTTGGGATTAAAGGCGTGCGCCACCACCGCCCGGCTTTTTGGTTTCTACAATTTTTGAGACAGGGTCTCATGCCCAGGGTGGACTTGAACTCAGCCTCCTGAGTAATTGGGACTTCAACTGTATGCCACAGTCCAAATTCCAGCTATGTTTTTTTTTTAAATCTGTTACTTAGGAGGTGGCTTTCAGCCTTCTCTTTTGTTATGAGGAATGGTAATGGTAACTTACTTGGTCCTCCAGAGGATGGATTGAAAGAGTAAATAGAGCCGTGGGAGGCAGGTGCTGGACACATGGCAGGTGTCCATAGCTTGTTTAGTGTGTAAATGATAGAATAGGAGTCGGGTAAGGGAGAGCTGCAATTAGGGGAGGCAGGGGGCAGGCAGGGGCTGTCTGCTGGGCTGCTGCAGGCCCTCCTGGTCATAGTAACTGCTGTCAGCAAATGTTTCCCAGACAGGAATCCCCTTCAGGGCTCCCTTCCCCAGCCTACTGCATTTGTTGACTCAAAACTTTCCCATTGCCAATTTAGCCTGAAGTAAGGAAGGGGGGGTGGGGGTGGGGAAAGGAGAGAGGTGTGGGAGGGGGTGGAACTCCACAGAAAGGGGTCTTTGTCTGAGTGCTGTGTGGCATTTCAGATTCAGCAGTGTGAGTGAGTGAGTGAGTGAGTGAGTGTGTGTGTGTGTGTGTGTGTGTGTGTGTGTGTGTGTGTGTACATGTGTATGTTTTAATCTCCTAAAGAGTTGAGTGGGCCAGGCATTAAATAAGGCATCTAAGTCAGGCAGCAAGACCTTCCAGTGGGCTCTCTGTGTTGGGAGATAGGACAATATGATGGATTGGCAAGCCCCTGGCGTCTTCCTGAGGCAGGGCCACTGTTCTAGTAGAGGGCAGATTGGCAAGCCCCTGGCGTCTTCCTGAGGCAGGGCCACTGTTCTAGTAGAGGGCAGATTGGCAAGCCCCTGGAGTCTTCCTGAGGCAGGGCCACTGTCCTAGTAGAGGGCAGAGGCACTGTCTCCTTGCTAAGGCTGAGGGCTCCATATTAGGGAGCTCTTCTGCAGCCAGTAGCCACTGGGATTCCAAAGCTTGGGTCTCCCAACTGTGTGTTCTCTGCTGCAGGTCTCTGTCCAGGCCCAACCACACTACTGTGGCTACCATTGGGGCAACCCTGGATCCTGTGGTGTTGGACTTGTTAGGGAAGACATCATTTTTATTCATTTAAGGCAGAAATTCTAAAGCACGGCTGTCTTGATAAAGCAACGATCTTCCTACTTACCAGAGACTTCTGAAGTCACATGAACTTGAAACGATTCTGGGGTAGCTCTTGTTTTTCTAAAAGAATACTTATTTATATAGCCGCCGCCCCCAACAGTTTCACATAAACCAGGCTACCTGGACCCCTTACATAGATGAAAAATGAAAATGGAGCCCAGTGCCACAATAGTGGCTGCTCAATTTGATTTTTGTAGGTTGTGTTTTTCTGAGGTAGAGTCTCAAGACAGGGGCCCTTGAGCTTCCCATCCCCCTGCCCCTACCTCGTAAGTGCCAGGACTACAGGCATGTGCCGTCATACCTGGTTTATGCAGTGTTCGGGATCAAACTCAGGGCCTCCTCGTGAATGTTAGGCAAGCATGCTCTCAGCTATCAGTGTACTAGTTTAAGGGCCGTATCAGGCAAGGGGTCAAGGAAGATTGAGATTGTGCCAGTACTAAGAACAAAAAGGAAACTGAAAACAATCCACCTGAGGGTGGGTGTTGTGAAGGTTCCCTAGGTACTGAGGACTCCTGACTGCAGTTCTGAATTTACTCAGGTGAAGAAGGAGCCAGGGCATAATGTGGTGACAGGCACAGAAGTGTTCAGGTTGAGGCCATGGGGGAGTCAGGGTGTGTCACCTCCTGAGGGTCTGGACTCTAGCTGGCTGGGGTTGTGTAGGCGCAGGGGACTGGGGAACAGGATGAGCCTTGGAGCGTCTTCAGAGAAAAGTGAGCTGGGGAGAGAGGGGGGGGGGGGGGCGGGGACACTGGGGTTCTCTGAAGCTGGAAGAGAAAGATTCCAAGCAAGGGGCTTCCTGAGGTAGAGTCCCCTCCTTCCCCTCCTAGCAACTAGAGTAGGGAAGAAGATCTGAGAACCAGGTTGCACCAGAGGCCTGGGAATTAGTGGTTTCTGGGGCAGAAGTGAGCCCATTTCACCCATGTATGGTTTCTGCACCAAAGCAAGAAAAGAATGAAAAACTGGTATAGAACAGAGCCTGGTGGGCAAGCCCAGAAACCCAGTTTCTGGGGAGGTTGAGGAAGTAAGGCCCCAAGTTCAAGGACTGCCTGGGCTATAGAATGAATTTAAGGCTATCCTGAATGCAGTCGAATCATGTGTCAAAATGAAAGGTGACAAGAGAACTGGGGATAGATAACTTCTTTGTCATTCATGGAGCCCTGGGTCAATCCCTAGTACCTTACCAAGAAAGAGGAAAGAAGGGAGTGGATAGGGGAGGAGAAAGGGCACAGAAAACTGTAGAGGTACAGGCACCAAGTGCTTCAGACCAGCAAGTATTTCCATTGTAAATTCCCTCCTCCCCCAAGTCCCCAGGCAGCTGTTCCCTGAGCATCGGAGACAGAACAGGAGGGGGATGGCGGGAATAAATCACATTTTCTGCTTCTTCGAAGTGGCTGCAGCCTCCTCCGGCTCCTCCTGCTGGACTCCACTCCACAGAGGAGGGATCAGCTGGCCTATGGCTGGGGGGGCGGGAGGGCGGTGCTAGGCAGGCAGAGACAGAGTTGGGGAGGGGAAGTGATCAGTGACAGGGCTAAGAATAACAGCTTCCATCAGCCCTCACACCCTCTCCCACTTGCCATAGCTCAAGTTGTTGGTGGATGCCGGAGACAGACAGATACAGGGTGTCTGCGAGACCAAAGCTGATTTGGCGGCAGGAGCGGGGGCAGGCTGAAGTGGCACAGAAGTGACTGGGGGAGGTTGGAGATTGGATTGGTCTTCTGGTGACAGAGAAGATTGTGAATGTGTATGCACGTACATGCCTCCGGTGTGCCAGAGAGTGAGAGGCTGCCTGTGTTCTACAGGAGGGCAGGGCTGTGATCCAACACATCATCAGTCAGTCAGGACATCTGTGACAACAGAGGCCAGGATGGTAGGGGCAGACTTGGTGAGACCACTGCTCTAGCTGGAACATGGTGGCTGAGGCAGGGTCTGAAGGACAAGCAAGGAAGGAAGATGGGTCAGAAAATGAGTGCCTTCTGTGTCACATACAAGGCTGCACCTTCCAAGTGTGTGCTCATGTCTGTGTCTCAGTGGGTGGCCTTCTAAGTATTGACTCTATTTATTTGTTTGTTTGTTTGTTTATTATGTGTTGGGTGAATAGCTGCTGCCACTGTGTGTGCATGCATGCATTCATGTGTGTGTGTCTGTGTGTGTGTGTATGTGTGTGGTGTGTGTGTGTGTGTGTGTGTGTGTGTATGTATGTCCCTGTGTCTGTGTGTAGGTCAGAAGATAGCTTATAACAGTCCCTTCTTCCACCATGTGCTTCTAGGGACTGAACTCAGGTCATCATGCTCGGCAGCAGGAGCCTGTACCCGCTGTTTCTGAGTAGTTATGGGTGTCCCTGTGCCTCTACAGGGGAGGAGGAGCACATGTGCACACAGAGATCTCTGTCTATAAGTGGGAAGTAATTCATACCTGTCTCTCTGTATGTATGTGCACTGTGTACCTATGGGACCATGTGTGACCCTGTGACTGTGTGTAGTGGCACAGGTGTGAGATTGTGCCAGGACATGCGTAGTAAGCTCTACAGTCTGACCTGCCTCTAGCTTCAGCAGACAGTGCAAAGAGTGATAGGTTGGTATTTTTATTTGTTTGTTTCTTTGCTTTTTGATACTTAGCCTCAAATGTAGTTATCCTCTGGCCTCAGCCTCCCAAGGGCTGAGATTACAACCATGTGGAATCACCATGACCAGCTCTGAAGAATTTACCCATTTATTTTTAGTACTGAAGTTGAAACAGAACCCCTCACAGGCTGGACCTCCACACTGATCTTCAATTCCTGCTTTTTCTTTTTTTTTTTCTTTCATGTTTTTATTCTGATACTGTTACCACTAAATTGCCCAGCTCTGGGTCTCTAGGATTAATGGAGTATGCTGCCTGCCCACCAGGTTGCTCTAGCACTGTCTCCACATTTCCAGTACAGATCAAACTAGATCACAAAGGAGGTACCAGAGGCTGCTGCACATATGCGCATGCTAAAGTTTGCCTCACACCATCACATCACATCCCCTCTGGGAGACTGCTGGCGGTGAAGCCATGCCTCAGTTTCCTGAAAATGTATGTTGGGGGAAAGATACACTATCTTACCACTGTTATCACTCATGCCTTAGAATAAATACACTTTGATGTTCCTGTCAAACTAGTAGTGTTTAGTTACCTTGCCCTTTCATGACAGTTATGTGAAAGGCCCTATCACAACATTTATGTGGATTTTTTTTTCTCCTGGGATTTTCCAAGTCTGCACCCCAAGACTTGATCCTAGCAGCCAGCAGAGTCCCCAAGGCCAGGGTATCCATCTGTCTACAGTGTTACCTACAGGAGTCCTTTAATTCGGGACTTTATGAGGCCAACTAAATGGTTCATTGAAAATGACTAAACTCAACCTTGGAAAGAAAATTATAAACATTTTACTACTTAGCAAAAGCCAAGCATGATTGCATATGGAAACTATGGACACTACTCAGAGGGATTTTAATATTAATTTCCAGTTTCCTCTTCACTAAGGAACTGATGAAAACCCAGGCTCTCTGCGCTGTTCAGGCTAAAATCAACATTGTGCACACTGGTCCAAACTCCTGCTTCTCCCTGACCGACCTCTAAGCCCACTACTGCTCAAGGGTGCCCACCTCAGCTCCACCTTTGCCACTAGGAAATGCTGCACCGCTGGGGGCTCTCTGTAAATGCTACCCAGACACCTGCTGTCACCAGGCCTCTCTGGTGCAGAGCAAGCTAGAGATCACAAAGGCGGTCTCAGAAGGATGCTGCATGCTTACCCCTTCCAGGATGGAGAAAGGAGAGTGAATGCTAGTGTTCACCTCAGCACGGACGGTCACCTCCTCTCTGGGCGATGGCTGGCCATACCTCTGTTTCCTGGAAAAGTGTGTTTGGGGAACGGCGTACATAATCACTATTATCACTGATGCCACAGGAGGTTCTTAGAAGCCCAGAGAAGCTTCCGCTCTGTGCGCAATGATGTCACTTAATAGTGTGGATAACGCCGGGCTTGGCAGCACACGCCGGGCTTGGCGGCGCAGGCCTTTAATCCCAGCGCTTGGGAGGCAGAGAGGCAGGCAGATCTCCGTGAGTTCAAGGCCAGTCTGGTCTACAAAGTGAGTCCAGAACAGCCAAGGCTATACACAGAGAAGCTCTGTCTCAAAACAACAACAACAAATAATGTGGGGCAACAAGAAGCTTCAAATAGGACCAGACCTGAGGAAAAGCCAGAGTGGGGTTTAGAAACAAGTGTGAGAGGGCTTTGGGCAAGGCACTTAGCCACCGCTGAGCTGGAATTTGGTCATTACAGAAGTGTGCTCTCAGATGGCACCGGTGTGGATATACACTCTGCTCATAGACACGCTGTGGGAATTAAGTTCAGTGTGTAGCTCAAGCCCCTGCATCGAGTGGGCTGTCAGGAAGTGGGGCTGCTACTTCTCCAAGACAGTCTGAGGACTCCGACCTGAACTCCCAGTGTGACTCCAGCTACTGCAAAGCTGTGTTTAAAAGGCAGACCTTTGGGTCATCACTGGCCTTCACCTCAACTTCAGGAGGCCAGGGCAGTGTGGGAAGCAGGCTGGACTGCCTGCCTTCTGGCCCTTTCCTCTTGCCCACAAGTGCACCAGAGACCCCAGGCCACTGTCTCAGTTGAGGGCCCAGTTGAGTTGGATGTGGCCTGTACCCAAGAGCAACCTAGACTCTGCTTTGGTTTTAATTATGGGTGGCCTGGCCCTGAGTAGCTGCTGACTGTTCACCTGAACTGCCAACACAAGGCACACATGCCAATTACATGCATAAGGGCATGCAGATTTCCCAAGAACAACAAGGATAATTTGTTTTCTCCATGGTTTGTTAAGAGGTAACTCAGTGGCTTGTACAATAGGCACATGGCTTCTCACCTCTCCCTGCCCTTGCCTGCTGGTTCTTCCAGGTTTGCCAATTAGAACTGGGAGAAATTAAGGTACCACTTCATTCCCCGTAGCCAACAGACTGTAGGAGGTAAGGGAGAGAAAGAGGATTGGCTGAAAGGCTAGACAAGACTGATGATGGCTAGTCAGTGTTCCCCCTGTCTAACTATGACATCTGGAGCCAGCGTAGACAATGAGCAGGAAACAGGGACTGCTCCTGCTCATGTGCCTAGTGGCTGTCATTGCTGTCACCGCAGTGGCTGTCATTGCTGAAGCCAGTGCCAGAAAGCATCATTTTTGAGCTCACAGCAGCTGGAACCCAGCAGGACAGAGTGGTAATGACAAAGGCCCACTCACTATCTGTTGTGTGGCTGGGGCAGCTGGGAACAGCCACCTGTGGCAGCCCTGGAGGTGACCTTGAGCACCCTAGGGTGGGCAAGTTGAAAACAGAGCTGTCCTGTCTCCTGTGTCTGAGTGGCACTGCAATAGAGCAAAGTCACCATGGAGATTGCTCAGAGCCCAGCTGCTAAGGGACAGCATCCACAGATCCATCAGAAGTCAGTTCCATGGCTACTGGAATGCCCCCTGAGGGTAACAGTACTCTCTCTGGCCAAGGAAATGCTCGGTGGGCAATGTGTCTGCCATGCCAGCATAAGGAGCTGTGTTCGATCCCCAGTATTTACATAAAAGTTTGGGTGCAGGAACACACCCATAATCCAGCCCCAGGGAAGCAGAGACAGGGGTCTCCGCTGGGTTTGATGGGCAGCTAGCCAGCCTAGCTGAGTAGGTAAGCCCCAGGTTCAGTGAGAGACCCTGTCTTTAAAAAAAAAAAAAGTGGTAGGTAGGGACTGGAGAGATGGCTCAGTGGTTAAGAGCACTTTGCTGTTCTTCCAGAGAACCTGGGTTTGGATCCCAGCACCCACATGGTAGCTCAGTGAGATGGAAGACCATGGTGGAAAGCCCAGAGAAAAATACAGAACAAGGCTTTGCAGCCAGGGTCCCCTCTCTTCCCCTGGCAGGCTCCTCCCCTAAAGGAATTCCAGGAACCAAGTCAGAAGTAGGGTGCATCCAAGGTCAGGGCTTTCCTGGAAAGGTTGGTGGATAATGGAGTCAGTGAGGCCTGTATGTCCTCTAAAGCAGATGTGAGGATGAACAGATTCATAATTATTCCAGCCTTATTCTGGATGAAGGGGACCCATCAGAGCACCCTTGCTGTGTTGCACTGAGAAGGGCTCTTACCCTCGTGCCTGCACTGCAGACTGCATATCAACGGGATGCAGTGGGAGCCCAGGCACGGTTGGTAAACTGTCAGTGAACTGTCATGTGCTGTCTGTGTTGTCGAAAACAGACTCTGAGACCAACGTGGGCCCCTGTCTCAGACCCGGGCATGTTTATTTCGAGTATCCTGCAAGACACCCTGAGACAGGATGGTCCCTGGTCCCATAGCAGGGAGGAAGGAGTACAGAGAAGAGCCCAAGGGCATTAAAACCCTTGCATCCTTGAGAAGTGCAATACAAGTTACTGTTTAACCCTGGTAGAAATGCCTTGCTGCGTGCGAATGGGAAGCCTGGAGCCTCATCTGTGGACAGGTCTCCCTGCCAAACCCTAAACTGGGAGCTCTGGCTTCAGTAAGGTGCCCTGTAAGTGCCCGATTTGATGTTCTGTTTAGTTTTTTTGTGACTTGCTATTCATTCTTCTACTTTATTTATTTACTTGTTTGTTTATTACTTTAAAAATTGGGTTTTGTTTGTTTGTTTGTTTTGTTTTTGTCTGCATGTTTGCTTGTATACCACCATGTGAGTGCCTGGATCCCTTGGAAGCCAGAAGAGAGTGTTGGATCCCCTGGAACTGGAGTTACAGACGGTTGTGAGCTGCCACATGGGTGCTGGGATTTGAACTTGGGTTCAAATCGTCTGGAAGAGCAGCCAGCGCTCTTAGCTCGTGAGCCACCTCTCCAGCTTTTTTCTTGAAGTATGCATAACACATACTTAATAGACTCAACCATTTGAAATCCAAAGCATGACTGTTGCCCATCAGTCTGTGGACGAAAGAAGAGGGCAACCCCTTGGCGATTCCTTGGGAGATCTGGAGCTGGGGAGGTTAAACAGTCTGGGTATTTACTCTTAGTTTTCTGGGCTTGTTTCCACTCTGTCTCTTTTCCTGGAAAGCTGTGTTCTTGGGAGCATTCATCCAGGAAGTAACTCCTCAGGTGGACTACCTCTGCTCTCATCCTTCTGCCCTGGGGCCAAAGACAAGGTTGGTTAGCATGGAAAGAAAGTTCTCTCCCTCAGGCCAAGATGGTCTGTTTAGGTTTTTTTTTTTTTTTGTCTTTCAATTCAGGTGATTCATTAACTCTCCATAGACTTTTCTCTTTATTCCTCAGTAAGAACTTTTAAAGAAACTTTTTTTTTCAGCCAAAGAAAATAGCATTAAGGGAGTTATGGCCTCACTTTGACCAGGATAAGTGGCCCTCATGATACCAGCCATGATGGACAAGAGACACTTGGGTCCAACGCCCGTCTGCACTGCAGACTTGCTGGGAGGGTGGCGAGCAGCTGACCTGATTCTAGATGCAGGGCAGCCTCTGGGGCTTTTCATCTCCACCATGGAGCCCCAGGGACAGCAGGCTATCAGCCCAGTGCCAGAAACCAGCCTCTTCTTTGTTCTGTTATGGGTTGTAGCAAACCTCAGGCCCTATGCACACCAAGCTGCCTACTGGAGACAATTCTGCTGTCATTTCTGTCCTGAGTGACCAGTTTCAGGCCCCCAGAGAACTGGTCATACGGCTCTGGGACCACCCAAGGGAACCCCCCCCCCCACACGGCTCCTCACAGTGGAAGGGATCCTGGGCTCCTTGTATCCCCTGAGTCCATAGTCAGAAGATGATAAGCGGCCATGTGCGCGTTACCAGATTCAAGATGCTAAGCTTGCCAGTGGTTCTGGTCAGTGCTGACTGACCCTAAGGAGGCCACACTCAGACAGAAGTGATTTAACTATTGTCCAATAACTGGTAAGGTAAGTCCAGTAGTAAATCTGGAACTTTGGGCCCAAAATTCTCTTAGTGCGAAGTGCAGTAAGTCTGTAATCCCAGCGCTCAGGAGGCTGAGGCCCAGCTTGGGTTATACAGTGTGACCTGTCTTGGAACTACCAAAGGCTGATCACGTGGCTCTGTGGTAGCACGCTTGCCTAGAATACACAAGGCCCTGAGTTAAATCCCCAGCACTATGAAGAGATGGGCAGTGATCTGAACACAAGGGCCTGGCCTGGCCCAGAGACAGGAGTGTGCCTGGGACCATGAGGCCTCTGTGAGTGCAGCAGGAAGACGCCCACTGCGGTAGTGGGCGGCAGAGATTCAAGTACCAGTCCCAGGAGACAGCAAGGAGCGCCCAACTGACAGGACAGGAATCTGAATCCTAACACGGCTTTATGTAATAAGGGTTATTTCTCCCACATAGCAGAACAGAGGTAGGCAGTTGGAGGGGTTGATTCAGCTGCTCAAATGATGCCATCAAAGATTCAGACTCTCTCCCTTCCTGACACCCCCGTGTGCCCATGCTTCGTCCTCCTGTTTGTATAACTTCATAGTCTTAACGTGATCACTGCAGTTCCAGCAGCACATTTCCAGTCAGGGCAGGAAGAAGAAAAGAGAGATGACACCAAATGATACTTTCTCCTCATTGAGGAAAAAAAAAAAAATCCCTGGGCTGTGGAAAGGGAGAACTGACTCCCAATAGTTGTCCGCAGACCTCCACACCTGTGTCATAGTTACTGTGTTCCCTCACCCAATAACAACAACAAAAATAATAATAATAAATTAACTGAAAACTGTAAAGCCTCCAGTGTCCCAGTTGAAAGATCTAATAAACTGAATAAAAATAGGAAGGAAAGAGGAAGGAAGGAAGGAAGCAAGGAAGCAAGGAAGGAAGGAAGGAAAATAGAGGAGAGGGAAGGATGAGAAGGGAAGAGGAAAGGAAGGAGAAAAAAGGAGATTGGGAGGGAAGGACAGGGGTCCTCCCAGAGCCCAGAATGGAGTTAGAAGGTCACTTTCAGCCACACAGAGTCTGGGAAGATTATCTACCTTCTGCAGCAAGACAATAATAGCGAAGGACTTTAAGAATAACTTCTCAGTTTACCAAACATAGCATTTGCCACCACTTTCTACATCTGGCCATCATGGCATCCAAAGGATAAACAGCACACATGTGTTTGCTTCCTGGACTCTGGACACTTTCCTATTTGTCCGGTGCGTCCTGCACCTACAGGTTTAGGGTGATTGGCAATCTATTTCAAGGGCCATAAAAGGGTTAGTACAATTTGATCCATTATTTCCACTTCTGAGAATGTATTTGCTCCAGGAAAATAACTTAAATGGAAAACAAATGGGCAAACAAAACCACTTTACACTCAAGGATGTTCTTTGCAGTGTGTGATTAAAAACAGCATAAGCATCCAATGGTAGAAATGGATGGAGTATATCACCATTATAAATGCCACCTGGAAGCCGGGCGGTGGTGGCGCACGCCTTTAATCCCAGCACTTGGGAGGTAGAGGCAGGCGGATCTTTGTGAGTTTGAGGCCAGCCTGGTCTACAAAGCGAGTCCAGGACAGCCAGAGATATTCAGAGAAACCCTGTCTCGAAAAAAAACAAAAAATAAATAAATAAATAAATAAATGCCACCTGGTAATGCCAACGGGATCTATGGTATAATGTTAATTTTAAAAATGGGGACTGGGGGGCAGAAAGATGGCTCTGAAGTTAATAGCACTGATTCCTCTTCCACAGGACCAGGTTTCAATTCTGAGCACTCACATGGCAGCTCACAACTGTCTGTAACTCCAGTTCCAGGGGATCTGGCACCCCCTCACAGACATACATGCAGGCAAAATACCAATACACCTAAAAATAAATTTTTTTAAAAAAATAATAAATTAAATTAATAAACACTAATAAAATAAAATTTAAAAAATAAATGTAAAAGAAAAGAGCCTTTGGGGTGGCTCAGCGTGCACAGGCATAAACCTGACAACCTCAGAACTCACTTAAGGTGGAAGGGGAGAACCAGCTCTGCCCAATTGTCCTCACATGCACCGAGGCACACAGGACTCTCCACACCCAAACCACGGGGCTGAGTGCTTGGATAGAGCATTTGTATTACTGGTGTAAGGTATGTGCCTGCCAACTAACAATTGAAGAGAATGTATAAAAGTTGGTGTGGCTAATGAGTCTGCAAGGGGGTAAGTTCCTCGCCGGCGTTGTTTAAACTTGCTATGGTGCTATTGCATAGTTTTTTTTAAGTTTTTTTTTGGGGGTTTTTCGAGACAGGGTTTCTCTGTATAACAGCTCTGGCTGTCCTAGACTCACTTTGTAGACTAGGCTGGCCTCGAACTCACAGAGATCCGCCTGCCTCTGCCTCCCAAGTGCTGGGATTAAAGGCGTGCGCCACCACCGCCCGGCTTATTGCATAGTTTTTAAGCAATCCCTGGAAGGGAGATTGAGATAAAAATTATCCATCTTTGCCTGGCAGTGGTGGCCCACTCCTTTAGTCCTAGCACTCAGGAGGCAGAGGCAGGCGAATTTCTGTGAGTTCAAGGCCAGCCTGGTCTACAAAGAGAGTACCAGGATAGCCAGGATTGTTACACTATTTTAGGGGGGAAAAAAGACAAAACAAAACAAAAGTTATCCATGTTTTTGGTCAGGTGTGATGGTGTACACCTTTAATCCCAACACTCGGGAGGCAGAGGCAGTCTATGAGTTCAAGACTAGTCAGGAGTCAGTTGTGTTTTAGAAGTTTCACTTGGGGCCGGGCACTCCAGGATCACTGAGTGAATCAACATTGCATTTTGATCAGTTGTGGTTTTCTGTAACGGTCTCCATTCAGCTAGGCCCTGGTACAAGATTTGCAGGACCTGGCTGGGTGGAGAGCTTGGATATGGCTCCTGGGCAGCCTGTGGGTTGTTTTCCTTGATTTAGGTTTGGAAAGTCAAGCATGGGCTGAGGATGTAACTTGGAGACAGAATGCTTGCCTAGCACGTGTGAGACAGTGGGTTCAACTTCTAGCACTTTTTGTTCCACACAGAGTTGACATGTTGTATGTACTTGACTGAGTGCCTGTAAGTCCAGCACTCAGGAGGCTGAGGCAGAGGATCAGGAGTTTGAGGCAAAGAGCAAGACTCTGTCTTTAAAACCCACAATAAACAAACAAATGATAAATAAAATCCAAAGACATTAGAGCAGGGTCTCTCCAGAGCCAGAACCCAAAACAAGATTAGAATTACAAAAGACTGACTCAGTTATTGTGTGGGAAAGGAGGGGTAAGCAGCTGGAGGAAGACTGTCTGTGAGGGAAGAAGGCTGGACAGCAGGGCCTCTAACTCAGCTCCATTCTCAAAAGGTTTGGCCAACCTGGTAAATCCTGGAGCCATAGCTTTCCTTGGGCGGAGACCTGCATGCAGCCTCGATTCCATCACACTGCCTGCAGGAGACGAGAGTGGTGTATTTTCACAGCCGTCTGCCTGAGCAGCCTGCCACCAGCACACTCTTATCATCTTTAAGGCTAACAGAGCCCAGATGTTAGGACATAACGAGGGTGAGCTTGGGAAGACCTGGCTGTGGGCTCTTGTTGTGTGACTGTCTTCCTACCATACAGAGTCACATATGCCTCAGGCTGACCTGGGACTTGCTATGCAGCCCAGATGGTCTTTGAGCTCTTGATTCTTGATCCTCCTGCGTCTCTCTCTCTCTAGTCCCAAATACTCTGTGGAATCTTGACCAAAGATTTTAACAATCTGGCTTCTAATTTTTCTATAAACTTTTCTGCTGTTTTCTTTTTTAATATTTTAAGCAAAGGTATGTGTATGTGTGTGAGGCTGTATGCTTATATGTACCAAATGTGTGTGGGGACATGCAGAGGACAGAAGGCATAGGATTCCCTGGAACTGGAGTCACAGATGGTTGTAAGCCACTGAGTGGGTGCTGGAAACTGATCCTGGGTCGTCTGTAAGAGCAGCCAGTGCTCCTAACCACTGAGCATCTCTCCAGCCCCACTATACAATTTGTCTTTAGTAGCTTCTTATGAGTTGCTGAAAAGATAATTTCAGGTCTGAAACCAGTTCCTTCCAGTCCCAATGGATGGAAAAGATGAAGGAGTGGACCCATGGAGAGCCTGTGGTGGAGCCCAGAGTAAGCTGACCTGTTGTCTTTGCTAGAGGAAGGGTCAAGAAGGCTGAGAGATAACGAGGGAGAAGATTTCAGGAACCATTACAGGAGGGCCATGGTTTGATGGCTTGAGTTCTGGACCATCATGGAGATTCAGTGACTTGTAGTTTCATTAAATACACAGCCTCAGGGTGCTGGGAAGATGGCCTATGTGGCCAAGGTCTGGCTCAACAAGCATGAGGACCTGAGTTTGATGACCAGAACCCAGTTAAGAAGCTGGACACAGCAGAGTAAACTTCTAATCCATGCTCTGAGGGGTGGAGACTGTGTCCCTGGGGCTCATTGGCCACCCAGCCTACCCCTATCAGTGACAGACCCCAATGAGTGACTCCATCAAAAGCCAAGATGATCAGGTCCTAAGAAACAACACTTAAGGTAGCCACAGTCTCTAGCCTCCACATAGGGGTATGTGCCCCTATACCCACACACAAACATGCCCCCCACACAAATGTAAAGAATCTATAATTACTTACTTTCAGTAGGTGTAGATGTGCACACTTTTAATCCCAGAACTCCAGAGGCAGAGGCAGGTTAGATCTCTATGAGTTCTAGGCCATCCTGATCTATATAGTGAGACCTTGTCTCAAAAACAGAAACAAAGGCCGGGCGGTGGTGGCGCACGCCTTTAATCCCAGCACTTGGGAGGCAGAGGCAGGCGGATCTTTGCGAGTTCGAGGCCAGCCTGGTCTACAAAGTGAGTCCAGGACAGCCAGAGCTGTTAACCAGAGAAACCCTGTCTCGAAAAAACCAAAAAAAAAAAAAAAAAAAAAAAAGAAACAAAAAAAATTGACTCATAAAATTTGTCAAGAATGCCTAAGATGAAATAATGTGAGATGCTCAGGTGTGGGTCTCAGAAGGAGTGCAGTCAACAAATGGGTGTGGCCAGGTGGCCTGAATGGTGGGTGTAGTCAGGTGAAAGGAGCTGACAGACACTTTGACCACCTCACAGATCCTCTGTCAGATGGGTAGGAGTTAGCCAGCACCCCATCCACAAGCTCCTGGGTTCTTGGAGGTGAGCAAGCAGTTGGGTATGCATAAAGGTTAAGGCCTAGGGGTGAGCAGCTTCTGAGATAAGGCCAGATCATTCAGGGGCAGACCATTTAGATAATGAAAGAGCCATGAAAGATTTTCACAGGAGAATGGCTTCAATAACAACATAAATGATTACGGCGACAAGAAGGGAACCTCAGGATCTTTCTAATGAGGGAAAGAATACAAAGTCCATGTTCCATTGGTGAGAGTCTCAGGAGAAGAGGCAGAGTAACCTAGGAGAAGGGGTTGATCATAAAGGGTGGTTCTAATGTCCTCTTTTTCCCGAATCTTCTTGAGAGCGGTGGTTATGCAAGCCTAACACGCTTATTAAAATTCATCAAAGCGTACCCTTAGAATATGTGCATTTACCGAACATAAATTATACCTTGATTTTAAAAAGGTGTTATGGTGGGTAGATGGAAGGAGACTTTGAAGAGGGACTCAAACGAAAGCGGCAGGCAGAATCCTGCAGGAGCGCAGAGCCTGAGGGAGGAGGATGGGGTGCTACAGGGAGGTCAGCCCTGGCTGCAGCGTTGGGTTGTGTGCAGCTGCCTCTGTCAGCACAGTCCAAGAGAGGAAAACGAGCCTGGGTACGGAAACTCCAAGTTTCTGATGGAAGTATTCTTTGGGCTCTGGACTATGTGGATCTTGCAAAGGGAGCAAGATCAGAGCCAAGGCCAGAGCACCTAGGAAGAACAACTTCTTAGTGATGGTCAGAAGAAAAGCTCCATCCCAAAGACCAGGAAGGAAAGTTCAGACGCAGATCATGCCAGGATGAAGGGTGTGGTCATCGAGGCTGGGACAGTCAGGGAGAGTGAGCTGTTGTATGGAATTCTCCAACTACCTCCCATAGGCTGTGGCTCGGAGAGACACGGGGACAGATGGCAGATCCACAAAATGTGTGAAAGAGGCTCCATTTAAATTCTGACCTCTCTTGGACCAGTGTGCTCTCCATAGCCCCAAAGACACTGAAGGTCATGGGAATCTGTAAAATCTATTATCTCAGTGCAGAAATGGCAGAAAAGAGTGGTCCCCTGGGCAAGATGGCTACCTGGACTACCTGAACTGGCAAGACACCCTGCCTGGTCCTGTAAGCAGAATGGACAGCATTTGAGGAATATACTTACCATCAACCTCTAGCCTCTACATGTGTGCCCACATACAACCAGGCACACATACACAAACACATATACACCAGATGTGTCCCCCCTCCCCCCCGTGCATGCATACAAAATAAAAACAAATTACACACAACCAGGAAGAGATGGCTGAAAATATCAACAAGATAAACTGATAGGATTATGCATGGGTTTCAAAACTATTTTAACATTTATTGATCGATTGATTGATTGATTGGGTTTGTTTGTTTTTGAGGCAGGATTTCTCTGTGCAATACCCCTGGCTGTCCTGGATTCATTTTGTAGACCAGGCTGGCCTCGAGCTCACAGAGATCTGCCTGCCTCTGCCACCCAAGTACTGGGATTAAAGATGTCCGCCACCATTTATGGCACCTGGAGCCTATTTTCACATTTTTGATACTCTATAGTTTTTCTAGACATAATAAAGTTAGTAAGTTTTAGGCCAGCTAGGGCTACATAATTAGACTCCAGCCAGAGGTATATTAAAAAGAAGAAGAAGAAAGGAGTTAATACAGAGAACAGAGGATATTGTAATAAAGTTTGAAACCTTCAGGAGGCGGAGCCTCAATGAAGGAGGTGGAGCCTCGATGAAAGAGGTGGAGCCTCGATGAAGGAGGTGGAGCCTCAATGAAGGAGATGGAGCCTCAATGAAGGAGGTGGAGCCTCGATGAAGGAGGTGGAGCCTCAATGAAGGAGGTGGAGCCTCCATGACAGGCCTTGAGGTTTTATAGCCTGGCCCTACTTCCTATCTACTCTGTTAACTGATTGCACACGCAATGTGACCAACACCCTCATGCTTCTTCCATCATACCTTCCCTGCAAACTGCAAGCCAAAATAAGCTGTCTATGCACCACATCTGCACCTGGTGCCCACAGAAGTCAGAAGAGATAGTTTTATCCCCTGGAACTGTCGTTACAGTTGTGATCTGCATCTGGGTGCTGAGAACCAAACCTGAATCCTCTGCAAGAAAAGCCAGTGCTCTTACCCTGAGCCATCTCTCCAGCCCTCCCTACCTTGGTTCTTGGTCAGGTATTTGGTCAGAGCAATAAGAAAAGTGACTAATATACATGCTAGGAGGGTCCTGGGAAAGAAGAGAAAGTGGGTAGCCAGGAAGGATTTCTAGAGAGTTCTCACTACTGCTGGCCAAGTTGGACAACCACAGCAAAAGCTCACAGTAATGGGAAGGAGTACTGGGAGAAGCTGTCACCTACAAGGAAGAAAAGCAGGAACCCAACATCACTGAGGCACACACACTGGGTTTGCTGAAGCCTGTGCACCGGGCTCTGGAAACCAAGACAAAGCACACAGCACACAGACTGGGGGCAATTCCTCAAGAGGCGACCCAGTTAGGGGAAGAGACAAACTCTCCTAATGAGTAACTCCTGCGATTCCTTGTAAGTCCTGCAGAAGGCTTCCCAGAGAATGAAATGATAATGGGCACACCTAAGAAAGTAGAAAGGAGGATCGGTTACAAAGGAGGGGTCCACACAAAGAAACAGCAAAAGGCAGTGGAGGCAGAATCAGAAGAGTGTCTGGGGGGGGGGGAAGTGAAATAGGACTCATATAGACAGAGAAAGAATGAGAAAGTCATTTTCTGACTGTAACAGGCCAAGAAAGGGGACAGGCAACGCAGGACCATGTCTAGCGGGGGAGAGACAAAGCCTATGAGCAACAACACGGCAAAGCACAGGCCTTTCATTTTTTTCTTCACCTAAAAAAGGTCAGCTGTGATCTGAAATCTGAGAGGCACCACGTGGAATCACAAGAGGGCAGGATGCCAAGAGGACATGGAAAGAACTTGTGTGTGCACATCCACAGGCCCCAATGACTTACACGCTTAGGTACTTAAGGAATTGGCTCTTCTTGGAGTGAAATCACTAGCTCCCACTCGGAGGGGGATTTATGGAGAACTGGTGAGGAGCCTGGAGACAGAGAGACTCAGGCAGCCTGTCCCCGCCTCTCTTTAACCCCAGGAGAAAGCAGATACCTCTAGAAGTACTGGACCTATCAACTGAGCAGCTATAATAGAAAACTACTGGGACACATCGTCCAAAAAATCAATCTACAAACACCGGTCATAAGGAATTAGGTAATAACCAGCACTGCCTTCCAAAGAACACATTCTGTCAGAGTAATCCAATTTCCTTCTAGGACAGAATGATGGCCCTGGTAAATCAGGAATGGCAAGCGACACATAATCTTCCTTCACTTAGAGAGCAAGACATTTAATTTCATCTTCCATGGGAAGTCTCAAAAGAAAAGCTTGGGCCACAGGATCTAGAGTTTGCCTTTCTGGGGTTGGGTCAATGAACAGAGAGACTAAAAGGACCAACCCAAGTGGCAACTGATAATGTTCTCTGAAGAGTGAGTCCATGAATTAAAAATGGGCAGAGGCAAGGGTGGGTGGGTAACTGTGCTCGGTTTACAACTGAACAGTCAAGGGATGAAGGACTGGAGATGGATGTGTTCTGGAGATGGCAGTGATTGGGTAGCAGTGGTGTGAGGTGCAGGGTTCTGGTGATGAAGGTGCCGATGCAGACAGAGATGGAGGTTGTGGTAGAAAAAGGTGCTTTGGCAGTGGTGGTGGACCTGGGGTGATGAGTGAGGTGAAGATGGAGGTGGTGGAGATTTTGGTAGTGGTGGGTATGATTTTAGAAGAGACACCTGTAGTGGAGATGTTAGAGGCGATGGCCATGAAGGCAGAAGCAGGGTAGAAGTGGAAACCTGACATGATGGTGGCATGATTGTCATGGGGACAACCACCGAACCTAGACTAGACATAGTGACTTAGTCTATTTTCTGTTGCTATAACAAAGTACCACAGAGTGAATAATAAATATGAAGAATAGAGATTATTTAGAGGCTAAGAAGCCCAAGAGCAGAGCGCCTACACCCAAGGAAAGAAGGTTCCAGAGCCAAAGGAGGGAAGACTGTCAGTGCCTGTGACTGGAACCTAAGTACCTGTTAGCTGAAGGATATTGATGTTCAACCCAGCCCCCAGCCAGGAAGCTGTGCAAGTTGAGGTCAGGGAAGGACTTCTATAAGATCTAGCTCTTATACCACTTCCTAGCCTCCGTTCTGGCTTCCATTATTGGAGCCCAAGTGCTAGAAACTTGAACTGAGAACTACAGATCTTCCACCTCAGTTTCTGCAAAGATATGACTGCTTCCTTGAATGGAAACACAATTAAGATGATGCCCAGGTTGGGTACATAATTCCTGGGAGCCTAGTGGGTTGGAAAGATGTGGGTTGCTGGAGTTCACAGGCAGCTCCATGGAAGAAGGTTGGAAGAAGGGGCCAAGTCCAGTTTGGGCTGGATTCCTGAAAACAATCTGATTGTTTGTTTTTCGAGACAGGGTTTTATAGCCCTGGCTGTCCTGAAAGTTCCTCTGTAAACCAGGCTGGCCTCGAACTCACAGAAATATACCTGCCTCTGCCTCCAGACTGCTGGGCTTAAAGGTGTGCGCCACCACACCCAGCTACTGAAAACATTCTTGAGGTTGGGAACCTAGCAAGTGGTGGTATGCTCTTGAGAAGTTCTTTACCCATGCAGGCTACATGAGGTCCCCTATTCCTTAAAGAGTTGGCTACTGAACTGTGAGGCTACCCAGCATTAGGTCCACTCCTCTGAGCATACCTCCCATCCTGGCTGTCTGTCCAAGCTTACTCCTGCTCCACCCTCATGTTTGCCTGTTAGACCAAAATCCTTGCACTAAATGCCGAGCTAACGGCCAGACCAGCTACAAAACCCAAGACACATGAGATCCCAGACGCCTTCACTTCCTTCTGCCTCAGAACTGGCTTTTTGTTTGTTTTGTTTTGTTTTTCGAGATAGGGTTTCTCTGTGTAGCCCTGGCTGTCCTGGACTCGCTTTGTAGACCAGGCTAGCCTGAAACTCACAGAGATATGCCTTCGTCTGCCTCCCAAAGTGATGGGATTAAAGGCATGCACCACCACGCCTGGCTGCAAGCCTGTCTGCCTCAAAACTGTTTCTGTCAGAGACCCCTCTGCTAAGCACTTCTTCCCATGAAGGACTTGATAACTGCTTGTCCCTAATCCTCTCAGCAGCTCCATAGGCCTAGAAGAAAGATACAAAGTGGAAAAAGAATGAGTGAATTTCACCCCTGAAGACTTTAAGGCCTGTAGTGACCTGAGATCTGATCTTTAGGTCCCCAGCACATTGACCACCCCGAAACCAGGCTGGAAAGGCCCCTCAGAACAGAGTTCACAACTGCCTAATGTCTTTCAAGCCTGTGTAATAAAAGACCATTCAGAGACTCAGAATGGAGTGACATCCAACCTTAGGGACTTGAATTCTAGTCTAAGAAAAAGTTTGACTGACACCTAGGTAGTGGCACATGCCTGTAATCCTAGCACTAAGGGTGATGGAGGTAAGAGGTTCAGGAGTTCAAGACAGTCTGGACTACGTGACACCCGGGAGAAGGGTGGGGTGGGGGAGAGAATAGTTAATAGTTAACTGCAAAAAGTTTTGTCTTCATAACTGCCAAAATATTTGATACTGTTGATACTTAAACCCAAATTTAAAACATATTCTGAGAATTTAGGAACACTGAAAGCAGTCTAGCGGAGAAACACCGTCTGAACTGACAAATCAATTTACAAGAAGAGTAAATGGATTGTATGTAGTTTGCATCCCTGAAACCCACATGGATGTCAAGTGGGTGTAGTGGCCCTCCTGTATTCCCAGTGCACAGGAGGCAGAGAGACAAAGAATTCCCAGAGCAAGCTAGCTAACCAGATTAGCCAAAACTGGGAGCTCCAAGTTCAGTGAAAACATCTGCCTCAATATAGATGGATTGCAATTGAGGACCCCTGATGTTCACCTTTGGGCTTCACACATGTGAACACACATGTGCCCATACACATTTGTGTGCCCATACATGCATAAACACACACACACACACACACACACACATACACACAGAATACCCATATATATATGGAGAAAAAACCTCAAACCATAACATATGGTAGGAATTTGACAACTCAGTGTATAGAAGGGCACAAACCAATCTTGGTGAACATAACCCTTTCCCATCTCCTTCCTGTATTTGACATCTTCAACCCATACCTTCCCCCCATTATTAAGTTTAGGTGAGTCCCAGCCTAACATGTAACACACACACACACACACACACACACACACACACACACACGCTTCTCTACTCTGCTCCCACACCATTTCCCATGAGCCTTTAGCGCTTTGCCACCTTTATTCAGACTCCCACCCCCACTCTGGCAACAATGGAGATGAGATGGCCCTTGGGAATATGGTCCTGGCTTTCCTGACTGGATCCTCTGCACCCACCACCCAAGACTCCACTCTGTGACACACACACCTCCCACTTCCAGATCCCACTTATCCTTCAGAACACCAAAGATCTGAAGGTCCATCTTTTTGCTGGCAGAGAGTGCCTGAGCTCGTTAAGAAACCCGACCCAGACTCTCTCCTTCGAGATGGAAACCGAAGCTCCACGACGTCCCCAAGTAACTTCCCCAAGGCCACCCAGCAAACGAGCCGAGCCGTAGAATTGCCTTTTATCGTGGAATCAAGAGCTTCCGGAAGTTTCCGGCTCTCCGGAACTTCTTCCCCTCTGGTCCCCAGAAGGTTTCTGGTCCTTCTACTCTCAGCCCAACCAGGTGCATATTAGCATAAAACATCTTTAGGTGGGACTCCTTCCGCCCCGGTGGCTCCCACGCCCTGCCTGCTACCGAGACCCCTGGCCTCAGCCTGGGCACCC
The DNA here is from genome assembly GCA_907164525.1 of Lophiomys imhausi. NCBI lineage: Eukaryota > Metazoa > Chordata > Mammalia > Rodentia > Muridae > Lophiomys > Lophiomys imhausi. The sequence continues at coordinate 1,921,626 of CAJQZJ010032426.1, forward strand.
TCTGCGAGCACCTGCCGGGAGGCGCGGGAAGCGCTCTCTGGGGTATGGTGCACCCTCCCTGGCTGGGCCAGCCGTCCCGCGCACGCATCGCTCCTGAGTACGCGGCTTGATTGACCTTGGCAAGGGGCAGCCAAGCTCCCAGAGGCCTGCCCACCAAGTCAGCCGCCCCGGCGCCGGCGCCAGGGTTCTGGTTTCTTCCGCCACTACCCTCTCGCGCTCGCCAAGGCGGGACCTTGGGGAGGGGTCCTGGGAGGAGCCCAGTCCGACCCCTGCTGCGTCCTGGGCGGCCGGAGATGGCTGAGCTAGTGTGAATGTCTTCCTGCAAATTAAGTTGTCTAGGGACTCTCCATCGCGGGCCACTAGGGCAGCAGCCGATGTCTCAGCAGACCTGCTATTTCCTGAACCAACCCAAGCCAGCTCAGGGTCAAGGAGGGGAGTGACAACTGTGCCCTCCACTAACTCGAATCCAGCTAGCTACCAAAGGTTTCCGAGAGGCCACTCTTTTCTGCACCATCAGCACAAACCACCAGAGAGCAGATCCAGAACACCGGTGCCCTCAGAGAAGTCGGTGGTCCTCAGGCAACGCCGCCCCTCTGTTTTCCCACGTGTGAATCTGGGCAACAGTATTGTCTTGTTTGTTTGCTTGGCTGCTTTTCCTGAAGACCCAGTAGGCACCTCAAAGCACACCGCGGGGCCTTGGCATCCTCACCCAAAGGGCTTTGAGAACTCTGGGACAGGGTTTAACAACGTCGCCTGTGTCTGCCGTTTTCTGTGAAAAGAACTTGAAGGGATGAGAGAACTTAATATGCTTTAAAGGGTAAAATGAAGAATTTTGGAATACAACTGTATTGTGGGGGAGGGATTCCTAAACTCCAAGATTTTCCCAAGAAACAAAACTCAAATGAAAGACCGGTTTCCAATGACTGCCGCTTTACGAGCAATGTGGTTTGCCGTTGCTTAATTACGATCAGACCCATTTTATAGAGGGAACTGAGGCCTATAAAGTGACGCCCCAAGATTACAGAGTTCTAAAAACAATGGCATTAATGACAGAATCCACCCATCACATTCTAAATTCTGTGCTTTCCTTCCCTCCTCGGAACTGCCTTCGGGCATGACTATTTTGTGCAAGTTACGATTTCTGTACTTATCACTTTCTCCTTGGTATTGGCGATTAAAAAGAAAAAAAAAAGGACAAAAAAAAAAAAGTCTATGGCCTGCTTTAACTGTGCTGAAGGAAACAGAATGGGAAGTGTTTTAACCGCCCCTGGGTTCAAAATAAGCCGGGGCAGTGGGGGCCTTGGGGGCCCAGGCAGGGAAACTGAGATTCCAGCAGCTGGAGCCAATGAGTGTCTTCGTAAGCCCCCAGCTCCCCTCTGGCTGTAACCAGCAGAGCCTCAAACACAGCCCTTAAAACCCAGAACTGGGACAAATGTCACTCTCCCAGACATTCCACACTTGAGACCCTAGTTAGTTCCCAAAGTGTCCAGCCTGACTCAGGCTTGCCTGACTCAGGCTTGGGCGGGATGCTCGGCTCACAGGTGGCCCAGCATTAGGTCTGTGCCCTCGGGTAAATAAATGTCCGGCAGCCAGGGCAAGAGGCACCTCTGCGGGAAGACAGAGAGGCATTCAGAGGGCGAGGCAGGGAGACAAAGGTGGGGAGGAAGCACTAAAATGACACGGAAGGACAGGAACCCAGGGGGGAACAAGGGAGCCATTCAGAGGACCAGAGAGCAAGGGGAAGGCCTCTGGGGAGAGAGGGGAGACAGATGGGGGGTTAGGGGGAGAGACAAGCAGACAGACAAGGAGCAGGGAAGAAGGAGAGAGGGGGCCAAGGAGGACAGTGTGGAGGAGAGGGGAACTCAGGCAGAATCTCAGACCAGAGAGCAGGGAAAAGAGTGGAGAAAGGGGAGCTGGCTGCAGCAGAGAGGAAGAAGGGTGCAAAAGGGGAAGGGGAAAGCTGAGCGGAGAGCGCAGGGAGGCGGGAGCCTGCAGGGTCGGGAAGGGAGAGGGAGCGACGCCCAGGAGAATTGAGGGGCCCGGCGGTGGGACGGCGTGCTAAGCCTTTTCTTTCTCGTTTTTTGGGGTGGGCGGCGGATCTCCGCCGAGATAACCCAGCCAAGCCCCCTGCCCCCAGTCCCAGCGAGGGGCCGCAGCTGTATAAATACCGGGGGTGGGGGAGCCGGGCTGCTGCCCAGGGGTCAGCGACACCGGAGAAGGCTTTGCTGTCATTAGCTAATTGAGCCCCAGATGTTAAGAAAAGGTTACGTCCTCCTCCGGAGAGTTTTTCTTTTTAAACACTTTACACACAGTCCCTGGCCAAAATGTCCAGGAGGACGCTTCCTACTCGGGCCTCCTCTCCTGCCCTGAGCGGCCCGTCGCAGGGGAATCCCAGTGGCCTGCCCGGAGGAGCGGCGGGGACCACCGGCGGCGGAGCTTGCCCACGGACCGGGGAGAAGGCTGTGGGGAGCGGGGACTCGGGGAAGACTTCTCGCGGACTCTTAATCCTAATGAAGGCTACAGATCAAAGGCGCTGGTGCGCGCCGAGGGCGGGTGGGGGTGGGGCGGGGAAGGAGGGCCAGCGGCCATGCGGGGCTCCCCAGTTGAGGCTCGGGGACCCAGACTGTCAAACGGGGTGAGCTGGGTTGGCTGCCTCTAACGTGTCTCGGAAAGTCGTCAAAGCGCGCCCACAGGGCGGTCATGGAACAAAAAAAAAAAAAAAAGTGCCTGTCTTGCAGAGAACAGAACTATCCATAAGCCAGGCACTTGATAAGTATTCTTTTAATTAATCCTCACAGTAATCGAATGCTTTTAAAATCATTATTATTCTTAGTTCATAAAAGACGAAACAGAGTCCCAAAAGGTTAATAAGACTTCTGTCCTAGAACACTTACTTGCATGGGACACACTTGAAATTCTACTTAAGTACTCAAGGGCAGCCCTCTTTCCATTCTACTCATCCAGCCCCTCTACACGTCCCTCTTCTTTCCTATCCTCTTGTTTTGTCCTTCCAATCCCCTAGGCACCACAAGTACAGAGCCACCCACCTGTGGCCCTGGCTCGTGGGGGAGGGAAGGCAGCGTGGTGCCAAGGCCGCACCCATCACGGTAAGAGCTACAGGCTAAATGTGAAGGATGGGGCTGGGCAAACATGTGCCTGGTTTGAATCGCAGCTGAAAAAATGCTCGCGTTCCCCCTCCCCAGAGGTGGGGCTCTCTTCTCAGAATAGAACCAAGCAAGTTGGAGCTGGAAGGGGCCTTTGGGAAGATGGGAGCCTCCCTTCTTCTATGGCAGATGTGGAAGCTGAGGCCCAGGAAGTTAAATCCCACCCCACACCACATAGCTGTTGGGTGAGAGCAGGAATAGAGCCCAGCCCCACAACAGCATGATCTTATGTCCCTTCAGCAACACCCCAAGGTAGGGTTATCTGCTCTCCAGTCTCCATTGTAGAGATAAGAGAAGAGAGTTAACCTGAGATAGCTAAGTGGGCTCAAGGTCCTGGGGCCAGAGGTGACAGAGCTGGTTTCCAGTCCAGGTCCTCATGATTCCAAGAAACTTCCCTTTCCACATTCCCAGAATATGGGACTAAGTAGTAAAGATAGAGGGGACACTGGGATAAAGATAGCTGGGAAAGATCCCCCCCCTGGCCTTTAGGGTTCAGATTCTTGCTCGGTCACTTCCCCCCTGCCTTTGCAGAATGCCCTTTTGGCGGGGGGTGCGGGGTGGCAGCTAGCCAGTGACCCTTCTGGGTTATGAGGGTTTTTAACTATGCAAGATAAACCTGGATCCATGGGCTCCCCTGGATCCATGGGCTTCTGGCAGGAGGTGTGGTTCTGCTCCAGGTGTGACAAGAGGCCTTGCCCAGCTGCTCTGCCCCAGACCTTGCCCTGCTTCACCAAGGATACTTTCTGTCCACCAACTGATGTGCCCTCCCAGCTCCGCTCCACACAGACTCCAAAAGCTTCATCCCCTCACTGTCCCCTTCCTCAGTCTCCATCTATAACCTTGTCTAATCTCTTTGGACCTCCCTGCCCACTGGGTTTCAGTTGTTCATCCATAAATGCAGTCACCAAAATTGTACAGGTAACCTATAAACTCCACGCAGGAAAGTAGAATGCAGCCAACTGCCTTTTGGGAGCCTGCAGTCTGGAGGAAGGCAGAATTGGCCAAATATAAATATAATAAGTTTGTAATTACACCCCGGTGTTACACTAGTAGCTAGTAGGCGCTTTAAGGAGTTGTAGCAATAACACTGTATTATGGGACGACTATGGAGAGTGCAGAGGCCAAAATTAATAGTGGTGATAATTTTAAAAAGAATAGGGCTGAGGCAACCCCTCAGGTGCAATCATGATCACATGTAAGCCCACATGCCAGTTAGCAAGCAATGGCTGTCACACGATAATTAATATATAATGGTAATAAAAGAAACCTTATTGGTGCCCTCTGGGCTCCCACCTGGCTCCAGGAGCCACTCCCACAGTTGACCTCCCACTAAGTGAGTTTTATGGATCTGTGAGAGTTGTCTGGGCAGCTCCTACCTCTTGAGGTCAAGGCAGGGGGCTGGGCCCCTCCCTTGTGTGCTGCTGGGTAGGGGGACAAAATCTCCCAACTTTGAACCATGGGCCGCTTTGAGCTGAGCTCATGGCTAGTCTCTACCCCACCATTCTGGGTAGGGCCTGATCCACCTCTACAGTTTGCAAAGGCTGTAGGCTAGACTAGAGAGGTCTGGCCTCACTGAGCCTTCCTAGCCAGTGGGGCAACATCACAACCCCTGTCGCCACAGCCAGACCCACCAAGGCAGGGCACAGAGCACACCTGGAACCCATCAGGCCCAGAGATTTTTCTCTCTTGGCACAAATAGAGCAAGAGGAGAGTTTGTTTTGACTACCTTAAATTGTCCAGATTTTAGAGCCTTGGAACTGAAAGCCCCCAATGCCCCAACAGACAAATAGGCAGAGAGGCAGAGAGACAGCTGTGACAGCAGGGGCAGGCCCAGACTCATCTCAGTTTCTTGGCACCTCTGCCCAGAAGGCCTCTCTGATGTTGCTAGGCACAGGCGCTCTAGCATGCATTGTAGGCATTCTGTTTGCTCCCTGCAGCCGTTCAGGGTGGCCATCAGAGTCACTAAACCCCAGATAAGGAGGGCCAATGACTTGCCTAAGGTCACTGGGTTTGTAGGTGGCAGATCAGGATTCCTCAGCAGGCCAGTCTGCCACCGAGGCCAGTGGGGCCTTGCCAGGGCTGCTGCTAATAAGAGAGGCTTGGATCCACTGTGAGGAACACAAAATGCACAAGCCTGCTGTAGCTCAAGATGCCAGCTCCTGACCCCAACTGTTCAAAGAAGTTATGTCCCCCTAGGTCAGTGTCAGCTTGACCTTGGTGGGAGGCAGGGAGGCCTGTAGGCTCCTGCCAAGGCTTGGGGAAATGAAAGGGAACCTTGTCCTGCCCCACACAGAGCTCATTCTCTCTAGCCAGCCCAGCCCCTGGAGACCAGTGCCAGATATTCAGACTACAGAAGAGTGGCTTTCACCAGGGGAAGATCCCTAGCTGTCCCTAACCAAGCCTATCCCCACACATTTAGAGCTGTGGAAACTGAGGCTGAAGGGAGGAGGAACCGTGGAAGACCACACGTTAAGTTAATGGTGAAGCTGTGATTCAAACTCCTGTCTTTTGTCTCCTCAGGCTGCAGCCTCTTTTCCAGAAGCCTAGGAGGCCTCACCCAAAGCAGGCGGCCCTGCCCACCGCCCTCCCTCTTGGATGTCTAGCCACAGCTGTGCTCTATGACCCCTCTTCACTTCCACAGAGGGATCAGAAATAAATGCTTGCTGGATAGTCTCCACTTTGAACTCCTCAGCCATCTCAGCTGCCCACCCTGGAGGGAGCCGCCTTGACAGGCGGTGGGTGCCCGTTCCTGACACTGATCAAGCAGAGTCTGGAAGCCTGCTGGCTGTGGAGGTTGCAGAAGGGTCCTTGCTGTTTGAGAATTGGTGTCCCTAGCCATTTCCAGCTGAGGTGGCTGGAGGAGTCATAGACCCGGGGCAACCCAAGTAATGGTGAGACTTTTAGCAAAGGAGAAGCCCAAAGGACCAAAGGGCCAGCACTACCATCATCCCTCAGAGGCTGGAGGCTGGTATCAGGGTGACAAGACAAACTTGGGACAAGTACTATTTTCACACCTATCAACAATCCATCCCTTCCTCTGGTTTTCTCACATGCCCACAACCACTAAGAGCTAGTACCTTCAAACCACAGCATTCTGTCCTATATGAGGGTCAGCCAGCAATCTGGAGGCCCACGGGTCTGATTTCTGCTGCCTCCTGCACCCTGGGACATTGACCCTTGGGACTGCAGGAGGGTGTAAAGTCCTAAAGGTCAACAGTCCTCTGGAAAAGAGTCTAGCAATAGATTCCAAGTGTTTTAAGGAAGTTAGACCAGCTCCTGTCTCTGGGGGGGGTGGGATGAGGAGCTAAACTCGCTTGGCCCAGCAGGTTTGTTCAAACTCAAAGAGCCAGGGCCGGTGTCTGTCCTCCCACTAACCACTCACTTATGTACCCCAAGGATTTCCCACAAACAAAGAGTCCTGAGAGCTGGAGAAGGGAAACCTGCCAAGGGAGGGGAATCATAGGGCAAGAGATGGGTTGGTCACATTCTCCTGGTATAATGTAGTTTCAAGAAAGCATTGTTATCTGGGGACTAAATGTGTGACTTTGCTTCTCTCAGAGGAACGTGTAGACTTAAAAAGAGGGCCCCTTTTCTGATGGGTATCTCAGCATACCCTTATTAAGGGTAGGACTGAAACTGAGTGAGGCCTGGACCTAACAGGGACAGGAAGGCATCGCAAGGCTGCACTGAGTGACTTTGTCCATTACTACAGGACTCTGGGTGGGACAAAGGAGGAGCTTGAATGGGATCTTACGCCAGCTGTGGGGTTACACACCTTTAACCCCAGCACGTGGGAAGCACAGGCATGCTGATCTCTGCGAATTCAAGGTCACCCTGGTCTACACAGTGAGTTCCATAGGATGAGGGCCTGGGAAATGGCTGAGGCTGGACCTCCATGGGAGGCAAGGTGAGTGGCTGGTCGGGACAGCTTATGTCCAATCATGTGTTTATTGATCGCTCAGCCCCTTGGTAATAACGATCAAGGCCCAACCCAGAGTTGCTCTGTCCCTGTGTTATAGTGGTCAAGCGGAGACACTGGCCATGTGGGAAACGGGGACCCTAGATCACTTTGGACTGGTGGAATACTAAGGCAGTGGGCTCCCGTGGTTTCCCACATTGCTGATCTGAGAGCTGTAGCTGCTTGATTCTCATGGGTGATCGAGAATTAAAGGAGAGAAGCCACTTCCAGAAGGGCTGAGATCTGCAGACACCTAAGAGACAGACTCCAAAAAAAACTAGTGGCATTACACTGGGAATGTGTAGCTCCAGATCTCACTGGCCAGACAGCCCTGTCAACCAGCCATTTTGACATCCACCTTACAGGTATGAACTGTGAATCCAATGGGCTCCAGCATCCCACAAGGCTACACTTACCAAGGGGTGGAGTCTAGACTCCTAAACTTTGACCCATTAACTCTAGACAATGACACCCCCCCCTTTTTTTTCTCTGGCCAGGATAGAGAAAGCTACAGATCGTGTCAGGATGGGAAGGTGGGATTCTGTCTCTGGCAATAGGCAGAGACACACACACACACACACACACACACACACACACACACACACACACAAACACACACACACAAACACACACACACACACACACACACACACACACACACACACACAGGCAGCTTCTCACACTGAGGATATAGAGGCCTGGAGAAGTGGAATAACTTAACGTCAATGCCTTAGCTGGTGAGCCAGGCCTGGATTGTGGCAATAAAAATGTTCTGAGTGGCAGACTGGCAGACCCTGGGGCCCCTACCCTGTCAAGCTGTCATAGCCACCCCAGTTCCTCTGGTAGTCATGATGTTGTTTTCTGAGACCCTCTCCCACAACACACACCTGTTGTTGGGGTGGAGGTGGGGTGCTGCAGTGTCCTCAGTGAGCCCCCCTCCTCTACAGCCCATCCAAGGCCTGTGCCCCTTCCCCAGCCCTGACCCCCAAGGGATCCTGGGTCTCTGGTTTTTGTCAGGCATGAGAGGTTGGTGGGATTGATTTATGAAAGGAGTCCCCACCTCACCCTGAGCCCTGGTCCTCCTCCCTCTCCTCTTCTTCCCCCAGCTCCTCCCCTGCCTGACCAGGGCCTGCTCAGTTTTCCACAGAGTCAGGATTTCCCTGGGGCTGGGGGCTCCAGGCCAAGAACAACACCGGATTGGTTCCCCCACCTCTCCTACCCCTCCCATTCCTCTCCAACTCTCTCACCACCCCTGTGGCCCTCCTCAGTTAAAAGGAAGGATTGAGAAGAGAGGTTTAAGCCTAGCCTGGTCCCAGAGGAAGGGCTAGAAATAAGGTCCCACCCATCAGGAGTCAAGAGGGTCCCTTCTCATTCCTTGAGAAGTTCCTGTTAGGAACTTGGTTGGGAACTACATAGAGGACTTGGAGGAGACCGAGAGAATCCTGGGAACTCTCCAGGGGTAATATGGGAGTGAACAATACTGAGACCCACACTCTGAGGGGTCAAGTCAGGGAAGCTCTTGAGTTTTGTTTACATGGACAGAAAAGCATAAAGACCCTGCTGGGGTGAAAGCTTGCAGTGGAGCTCCTGCTGTGGGGATAATGGGGAGGAAGCCCTTCTCTGACGGTTAGTGGCTGAGAAAAGAGTGAGGACGGGCAACAGGCTGAGGCACAGAGCAGGAGGCCTGTCATGGAACACAAGCAGAGCCTGGAATGATGAGTAGCGTTTGCAGAGCAGGGTGCCAGCAGACCCTCAGGGTGGCACGAGGATTAAGCGTTAGGTGGGGCAGCACACAGTGGCTTGTGCTGGAGTCCTGCTTTGCCTGGTTCTGAGGATGGGTCTCCGCCCTTGGTCAAGACTGGCATGGCAAAGAAACCCGTTTTCAGTCAGAAGAGTCTCAGACACACAGGGTGATGCCTGGGCAGGAAGCTACACCAGATGAGAAACCTACTGTCCTGGATCTTGTCACTTGACCTCTCGGTCTGTTCCTAGTCACCTCCTTCATCCCTCTCTAGGCAGCATGAACCTGAGTAATCCCTCCAATGTTACCTCCCTTCCACTGGAGTTCCCTTGAGGAAGTCTAAAGGCTTTTCCTTCAAACCTCCTCTTGCCTGGCTCCAGTGATCACCTGTTGCCACCCCTCCCCCATTCCTGCCCTGTGTTTGTCTCTAGGCATTCTGAAGACAGGAGTGCCAGGTCCTGGCAACTGGGCCCTGGTGAGTGGGACCAAAGTCTTCCCTGTAGTACAAGAAGGAGACCAGCCCCCTTCCCCCCACCTTTGGCATCTCTAAAGCCTTAAATGGGTGCTTCTCCCCACCTAGTCAGATTTACTCTTTTGGAGTCTGGGTCTCAAAGACAAACGTAAAAGCTGGGGATTTGCGGGGGGGAGCAGACAGCAGGAATAGGGCAAGGAAAGAGATGTGGAGAGTCACAGCAGTGGTAGACCAGGCCCTACTTCCAGGCCAGGCCCAAGAGGTGACTGGGGTACCTGGCTTCCCCCTCCTTTGCCCTGACAGGCAGCTCACAGGTAGCCAGAATGGGAAACAGGGATAGCTGTCCCTTTTAAGCATCTCATCCAAAGCCTAAGCTCCCGGGGCCACACACTGGAGTCCTTTCTGTTCAGCCCCTTCCCGCCTCTCATCCAGGGCCCAACCTCCTCCGCTCCGTTTGCACCCCGGCTCCAGGCCAAATCTGGCCAATTTGTTCTGAGACAGGGTTTTGGTTTCATAGCCTCATTTGAATGATTTCCAACAGAATTCCTGCCTCCCCCACTGCAAAGTTCTGCCCACCCCTCCCCCAGCCTCCTTCCTGCCAAGCCAAGGCTGGTGTAGGAGAGGGGTAACCCAGAACAAATCTCCTCAGAGTGACACTTCGCTTTGGACCTCCACACTGCTCTCCCCTGGCAGTCCCAAACACAGGCCCTAACAGCTGGTCACTGCCATCTCTGTCTCCCTACTGAGCATGCCTGAGCCACAGTTCTGTCTGCCACACCTCTTGGAGCCTCAGTTATCCACCTGGGCCAGGAGCAGGTGAACATAGAGCCCTGCACACTGAATCCACAGTAGAGGCCACTGCCCGTCACTATCCACTACCACCACCCTGCCCTGCCTTGACACGCTCCCTGTTCATAGGAGCTGAAAAGGCTGCACTTCAGGTACTAGAGATCCAGAGAAAGCTGTCCTCAGGAACAGAGCTATACTTGTGAAAATAAATTACAGACAGTCCCCAGGGTGCTGTTTCACACTTCCTAACACTTCTCACAGATACGGTGTGCAGAGTGCACGTTCCCACCTCTTTCCATAGACTGTGTCCTGACCCGGTGTCAGACCCCAGGGGTAGAAGACATCTTTCTTCAAGTCTTTTAGTCAGAAAGGCAGGCAACAAGACAATTTCTGGTTTATAGGCAAGTGGGAAGCCCAGAGATATTTAGCATATTGTCTTGGAGCACATAGTAGGACCGGAGCGCAGGCCCCAGGGGGAGGGGGTTACACAGACTTGTGTGCCTGCCACATTCACCTCAGGGTTTAGAGGGGAGGCAGCCTGGAAGTCTGGCCTTCCTCCTGCAGAGGGGCTTAGAGCAGCCATCGTCAAACCCCTCCCCTGGGAGGAGATGCCTGGTCCAACAACTTGCTCAGGTGTGTCATTTCCTGAGCTCTCAGGTGGGGGCCTGGGCCAGGGCTGGCCCTGCTGGCATTGTTTCAGCTTCTCCATTCCACTCACACAGCTCTAGGGCTCCTGGCACAGTTCCATGTGTGGAGGAGCCCTGGTGTTGCTCCTAACAGAACAGTGCCCCAGTCCATCCATGCTGGGACAGTCTCTCACCTCTTCCTTCACACCTTAAGAGCCACCTCCCTAAGTCAGAGTCATGGTTTCAAATACAGGCTCTGCTTCTTTTTGTTCTGTTTTGTTTGGGTTTGGTTCGGTTCTTCAAGACAGGTTTTCTCTGTGTAACAGAGCCCTGGCTGTCCTGGAGCTCACTTTGTAGACCAGGTTGGCCTTGACTCAGAGAGATCCGCCTGCCTCTGCCTCCCGAGTGCTGCTGAGATTGAAGGTGTGCGCCACCAGGCTCCAATTGTCACCAGATATGTGACATCGGAAAAGTGACCCGTTTTGAACCTCGTTTTCCTTATCTGTAAAATAAGGCAGTAAGGTCACCCTTGCGGGTTTGCTATGGGAATGTACACAGAAAATCCAGTACCTGGGACTGAGAGATGGTTTAATGAGTGAAGTACTTGGTACACATGCAGGAGGTCCTGAGTTTGGAGAAGCATGCATGTTTTTACAGCCACCAGATGTGGCAGTGTGCATTGTAACCCCAGCTGGGTGGCAGAGACTGGCCAATCCCAGGGCTCTCGAGCCAGCCAGTCTAACCCAAGCAGCATGCTCCAGCACAGTGAGCCACTGTTTCTGAAAACAAGGTGAAGTAATTGAGGAACACAGCCTAACATCAACTTGTGGCTTGCGCACACGCCTGCTCAGGTGAGTATATACACACAAAAGCTGAAGTCTAGTAGGAAGTTGGGCATGGTGGTGCATGCCTGTAATTCTACCTACTCCAGAGGTTGAGGCAGGAGGATTACAACTTCCAGGCCAGTCTGTACAACTTAACAAAATACTGTCTCAGGGTTGTTTTTAATTTGTTTGCCTTGTGTTTTGAGACACAATTTCTCTATGTAGCCCTTGCTGTCCTGGAACTCATTCTGTAGACCAGGCTGTCCTTGAACTCAGAGAGATCAACTTGCCTCTGCTTCCCTAGTGCTGGGATTAAAGGTGTACACTACCACTGTCTGCCAAAGAGCTGGACTGTTTTGTTTTTCATTTTATTTTATTTTATGTTCACTGATGTTTTGCACGCATGCATACTTGTGTGAGGGTGTCAGATCCCCTGGAACTAAAGTCACAGACAGTTGTGAGCTGCCATATGGGTGCTAGCAATTGTATCTCAGTCCTTCAGAAGAGCAGACAGTGCTCTTAACCATTGAGCCATCAAAGTTAGATTCTTTTTTTTTTTTTGGTTTTTCGAGACAGGGTTTCTCTGTTTAACAGCTCTGGCTGTCCTGGACTTGCTTTGTAGACCAGGCTGGCCTCGAACTCGCAAAGATCCACCTGCCTCTGCCTCCCAAGTGCTGGGATTAAAGGCATGCGCCACCACCACCCAGCATCAAAGTTAGATTCTTTTTTTTTTTTTTGGTTTTTCGAGACAAGGTTTCTCTGTGTAGCCCTGGCTGTCCTGGACTCACTTTGTAGACCAGGCTGGCCTCGAACTCACAAAGATCCGCCTGCCTCTGCCTCCCAAGTGCTGGGATTAAAGGTGTGCGCCACCACCGCCCGGCCCAAAGTTAGATTCTTTTTTTTTTTTTTAAAGATTTATTTATTATGTATACAGTGTTCTGTCTGCAGGTATATCTGCAGGCCAGAAGAGGGCACCAGATTTCATTATGGATGGTTGTGAGCCACCATGTGGTTGCTGGGAATTGAACTCATGACCTCTGGAAGAGCAGCCAGTGCTCTTAACCGCTGAGCCATCTCTCCAGCCCCCAAAGTTAGATTCTTAAGGACAGAAGAAAAACTATCTTCTGAGAAAAAAATAAATGAAATGAAAATTCTATTTTTTAAATTGAGTCCAGTGAGTCCAGCTATTTAACATTGCAGATATCTGTGACAAGTTACAAGCCACTTTTCCATGTGAAAACAGGTCAACATGGTGGAGAAAAATTGTACAAGAAAGGTGAAAGCAAGCAGAAGGGAGGTGTCAATTAGCTAGCTGAGTCTCAGTGAGGTCCAACTGTAGGATTGGTTCTTCATGATTCATCCCTCACCACAGCAGCTCTTTTTTTATTCTAGGAGTTGAGTGCCCTGCTTTTTGGTGTCTGGTGTGGGAAAGGGAGTGGGTGGGTGGGACTGGGTTAGAAGAGGGGCTCCAAGGCTAGCCCCTGCACCCTGATGCTCGGATGCTTGCTTGCTCGCCACTTTGCCTGCTTTGCCTGCTCAAGCCTTGGAAAAGCTCCAAGGACAAGAGCCTACAGGGCTGGAGGTAAAATGTGCTTCTCATGCTGGCTCCCCCCACCCGTTGTTATCACCCTCACATCTTTCTAAACAGACCCAGAGCATGGGTTCCTAGGATTAGTCTTCTCAGGAAATCTACATGCTTATTCTTTCTTGGAAGCCTTTGCATATTCTCTACATCTTCTTGTCATTCTTGGCTATCAGATGAAGTGACTGTTTGCTGCTGTGGAGGTAAAGAGAAGTCAGGAAGGCTAAGGGTGAACCCCCCAAGATTGAATGCACACCAGGTAGTGGAACCCAAATGAAGTTCTGAAGCTAAGTCTTTCTACTGCAGGGTAAAGTTAGACAGCACCTCTACTTCTGGCTCTAACTCTGCCTCAATGCTGCTTCCCAAAGACTTCCCTAAGAGAATGATGTGGCTCTCACGCCAGTCCACTGAAATAGTCTCCTTTTCCCAGTCACTGTGCCTGTACCACTTCCTGGGGTGCTGAGTAGGACTTCCCCCTCAAATATCAACCTCAGTCCTGACATGTCCCTGAGTCATGGAGATCTAGGGTTAAGATATTCAAGAGTTAACAGAGAACAGAGAGAAGATCTCCCAAAATTACCACTTGCCTTCATCCTGGGCCGCTTGTTTGAAAGTACTTCTCCTAAACATCAAGACAGAAGAACAAGAAAGGAATGAGGGTGGCTGGAAACCATCCTAGAATGTCTGTACAGACAGAGGGGTAAAGAGTAAGCTTGGTTGCCCCTCCCCTTTCTGGTGGCAGCAAGGGAGAAAGGATTGGGAAAGAATAGGAAAGATAATTTGTGTTTTTTCCTAATCATTTCTTCAGGTCTAAGTATAGGAGTTCATTCATTGATCCCACTATCAAATTCCTATTCATCCATCCACTTACCCATCCATTCAGCCATCCAACCATCTAGCCACCCTACTGTCTGACTATGTATCCTCTAGTACCATTAATCCATCTTCACATCCATTGGTTCATCCATCCACTCTGCTATTCATCTGTATCTCTATCATTTCTATGCTTAAATAACTATCTTTCCAATCCTTCATCCACCCTTCTGTCCAGTCATTCATTTGTCTACTCCTTTACCCATTGTTGTATAAGCTGCAGAGCTGTCAACAAAGGCTACCTCATTCACCCCAGATAGGGAACAAATGAAAGGATCTCACTTTCAGTCTGGCTTAGTGTGAACTGGTGAGTTTATTGTGGTTACTTACAGGAGCGCTCAGAGGCAGCTGCATCATTGAAAAAGCCCACTCCAGCATAGGTGAGGACTCTTAAGATTCTATTTTTAATTGTGCATGAGTGTGTGCACGCACGCACATGCAGGAGTATATGCGCATATGTTCATGCATGAATGAAATTGCCCACAGAGGTCAGAAAAGGGTGTCAGATTCTCAAGCTGGAGTTATAGGCAGTTGTGAGCCTCCTAATGTGGATGCTATTATACTAGATAAGTGCCCTTAACTGGCAAGCTATCTTTCCGGTCCTCCAGTACCTGCCAAAGGCTTATTTTTTTAAAGACAGGGTCTCCTTGTGTAGCCCTATCTGACCCGAAACTTACCTTTGTAGACCAGCTGGTCTTGAATTCCCAGAGACCTGCCTGGTTCTGTTACTTGGGGTGTTTGGGATTAAAGGAGTGTGCCACCATGTCTGACTCTGCATGACAACTCTTGAAAGCTGAATTCTTGGAATCCCCTGCACAGCCTGTAGGCAGCTCCACCAGAGATTGTAGGGCAGATCTCCCCAGCAACCGTTACTGGTTAGATAGCCTCAGGGAGGGCCTTGTAAATCTTTCAGCAGCTGCCTGTTCTTTATGGGTTTCATTTACTTCCTGAGTCTTAAGAACATCCTCCCTCCTTCCAGGAGGAAATGCTTCCACTTAGAGGAAACAGCTGTATGACATCCTCTACACACTCATCCATCTACCTGCCCTTGAATTTGCTTATCCATATACCATCTGTCTATAGTTCATTTATCTTAGCCTTCATCTACCCACCATCCATTCACATATCCCTTTCTTTGTTATTTTGTACACCAATCAGTCATTCATCCAATCATTCTTCATCTATACATATATTCACTCGTCTATTCCTCTGTCCATCTTTCCATTTATCTTCTAATTTAACTATCCATTCACCTCTCCATTTATCTATGTGTCCATAGATATAACATACACATTCCTTAGCCACCTATCCATCCAGATACCATACCCCTTAATTCATCAATTTATCGACCTCCTAATTATCTGTGTTAAATTCAATAACCAGTAAAGTTCTTGGTACAGGCTCAGCAGAGATGTGGTTGGAGCTTTCATTCTAAGATTCTATTTGGGAAGCAGTGTGCTATAGGGGTGAAAAGATCAGCTCTTGATTCAAATCTTGGCTCTTGCCCCTCACTGATTTTATGGCTTTGAACAAGTTGTCTAACTGAGATTAGCTAAGCTTTCCTACCTGTGACGCAGAGGTGGTAAGAGTTCCTACCTCTCTATCTCCCAACGCTGTTCTGAAAACTAGATGAATCTCTAACTGCAAACACTCAGAATTTCAGCTAGCACACAGTTTGCAGAGGCATGAACAGCTCTTGTAGGAGTAGTCAGGAAGCAACATGCTTACCTCACCCTTGTCTTTCCTATCTCCCCTCCCTCCCTTTTCCCCTTCCCTTTTCTGTCTTCTTTTTCTTGGGCAACCTTGTCCACTTAATTTCCTTCCCTGTCCCCATGCTGTGGCTGCTGACTCCAGCTCAGCCTCCATTCCTGAACTCTGTATCCATATGCTTACTGGGCATCTCTCCTTAGAAGCCTCAGGCTGAACTCTTCCCCTCCGCACATCCTATTCCTTTTCCTATGCTTTCTGTATCCATAAATGACACTGGGGTTATATGCAACTTCTAGCCCCCAAATCACTCAGACACATCTGTTCTCTCTATCATCCCACACCCCTTCCATCAATTAGCTTGTTGTTACTTAACATTGTAATACCTTCACATCTGCTACCTCTATAGTACCTCCTGTTCATCCAACCTCTAGCTTGGACCAATTGCCCTTTGCTTAGGCCTACATCCTGGGTTTTCTGTCAGCATCTCTGTGTCCTCTGGTACATCCCATTCCTGCTTCACTCTGCTCCTCAAAACCCTATTTTGATGATATTCCTCTTCTCTAAATACATTGGTGACACCTTGAATATCTTTCCTCACCCTACTAGACTAAGGGCTGCCTGAGGTGTTGTGTAACAGTCTCCTCTGAGATTAAAACATTCCGCCCTGCAGGAGAGCTCCTTAAGCAGAGTACCACTCTCCAACCTGCAGAGCTGCCTGAAGGCTGTGCAGTTTGCTCCAGGTTCCCAGCTTTTGTGAGCTGTCACCCATGCTGGGGTGGGCCTTGATGATAGATACATTTGAGTCATGTCTGTTCCTGTAACTAACCCCTCACCTATATTCCTGTAAGTAAATCCAATAAAACTCATGGTTCACGAAGTTGGACTTTGGTGGTATCTATACTTTGGTCTGTCATGGGTTCCTTATCTGGGATGAGTAGAGTGCGTTTCTTCTCCGTAGGAAAAGTTTTATTGCACAACTTAATTAGTGCCTGAACAGGGACACGACAGAACCAAAGATGAGACCAAGGAGGAGTGTGTGCATGGGTCTAGCTATATGGGTAGCAAGACATGCAACTGAGGTTGGGAAGCCTGCGGGAGTAGTATCTGTGAGGAAGAAATTCCCGTAGAAGTCTTCTTTCCAGTATGGTGTGTGCTAGTGTGAATTTGTACCAGGATAGCGGTTGCATGGTTCTTGCTATGGGTAGTAAGAAATGTACCTAAGGCTGAGCCATCTGGGTTAGGGTTAGTAGTGCCTGTGGGAAGAACCCCAGGGTGACAGTCCTCAGTTGTGTGGTATGGAGTGGCCTGCCTGCTTGGTGATTGGGGCCCACCATGTGAAGACAGAGATGTCCTGAATGCAGATAAAGGATTAGAGGAAGTCTTGCAGTCTTTAAGTTAGCGCACAAGGGTGGAGATTGTCTGCAAACAGCAGCAGAGGTTGCCTGGCCACTGTTGTGTGTAGTTAGAAATGCATCTGAAAGCCAAGCAATGATGGTGCATGCCTTTAATCCCAGCACTCGAGAGGCAGAGGCGAGCAGATCTCTATGAGTTTGAAGCTAGTCTAGCCTACAGATTGAGTTCTAGGACAGCCATGGCTATGCAGAGAAACCCCGCCCCCCCCCCAAAAAAAAGAGAATCTGAGCGGTGGTGATGCACGCCTTTAATCCCAGCACTCGGGAGGCAGAGGCAGGCGGATCTCTGTGAGTTTGAGGCCAGCCTGGTCTACAAAGTGAGTCCAGGATAGAGGCTGTTACACAGAGAAGCCCTGTCTCGAACCCCCCCCCCCAAAAAAAAAGAGAAAAAAGGGAGAAAAGAAAGAAAGACAAACAAAGTAAAAATGCATCTGTGGCCAAGGAGGAGCTTGTAAAGGAACAATTGTTTAGCTTCTCATTTGGCAAGAAAATTAGACAACCAAGAGAATGAGAGAAAGAGAGAGGGAGAGGGAGAGGGAGAAGGAGAGAGAGAGAGGGAGAGAGAGTCTCATTTGGCAAGAAAATTAGACAACCAAGAGAATGAGAGAGAGGGAGGGAGGGAGAGAGAAGGGAGAGATGGTAAAAGCAACAAAAGATACCTCTCAAATTCAACTTTCAGTCAAAAAAAGAGGGACAATCTATAATCCAACATACAGATGGGACCATTAACCGTGGTCCAAGGCAAGAAGCTACTGTGATCAGGAAACACTCAGCATTTGAACTACTGGAATTAGGGAAGATTTTTTTTTTAGTTAGTTAGTTAGTTAGTTAGTTAGTTAGTTAGTTAGTTAGTTAGTGGTTGGTTGGTTGGTTGGTTAGTTAGTTACTTTGTTTTTGAGACAGGGTTTCTCTGTGTAGCCCTGGCTGTCCTGTAACTCATTCTATAACCCAGATGGCCTCAAAATCACAGAGATTCACTGCCTTTTGTCTCCTGAGTGTTGGGATTAAAGGCGTGTGCAACCAACACCTGGCTCTTAGGGAAGATAACAAGCTATGAAAGAATGAAAGAGCCTGTCCCAGCCTGGCAGTGGATGGGAACAGTCTGACTGCTGTGGAGGTGGGAAAGCTGAGCAGTGTAACTCAGCATCCCTGCTTAAGGCAAAGGCTGCATACTTGAGACAGTATGAGGGAATCAGTCCCTGATGGACTAGATTATCAGAGCCTTCAGGAGCACTTGACTGTCTCCATCTGAGGTCCCCACAAATAGCAAGAGTTGGAGGATTTAGAGGAGGGTAGTTGCTATTGAAGGGACTAAGACTAAGAGGAGCTATATTTGGAGCTAGAGAAATGGCTCAATGGTTAAGAGCATTGGCTGCTCTTGCAGAGGACCTAGGTTCAATTTCCAGCACCCATGTGGCAGTTCTCAACTGTCTGTAACTCCAGTTCCAGGGGATCCATGGCATGCATGTGGTGCACATATCTATCTGTGCATGCAGGCAAAATACCCATACACATAAAATAAATAAATTTTGTTTTGTTTTGTTTTGAGACAGGGCTTCTCTGTGTAGCCCTGGCTGTCCTGGACTCTGTAGACCAGGCTGGCCTTGAACTCATAGAGATCTGCCTGTCCTGCCTCCCAAGTGCTGGGATTAAAGGCGTGAACCACCATGCCCAGCATAAATAAATAAATAAATATATATATATATATATTTATATATATATATATATATTTTTTACAAAAAAAAAAGGAGAGAGAGAGAGAGGCTATGTTTGAACCCCAGTTTGCTGGGCCAGATAGAACCGTGTTCACAGAGGAGATAAGGTTGATTCAGCTGGGACCTCAAGGCTGGGATAGAGCTATAGTGGCTTTGCTGAGTCTGTTGGTGGGACAAGAGTTTTAAAAAGTAGGAAGAGCTTTGGCAGATCTCAGTGGCTTAGACCAGCCTGTAGAGAAACCTAGTCAGGTCAGAGAGCAACCGAGAGGAGAGTGAAAAGGTAAAGCTGAGGTAAATCTGTCTGGGGTACGTAAAGACAAAAGTGGCAAGATTTGTGTGGAACTGGAGTTCTTAAGGAAACAATTGAAAGAAGCCAAATCGTGTTCCAAGGAGCGTTGGATGGCTTTAAGGCCCAAGGAGAAGTTCACAGAAGACACGCGTGATCGAATAATACAAGTGATAATGATCAAGTCTGCCCCACGGCTGGGTAACTATCCCCCCAGACCAAGGAGAGTGCATTTACCTCCAGCTAAAGGTTATGGTAGGGGTAGAGTTGGTTTTCCCAGTCAGGAACTCCCACAACAGCCAGGTATTGTGAATGGGGAGGCAACAGTTACAACTACATCCACAATGCCAACCCAGGGCAGCTCTGACGCAGGAAGCCACCAGGGGCAGCTGGGAGAGCGAGGCCCCATTCCCCTTTGGCCTTGAGTAGGTCTGAGCAGATTGAGCCAGGCCCAGGGAGTTTATCTGGTGTATAAATGGTGAGAAGTGTAGAGAGGCTCCATGGAAGAACTCCAGGATATGGAAACATAATGGTTCAGAGTGAATGACTGAGGGTTCCAGGCAACTAACCAAGATGGCGCTTCCTATCCATGCTTTGTACCCAACCTTGATCTCTAGGGGAAGCAATGGATGCAAACAGATGGAACCTTTCTGTGCTGTATTAGATCTTGCTTATGTTTGACCTTAGCATCTTCTTAGTTGTGAACCTTTGGGATCACCCGGCACTTGCTGAGGAGAGATGACAACAGCCTTGCAGAGTACTTCACCGCAGTTATCTTTGTGACCCTGCTGTTAGTTCCGGGATGCTGATTCAAGATGCTGCCTTGTCCTGCCCATCCTCTGGAAACGGTCCAGTTATACATATAGCATGATGCTAACCTCTGAGTGTTTGGCAGATTTGGAAAGCCATGGGAGAGACAACCAGGTGCAGAGGTACTTCTACCTACCTCACAACCATAGTGGGGCTGGATTAATTGAAAGAAGAAAAAAAAAAAAAAAACCAGAAGGACATTCTCAGGGGCCATGAGGTTATTGAATGAAAAACTCCCTGTGAGTTGTTGGCCAGGGAAGCCCGTGGGGCCTCACAAACCATAAAAGCCATTGCTACTGCTGTTGGTTGTGTGCCAGAACTAGACAGTAAGACCCTATTGCTGAAGACCCTGCATTTACGTGCTTTGACTGTAGGACATGGAGACACTGAGCTGGGGTTGAACTGGAAGCTCCCACCCTGCTGGCTGGCCATGCAGGCTGCCGGTGGAGCCCTGTCACCAACATTCCTGCTTGGCTACAGACCCTGCATGCTAAATACCGACATGAAAGGCAAGATGTGCTGATTGTGCAACAGTGGCTCAGCTGTTGTGGGTAAGACCAACAGCCTTCTCATTGGATTTTATTTCATTGGTCCACAAGAGAGAATTCACATCTGGCCATGAGTCCCAATGGGGTAGCCACTTCTTTGGTTTCATTGGGTGGATGTGAATGTGCCTGTCAAACTGCCTTCACAACGTGTGTTTGCCTCCACAGATCACTGCAGTCATCAGCCTCAACTTATAACCACTGGTGACATTCCTGAGAACAGGGGACAGCCGCTGCCGCATGGTGACCTATTTCTTAGCCATAGGTGGGCATCTATAGTCATTCATCGTAGGCTCAGGGATCATTGTGGAAAGGATGTAAAGGTCAGAGGGATGGGTGGGGTATCGTGCAATAGTTTCCTCAGAGAGTAAACTATTGCAGTCTGAAGGGCAGCTCCTTTAGCAGGGAGGCAAACAACAACAAAAATAGCTTCAAGAACTCCCTGAAATTGAGCAGATTCACTAGGCCCCCTCCCTGCAGAGTGAAGAAAGCCCAGATGCAAAGAAGACTCTCAACTGAGCTGAGTTGCAAAGACTGAGACCAGACCAACTGCCTGGAAGAAGCAGAAGCCAGCTGAGCTTCCTGGAAGAGGTTTAGACCAGAGTCACTTGGAAAGGACACCCTCCAACCTGTCCAGCTTCCTGCCAGCTGTGCAGTGTTTCCTAGCTCCTGTGAGCTGTCATCCATGCTGGGATGAGCTTTGGTGATGTAGCTGTCTTTGAGTCATTTCTGCTACTGTAAGTAACCTCTCACTCACATTCCTGTAATTCCAATAAATCTCATTGGATTACCAAGGTGGACTTTGGTGGTGTCCATACTTTGGTCTCTCCTAGGTTCCCTATCTGGGCTGAGTAGATGAATGTTTTGTCTCCCCAGAAAAGTTTTGTCATACAACAGAAGGCTGCTCACTTATCTCACTTACCAGTACTCCCCAAAGCTCAGGGGATGACAAAAGGGACCTTGGTGAGAGGCTGTTCAGAGCATGCACTGTTTCAGTACACAAAAAGGGGGAAGATACTAGCTGAGAATGGGAGCATGTGCCTCAGAGGGCTTCAATGATCTAGTAAAATCTTCACGTGTTACTGCGTGGGAATGTTCCTGGAAGTCAGCAAAAACAAGAAAAGGGTAGCCAGAGAGACTGGAATGGGGACATTTATTTGCCTCATCTATGAGGAACACGGAGATAACTGCAGACTGGAAGAACTCTCACAGGTGAGGTGGTTTAGGGACCAGAGATGTTTGAAATAGGGCAGGAGGAAGAAGCAGGTGGGTTATCAGAGTGACAATTCTGGAGGACACTGGCTAAGTTATGGCAGAATTCACACATAGCACAGTATCCTAGGAAGGCAGGAGGCCACTGGAGATGGACAGCCTGCATCCAGGTGCAAAAGAAAGCCATGGGGCTGGAGCCAAAACCAATCTGGTCTATCGGGTACCAACTCTCAGAAGCCCAACTCTGATGAAATGGTAAAAATGGGAAGATGTCGACAAAAAGAGGTGCCCCCAAAAGTCAGCGGGAGGGATGTGTGGAGAACTGTGTCCTGGCTTGGGAGATATGGTGGAAAAGGAGCAGGGCGATTGTGTGTAGGGGGGCAGAGGAGTCTAAGGAAAGCAAGCTCCAGTTTCCACACATGCACACATGTCCTTGCATGATCTCCTTGCGTGCTCTATGTTTCCCACCTGCCCCAAGTTCAGCTTCCGTATCAGGGAAAACATTTGGGGGAAGAGCTGCCTTCTGTTTGTGTCCCAGGTAGGCGGGGCCTGGCAGACTGACATCACAGCACACCTTGAGTCGGAACCTGAGTCTGTTTTCATTCCTTCCCGGTGAGGTGGGAATGACTAATGAGAGGACATGGAAGAGAAGTGGAGGGAGAGAGCTCCTGCCTTCCCACTCTGGGCATGTGCGTCAGGCTAGTAGCCATTCCACTCCTGGCTTGTGCTCCTGGCAAGTACCACCCACACCCAGCTTCTCCTTTGCGCTGTGCAGTGGACACAGAAGCAGCCCTGGAGCCCACTCCTGGAAGCAGGTGTCATTTTAAGTGCCATAAGATGCAGCATTTTTAGATTCCCTGGACTCCCTTTTCAGGTTATCCTGACACAGTGGAAAGAACACAGAATTGTGGAGAGTTTAAACTGGACTGGGATTTGGGCTTTGTGAGCTCTTCTGCAGAGAAAATAGAAATGCGTACTCAGAAACAGTTATAGACAAATGTTCCTTGCAGCATGGAAGCAGAGGAGAGGGCTATGAAGACCAAGTGGCAAGCTCAAGGAAGACTGTGAAATTGCTGGATCAAATGCCAAGACTGGCACTCTAGGCTGACAGAAGTGGGTGGCCCCAGTTCTTAGTTCCCTCACTGGTACCAGAACTGGTTTGTAGAGGAAGCCACATCCCCCACCCCTGCTGGAGGTGTGTGCTGAATAAATGAATGAGGGAATGAATGGAGTATGTTCTCAAGGTCAGACACTGGAGAAGGTCAGATACACAGAAGCACCCTGATGGTAATGGGGGTCCCAGCTCCCTCTGCTGGGCATCCCATAACTGGATGGAGCCCCCAGCCTTACTGGACGTGTCCCTCAAAATTCAACGTTGCTTCTGTGGCATTTCTTGACTTGCGGCTCTTTCTGTGGCTGTTGGAATCTCATTCCTGTCTCATTCTCTCAGTTCCTGGAAGAATTTGGCTCCTCTTGCTTCGCAGTGTCTTTGGTGCCCATCCCAATGCTCCAGTGTGGTAGACATCCAACAAATGCTTGATGAGTGAATCCCTACAGCTCCTCCCTCAGCAACTTGCCCTTAATCAGTTTCTTTTTTTTTTTTTTTTTCTTTTGGTTTTTCGAGACAGGGTTTCTCTGTCTAACAGCTCTGGCTGTCCTGGACTCGCTTTGTAGACCAGGCTGGCCTCGAACTCGCAAAGATCCGCCTGCCTCTGCCTCCCAAGTGCTGGGATTAAAGGCGTGCGCCACCACCGCCCGGCTCTTTAATCAGTTTCTTAACTCTTACTGACTTTACGCTACCCAGGTTCCAGCAGCCCACCCAAGGGTCAAGGCTGGGTGAATCCTTCAGCAGTATGTCCAGTATTCCTCCATGGGACACATTTCCTTGCTCCTTTAGCTTCCTCGCCTTTTCTTCCAGAGACTGAGGCTGGCATAACTCCCAGAGCCTTGGTGTATTTGCCCTGCTATATACCAAGCCCTTACCACCATTTTTCTGCTAGTTTCTATATTTTCTTCACGTTTTACATTAAATAATAATAATAATAGGGACTAGAGAGATGGCTCAGTGATTAAGAGCACTAGCTAGCCATTCCAGAAGTCCTGAGTTCAATTCCCAGCAACCACATGGAGGCTCACAACCAGCTACAATGGGACCTGATGCCCTCTCTTTTGTCATGCAGGCATACATGCAAATAGAGTACTCATATGTATAAACAAATAAATTTTAAAAAAATAATAATGAGCTAGCATTTCTTAGCACATAGCACATCCCAGATACAGGCGTTACATTTATTAATGAGATTGAGCACTGCAACAATGTCACGGGATAGAAGTGATTCATATATACTTCTTACAGATGATAACGTTGGTGTCAGCTTGCGGAAGTCACACTGAGAGAAAGAGAACTGTCCTTAGCTGCACACCTGCCTGTGCTCTGTGTGGGCTGCGCTTCCCACTACTACTACCCCAGGTCTCCCAGGATCTAACTCAGCACCTGGCCTCAGCGGGAAAGGGCCTGCCCCTCCCCTTCCCCCACTGGCTTCCCTTTTCAGTCATGGACTGAGGAGAGCTAATCTTCTGCCCCCAGAGTGTGTAATTAACAACGACTAGACAGACAACACCCCCCTCTCCTTATCTGCCTGCAGGGAAGCTAGACCCCTCCTGGGGTCTTCTCTAGTCCTCTGCCAAAGCTCTGCTTCCTCCTGCAACCTTGTGTTGAGGTTCTAGGGTCTGAATACATCCCAGCCCCCTGGACAAAACTCCAGTTGGCTGTATCAGCTGGCAGGAATGCAGCGGCCCTGCAGGCCCCTCCCCTCATTATTTCGGAGTCCTGGGAAACCCTGAAGGTACGCAGGCTAGGAGGGGGCTAGGGTGGACGGACTGCGGGCAAGACAATGAGTAACGCAAGTGGCGTGTGGGTAATGGAATGGGCTTGAGAACGTGTATGTGTCCGGGCTGCGATTCCTCTGACAGTGGCAAGGGACAATGTGAGTGAAGGGGAAGAAGATGTTTGCGCACTGAAGAAAAGAAGGGTGGGGACACAGCCAGCAGAGCACTGGTGTACCCCTGGGCTTAGGCTCAAGTTGGCCCTGGAGATCCTGGCCTCCCTCTGTGGGTGGAGCCCCGCAGTCAGCACTGTGAGGTGGGACAAAGGAAAAATTACCCCAGGACACACAAGCCACAGATCCCTCACTGATCCAGAGGCCGCCCCCAACTCCACAGAGTAGAAAAAAGTAAGAAGTGGGCTTGGGACCTGTGAGCCCTCACCAACATCGCCTCTCCTGTAGCCTTATACTTCAAAGCACTGGCAGCTTAGGAGGGTGACCGAGGAGCTCCTGCCCATCCCTCTCCCTGGAGCCCAGAGGCTGCTGAGGTCCCATGTTGTGGGTGTGCCCCCTTCAAGGTGAGGCTCCATTGCAGTCTCTGGGCATCGAATGCAAGTAGTGGGGCAGAGAGGCAGTCTTCAGAGCCTGTGCTGCCAGCGGCTGATGAAGGGACCCAGGAGGAGCCAACAACTTTCCAATCCCCAGATCACCTGCCTTCAAAATATCAGCTGACTCCTAGGCCCCGCAGTTCCGCTGCTCCCACCCAGACTTCCGGCAGGAAGCCCCGCCCCGCCTGGAGGCCATGAAACACCAGACAGGTCGCCACACTTGAACCCTATGTGCATGCCCATGATTCTGGGCCTACCTGGTCCCTCCCAGTGAGGATTCTCAAGATACTTCAAAAAATCTAGGTACCACGTACTGTTACTGGGGGTTGGATCGCACCTGTTATGCCGTAACCCCTTCTGTTTGTTGGTCCAAAGGAACCTGCATTTCTTTGTGCAGATGTCCTCCCATCCACCTACCCTCTCCCGCCACCACCAGAGAAACAGACCCAGTGCCCATACGCTTACTTACCCAAGCCCATTCCACTAGCCAGAAACCATGTCTCTTTCTCATTTTCATGTCCTAACACCCCATGAGCTTTCCTTTGACTCCAGAGGGTTGTTTTGTATTGTTTTGTTTTTTGATCCCTTTCTGGCTCTTGTTATAGGCTTCCCAAGCCTTTCCAGTGTGCAGGCTATCTGTAGACAGGAGTTCCAGTCTCTGTCTCTAGTGCTGGCTGGGGACTGTCTGTGGTCAAGTCACTGAACATCTCCCTCTTCTCCTGGCTGGGTTACTGAGGTGACATAAGATGTGAATCTAAACAGGGCACTCGGCCCCAAGACTGGGCACACAAGTGCTCAGGGAAGAAGCCATACCTGGTTTTCTATCTGTAAATGACTCCTCTTATACTTTGTCAGGGGACCCTGGGAACTTACTAACACCCTGGCTCTCCCTCAGGGACTCTACAGAATACCACGAAGACTCCAGCACCTGTCCCCGAGCCACAGGAGCAAGGAACTCTAGGGCGGCTTGCTCACCTCAGTAAATGTGCCACTTTTGAGAAGTCTGTTGGAGGCTCAAAGCAATGGGGCTGAACTACACAAGTGAAACCAGGCCTGGATAGGTCTCCATGTAGTTTCCCATTGACTCTGGAAAGTTGTGAAGGTCTAGCAGCCAGGGATTATTAATATGAGGGAATCAAGAGATCCTACTTTGGGAGAAGGAATGAGAATGAGCAAGAGTGTCATCTTATTGCCTTTATTTCGCTATCTGCCCAGCTGGCCCCACTACAGGGCACAGGGCCAAGCTTGTACACACTCATGCTCTCTGTGCAGACAAGCATGTGTACAACACGCACATACATAAACCCCCCTCTCTCACACATACACACACATACACTCTCACACATACACACACATCTCTGGCTCTGTGAGTCAGTCTCTGGGAGGCAAGGGCTGCTCCTCAGCCTGCTCCCGCCTGCCCTTTTATGACAGCACCAAGGGCAGGGGTAGGTCAGGGCCCTCAGCCCCCAACAAGTCCCTGTGCAAACTGGAGGTACCAGCTGTCTTCAGGATGGGGTGCCACGTTTCCCCATTCCTAGAGTCCCCTCCTCCACTTTCCTGCAGGAGGAGGTACTCCCTGCTTACCTGGTGGGGGCAGACCCCTGCCAGGGCTGGGGCCTGAAGAACCCAGGCTTACCCCACCAGACCCTACCAGGACCTCCACTACCGAGGCACAGGCAATCTGAGCTGTGAAGATTCCCCACTGGAGGGCAGGAAGGCCTGGGCCCTGAGGCATCTGGGGAGGGGTCTTCAACCCCTCTTCTAATCCATCTTCAATATGAAGAGGTTTGGGGCACACTTCCTGGGAGGGAGCACAGGCCTGGAGAAGTCACAGCTAGGGTCCTCCCCGAAAACTTCCATCTTCCGGGCCACAGCCAAAGGCCAGGTATCCCAAAGTCCAGCTGGCTGGTCAGAAACCTTGTGCAGTCTTGAGGGGGGGTACCCCCCTGGGTGGAGCTGAGTGTCAGACCTGCACGGGCAGTGTCTGGTTCATCTGCAGCCGCATGTCCTGGATACTGCTGAGGATCTTCTTCTGATGGCCAGCCAAAGTGACCCCAATCCTTAGCAGGTCCCTAGAGATAGAAAAACCAGCAGTCAGCTCCTTCCCTCCTACCTGGTTGGTACCCTGGGCTCAGCCAGAGCTCCGCACGTAAGGCGGTCCCAGTGCCTGTACTTGCTGGCATACTTACTCGGCAGTCATCTGGGCCACCAGGTCAAAGGACGCGAACCCAGCACTGACAAAGCTGTCCTTATACCGGCCCATCTTCACTGCATCTAGCCAGTCACCCACTGTTGTGAAGGTTGTATAATCTGGGACTGTTCGGTCCAGGAGGGGCTGGGACATGCTGTCGTGGGGGGGGGAAACAGTGACCCAGTGAATCCAGGGAGCTGGGGAATAGGGTTAGGGTTGCCAGCCTGTGGGGTGGGAGCAGGGACACTGACCCAGATGGAGCACTGGCGGTGACTTTGAGGCTGGCGGCGTTGCGGATAAGCTTGTCTAGTGTGTTGACGATTTGGGAGAACTTGGGCCTGAGGTTCCGGTCCCGCACCCAACAGTCCAGCATGAGCTGGTGCAATGCAGTGGGGCAGTCCATGGGGGGGTGGCAACCGGTAGTCTTGCTCAACAGCGTTGATGACCTGGATAATGGGAGGGGATCTGAAATGAGGTCCACTCCACACCCTGACAACTCCCACCAACCAACCGCTCTCCCTCAGCCCTACTCACGTCCTGGTTACTCATGTCCCAGTAGGGTCGCTCTCCATAGCTCATGACCTCCCACATGACAATTCCATAGCTCCAGACATCACTGGCAGAGGTGAACTTCCGATAGGCTATGGCCTCCGGGGCAGTCCAGCGGATAGGGATCTTCCCACCCTGGTGGTGGGGGGACATGCTCTTCACCTTTTGACTCACGGCTGATCTAAAGCCCCAAAGCCCCTGCTTGGCCAGCCCTCCCCTCCCTCAGATCCCTCCCAGATGCTTCCTGTACCAGGGAGCTGGTGTAGGTAGGGTCTGAGGGGTCATCCTCCAGGAAGCGGGAGAGGCCAAAGTCAGAGACTTTGCAGACCAAGTTGCTGTTGACAAGGATGTTGCGGGCAGCAAGGTCACGGTGCACGTAGTTCATCTCAGACAAATACTTCATGCCGGCAGCAATGCCCCGCAACATGCCCACAAGCTGGATGACTGTGAACTGCCCATCATTGAGCTGGAGGCAAGAGGTAGGCTCAGATGGGGCCTGCTGCCTCCCCACAGGCCCATGGCTTGCCTGCCTGTTTCCTCCAAGCCCTCTGAGACTATGCTTTGCAGTTTGTGTCCAGAATGTGCTGAAGAGAGGCAATTGTTAGCTGTGTGCTATGTCTGTCATGTATCTGGTAAACGCCATCCCAGTGGTCCCTGTGAGAATCTAGTAATTACTACCAGCCCCATTCTATAACTAAGGTAGCTGAGACTAGGAAAGGTAAGTATCTTGATGCATTGAGACCACACAGGAAGTAAGAACAGAGTTGGCACTTGAAGGCCCAGCTGTTTCCCTATACCATTCTATCTCTAACTTTGTGTAGACTTTGAACAGGGTCTCTGATTTGATGGTGGGGGTAACTGGACTGACCTAGCTCTCTGGAGAAAGATGAGGAATGGGGCTGGCTCTTACCCGTAGGAAGGAGTCCAGGGCACAGTTCTCCATGAACTCAGTGAGGATCATAACCGGACGACTTTTGGTGACCACACCCTCTAGACGGATTATATTGGGATGGTCAAACTGTCCCATGATGGAAGCCTCACTTAGGAAGTCCCGCCGCTGCCTCTCAGTGTATCCCACCTTCAGCGTCTTGATGGCCACAAACACCTCCCGGCGGCCAGGCAGTTTCAGCCGACCCCGGCACACTTCCCCAAACTCCCCTGCAGAATACAGGCACAGGTTACACGGTATTTCTGGGATCCCAGCGTTTCATCATCTCTGCCTGGCATGACCACTGCGTTCCCAGGTTACTCACCGGCTCCGATCACCTCCTCAATCTTGACACAGGACACATCGATCTCCTTGGCAAACTCTCGGACAGCCTCATTGGGGTCCTCATAGGTGAAGGGGTCAATGTAAACTTTCATCCCAGGAGCAACTACACGGCAAAGATGCGGACACAAGAGGATGGACGTCAAGCCATAGTTAGGAAGTTCATGTGCCCTGTTGGGTGAGCTCCTGACAGCCTCAGTGCTGAGCCTACTCTCCTTTGTGCCATGCCCTGGTGCCCTGCCCCTCCCCCGTGAGAATGCAGAGGAACCACATGAGCTAGACGCCCGGGATTCCTCTTCTCATCTTTCTCCCTCATCTCTCACCAGCAAACTTCTTTCCTGTTCATCCTTCCCCTTACTCCTTCCCACTGCCCAGCCTTGTCCAGGCCTTCAACACTATTGCAATAGCCTCTAGCTGGGCTCTCTGCCTCTGCCCTTTTCCCAACCAGCTGCCCTGTGTCTTCCCTGAACAATACACCCACTGTCTTCTCCTCACCTGAGAGCCTTCCCAATTACCTGCGGTAGAGTCAAGTTCAAACTCTGCCTGCTGTTTAGGACCCTCCAAAGGTCTGGCCACATTTCTCAGCTTGGCATTCTCACAGCTGTCAAACCAATCCTCTCACTACACCCCCAGCCGGGCACACAGCCGGGCATTCCACACCCTTCACTTCCTTCCAGAGGCTCCTTGAGCCAGGAATGTTCTCCTACCTCAAACTCTGTTCACCCTACAGGAAGCCTTCCTCTTTGAACTCTTAGTGTCCTTTGCAACAGGAATTAACACCTAATTGTTTCCTGAGTATGTGTGACAGTTTGTTCCCACAAGACTTATTGTCTTTGGGATGGAGGTTACATCTTAGACCCTGGGGTGAGCAAGCAAGGGAGAACTCAGGGAACCTGCGATGAGGGAGGGATCAGGAAATGGTACCCTATTAGAAGCAGTCAGTCAGAGGAATGAAGTCAGAGGGGAAAATTGTCTCTAACCCAAGAGGAGCTGGACAATGGGGACAGGGGGACACTCACTGTACTGCTGCAACTTTTCCGTGTATTCTGCATCAGGGCCATGGCGCTGCTTCCTGCAGGGCAGAGTAGAGAATGCCTCAGGCAAGGCACTATAGCTCCCTCTGTTCAGGGGATCCTGGAGCCCACAGACAAGGCAAGGGTATGGGAGTGGGAACCCAGGGCTGGTGGTCATATGACTCTTGGGTTTCTGGGTAAGCGCTGAAGTCCCTGGGAGTAGGGAAACAGCACAAAAGACAGGGTGGACTGTGGTAGGCCCTCCCCGGCAAGGAAAGCCTGGGCCCAGGATGGCTGTGGCTGTGAAGGGAGGTGACCGGTGTATGAGTATAGCAGGAGAGCTCTACACTAGCCAAGGGGTGTGTGAGTCATACCTGAGGCAGACAAGAGCAATGACCACAACGACCACCATGAAGACAAACCCGGCTACCGTGGAGCCCACAATAAGGGGAAGCTGCTCTTGAAACTGCTGGGCACCTGAGCCTGGAGACACAGGATGTGCGGTGAGTGAAGGGATCGGAGAGGTGAGCCTGGGCAGGCACTGGCATTCGGTGGGGTAAGGGTGTACCTCTTTCACTCGTGGTCTCAAACTCAGCTGGGCGGCTATATTGTCCATAACCTGCTACCGTGCGAGCCCGCACCTGAACTACATAGCGGGCGTCCGGCTGTAGCCCGTCCAGCTGCACGGAGTTCTTCTGGCTGGTTACAGTGGAGGCGATTCCTTTACTCTGCAATGCCACAATAACAGAGGCAACTTCAGGTAGGTCTTAGAGCCAGCTGACCCCCGTCCACAATCAGGCTTGCCCTGTGCTGAGGCCACAGGCCTTTGATGCTATCTGGGTGTAGGAAATGTTGTCCCTGTGTAGCCCCTGAGCCACCTCCTGACCCTTGAGATTCTGACCTTCTCAAAGTACTTCATCTCATAGTCCAAGATGACCCCGTTAGGCCGCTCTGGGGGTGCCCAGGACAGGGTCAGGCTGCTCCCCGAGCTGCTGTGCAAGTGCAGTGTAGGTACTTCGGATGGGGCTGGAGAAGAGAAAAAGTCCACTAAGGACTACTGGGCCCAGGCATCCTTTCTGAGGGTTAATTCCCACAGGACCCCTGGAGGCACTTCAGCCTCTGTGTCCAGGGCAAGACGACCCAGGACCCTCTCTCTTGTCCCCTTCTTACCGGCCTGGTTGGTGGTGATATTCACAGCTGCGTAGCGGGGTGGCAAAGGGCTTTTGCCCGAGACGCCATTGACCGCCTGCACCTCAAAGGTGTAACGTGTGTGGGCCAGCAGGTGGCTAATGTAGACCCTGCGCTCTGTCAGGCCCAACTGCCGGGGCACAAACTCCACGTTGTCGTCACAACGTGAACAGGTGGTGGGACCCCCGACGCCAGGGCCCCCATGGCACTTCTTGCAGATCACATTGTAAAGGAGGTCGTCCCGTCCACCAAGGTCCCGGGGCTCACTCCATTCCAGGACCAGTGAGGTCTCATTCACATTGGAGATCACGCCCCGGGGTGGAGATGGCACCGCTTTGGGGACAGACAAAGAGAAATGAGTTGGGGGCCCGGGACTACCATGGACACCAGCCTAGTGCCGCTTTCACAAGCATAATGATCATCCCACACTTCCTCCTTGGCGGGACAAGATTCCTGTTCACCCTTCAAGACTCAATGCAAGGTTGCCTCCTCCTAGAAGCCTATTTAGATTGTCCTCGCCCATCCTCCGTACATCCCATGGCATCATTCCTAGGCCTGGCACTTAGCGCATTACACGGTCATTATCTGTTTCTGCAGTTTGGTGCTAAGCTCCTTTAGTGACAATGTCTCACTTTCTTTTTTATCCCCTGCACCGGACACAGGGCCTGGCGTACCAGAGGCGAGGATGTTTGGAAGAAAACAGGATGGCACACTCTTAGGTTGTGTCTAGAGCTGGGCCGAGAGTGCAGCAGAAAAAGGATTGATGAGCTGGTCCTAGCCAGCTGCTGATGCCTGCCAGCTGCAGGTGGGGGGACCCTGTTAAACACAGGTATATGGGACAAGCCATCTGAGCTGGATTCTAGTTCGGAGGGCAATCGATCACACCTCTTCAGTGACTAAAATATTGAGCACATCATCTGACCCCACCCCACCCCGAGTGCTAGTTCCCTCCTCAGAAGGAGGGGTCATCTCACTGACTGGGCCTCCCAAGGCTGGCCCTGGGAAGGAGAGAGCAGGGAGCTCACGCACTGGTGCAGCCGCTGTCTGCGGAGTCTGAGTCCGCACGGTAGAAGTTGTTATGGCATGTGCAGATGCTGGCCGCTGGTGAGGTGGTACGGCTATTGGGGGGACAGGGGAGGCAGGGCCCCTCTCCTTGCTTTGCCTTGTAGCTCCCAGGGGGACAGGCTGCAAGAGAAGAGGATGGTACATAACTTACCTTCCTTGTCTTCCGACATCAGACTTTCCATTCTCTGAGAGACCCTGACCAACCTAGGTTACAGCCCCTCCAACTCCCAGACCACAGGGGCAATGCTGGTATTGCCTAACTCTGGTGATAAAGGGCCCTTTTGCTCCATAGAAATCCCAGGTCAGCAGATTCCTCTCTTCTCTTACCCCCTCCCCCACCATGTGCCTCAGAAGATGTCAGCCTATCACCTGGACAGTCTGGGCTTGTTGAAGCAAGGCAGAGGAAGAGGAGGGGATGGGAAGAGACCACCAGTGAGTCTCAGCAGCCTGGACTCCGCTGAGATGCCCCAGCCTTTCCTAATGCTCTGGGAGAATAATCCTTGAGAACTGTCAAGGATACTGCCACAGCAAGGTTAAGATGTCCTCTGCAGAGGGCTACCAGCACACCTCTGTCCCACCCACCAAGGAGCAGGACAGGGGTGAGGGCTGGGCAGGAGGAGTGAGAAAAGGAGGAAGGGGGGGGGGGGGGGGGTAAGAAAGCAGCAGCAAGAAGGCTGGGGTCACCTGGAGTTCAAAGGCCTCAAGGCCTCCCAGGGGACCTGTCTTCAAGTGAGCCTAGAGCCCAGTGTCTGAACAGCCTTCTCCTCTCTTCTGCCAACCACATTCAGCCACTGTGGCGTGGGCTCTGCACATTCCTCATGTGTAGGGTGGCCATAATATTTATTATTCAAAATCAGAATATTTAAGGAGTGAAAAGGGACACTAGGACTAATAGGATACTGGGCATAATTGGAGACTGTCCTGGACACACTAAAGTGACTTGTCAGTCTATCCACGTGATGACCTCTGGAGAGGGTCACCAAGCTTTTCGGTGATTGTAGCCAGGGGCTGCGCCCTTCTTTAGGGTTTAATCTCCCCCTATGAAGGTGATATTCCATCCTAGCTCTTTGAACCAGTGGGGGAGGGGGCAGAGGCCAGGCCAGCCTGGTTGCTATGGGAACCAGCCTGCACTTCCTGCCAGGGACCTGCGGAGTGTTAGCCCTTCTTCAGGCTGTCAGGCTCATCACCCCCCACCCGCTCTCCCTCTTTACACTTGGGAAGAGGAAGTTTCTAGCAGGTTCCAAGAGAGAAGCCAAGAAGGGCCAGTGAGGCAACCCAGTGCTGGGGGCTCAAGAGATAGGCCAGGTTGATGGTTCAGTCCCCTCACACAAGAGGCTATGATAAGGAAGAACCTTTTCCCACTCTGGGAGGTATGGTCCCAAGTCCCATGGAGAAACGGGCAGAGAGAAGAGACGAGACCCTCATACCTTGGGTGGGGGGGATTCAATGCCAGCTCCCACAGTCTCTAGTTGGGAGGCCTTCAGTGCAGGACCTCCCCGAGATTCAGAGTTCTTGTCCAAAAAAATGGGGAGAAAACTAGAAATCACTCTACAGGGTAGTGGTGAGGTTGAAATGAGAATGCCTCATGAAGAGGATTTTACAGCTAGCTGGGAAGCCGGTATATCATGAGGAAGCCAGTATATCATGAGGTCTATGCAACTCAGCAAGTCTCCTGCCTGTCTTATAAGTGAGGACTTGAACAATTCCTGTTCTCCATATGTCTCCACAGTCCTGAGACCAGTGGTTCCTATCAGATGATGGATAACATGAGGTCCTAGGGTATTAAGAAATATCTCTACTATTGTCCCATTTTTGTTGTTTTGTTTTTTGTTTTTTGTTTTTTTCGAGACAGGGTTTCTCTGTGTATCCCTGGCTATCCTGCAACTCTGTAGACCAGGCTTGGCCTTGAACTCACAGAGATCCACCTGCCTCTGCCTCCCGAGTGCTGGGATTAAAGGCGTGCGCCACCACGCCCAGCTACTGCCCAATTTTGCAGGAGCAAGGTGCGGATAGCAGGATAGCATGGTTAAGTAACTTGCACAGGCTCACAGAAGTAGTAAGTGAGGACTCGGGACTAGATGGACTTGGCCTCTTAACTACTACACCATACACACTGCCTCTCAAGAAACACAAATCCTTAAGACCAAGAGATGCCTGCAGCATCAGCCCCTCACCTCGGAGAGCCCCTCTAGAACTTCCAAGGTGAACAGGACCAAGAGGGCATCCCTGCCAGCCTCGAAAGTCTGTGCAGGCTCGAGATGCTCACTTGTCAAACATCCATAAGGTCTCTACTCTTTTAACATTTTCCTCTTCTCTTCCCTGAGTCTCCTTTTCCTTCCCGTGTCCCTCTTTGTAGGGCACTCTCTATTTCACAGCGGCTGCTCCTCCCTCTCCTGCGCTCCAATCCACTCCTGAGACCGTACCTGGTCAGACAGGGAGCCTGGCTATGGTCAGGCTTCCCGCCCCTCCTTCCTCGGGCCCCACTCACCACGGCACTGTGTCTCCTTGGCAGCTGGCTCATGGCCAGTAGCGCAGGTACAGGCACCGACGGGTACCATCCACTCCCCGTCGCCATTGCAGTAGAGCTTGAGCGGTACGGATACCTCCACAGCATTGGCGATACAGGTGCCGGGGGCAATGACCAGCGAAGTGGGCTCAGCCCCCGTGAGGGTCTCGGGGAAGAGCGCGAAGCCTGCAGTGGTGGATGCACACTTCTTGTAGAAGGCACTCACTGAGATGAGTGACATGCACGCACCCTGGTCCTGGAAGGCCAAGTAGAAGCCGGCCTTGGAAAGCGGCCCGAAGCTGCGCACCTTGGTGTTGACGCGCCCGGCATCGAGCCGCGAGAAGCTCTCATCTGGCGCAATGGTGTCCACTTTCACGTAGGGGTTCTCCATCCAGAAGGGAGAGGAGGCCGAGGCCACATCGCTATCAGCCTCATAGTAGAAAAGGTTGAATGTCTCCTTGCAGGAGCCGGGGATGTTGGGGATGCTGTTGCAGTCCCGCACAGTGAACTTTAGCTCCACGTAGACACGCTGTACTTCCCGCCGCCAGATGAAGCCCGTGCGAAGCCAGTTGTTCTGGCTAGACTCACGCACATTACACACCTGATACGTTCGGATAGGGTTCATGGCTTCATCGTAGCCGCTCACTTCTTCCCACTGAGTGTGGACCAAGTGAAAAAGAGAACGAACCATTTACCTGGTGACGGGGGCTGTTGCATTTACCCCACGGAGGGGTTTCTTAGGTGAGGGGCTGAGCATGCATACACGAGCTCAAAACTTTCTGGGCGTCTATGTCACTTATAACCTCTCTGTACCTCAGTTTCTTGGTCTGAATCCAAGAGAAAATTAGCAGGCCTAAGGAATACAGAACCAAATGGAGAAAGCACCCGGAACAGGGCTGAGACCTTGGGAAGCCTGGTATGGGTGCTATGTGTTATCTTGGGGCCTCAGTTTCATCACCTGTATGGTGGGGCTGACTGGAATTAGATGAGGTTGTGAGGAACTAAATAGTGAGACTTGGCTAATCTTGCCCTACAGAGAGAAAGCATTTGG
Organism: Lophiomys imhausi; assembly: GCA_907164525.1. Lineage (NCBI taxonomy): Eukaryota > Metazoa > Chordata > Mammalia > Rodentia > Muridae > Lophiomys > Lophiomys imhausi. Next base: position 1,957,611 of record CAJQZJ010032426.1, read on the forward strand.
TGAATGCTGGCTGTCAACACTACCAACACATTTCATCCTCACAAAAATTCCACAAGAAATCCAAGGCTTATGGATGAGACAGACCAGCCTACATCACAGTTGGGCCGATGACTACAGAGCCTGTGGTGCCATCGTACCCCAGGACAGCCCAGCCATGAAGGCCACCTGGGGAAGTTAATTCCAACAGCTGAGAGAAAAGAGAATGGTAGGAATTTAACAGCCAAGAAATAGAGGCCCAGAAAAGTCAACTGCCCTGCTCAAAAGCACATAGTGTGTTAGAGATCTGGGCCCCAGGTTGCCTGGTTCATTTTATTTTATTTTATTTTATTTTTATTAACGACAGATTCTCACAATGTAGACCAGGCTGTCCTAGAACTTCACAGAGAGCTGCCTGACTCTGTCTCCCAAGTGCTGCAATGAAAGGTGTGGGCCACCATGTTGGGTTTCACTTCCTGGATCCTGAGCCAGCACTCTTTCCAGGGACCCAGGCGGGAGGAGGGGCAGTCTGGATAAACTTAGAAGGACTACCTGGTAGGTGAGGATGACAGGAGAAAGATGGAACAGCAGACAGAAGAACAAAAGACATAGACATTCACACACTAGGAGGATCAGGCTAAGAAGGTGAAAAATGAAAGGGAATGAATGAGACTGCCATAGGAGGGGAGGACAGAGGCAGCCCACATTCAGTAAAGATGATGGGGAAGTCTTACCCCGCTTTCTGGATGAGATGTCCATGCCAGCTCAGATGTCACCCATTTTGTGTCCATGAGGGTCTCTGGGGGAAACAACAGAAGGAAAAGGTCAGGGGCTAACCTCAGAATGAGGACTTTACCAGGAAAGACAGGGTTGTAAGAAACCAGTACCCACCGGGCACAGCCTCTGGGAAGTCTCTAAAGATGCCCTTCCCTTTCCCCAGAGGAGACCCTGAAGCCATCCCCAGAGGTGTCACAACTCCAAAGGTGTCAGTCTGGCTGGCTAGGGGTAGATGTCTGCCTCTGACCCTAGGCCTGGGTTAATGAGGCTGGAGCAAAGGCTGGTTCGCACACCTCAGGCTCTGCTAATCTCCACACAAAGAGGCCAGCAGGGCCTTTATCCTGGAACAAAGGCCTGTGGGCTTCAGACCCTGCAGCGTGGGCCTCCCCTAACTCCAATTCCAACACAAAGGCCCAGCCTCACATACTGCCCTGGGTAAGGGAAGAGCAGTAGCAGGCCAGGGCCTGCTCCCAGCCTCCCACTCAGCCACCTGTGGGGGCTGAAGCAAGGATGCTCTTTGAGGTAAAAGGACCACTGATGCCTTAGTTCATGAAATCCTTGAAGAAAGCTCTGCTCACAGCCCTCTACTGAAGCCTGCTGCCTAGACAGAGTTGGTGTATTCTGATGAAACTGTTAGTACATGGAACAAGGGGCTGAAGGTGGCTTAAGTTTAGATCCAGCTGACTCAGTAACAAACCCTTTTAAAGGGACAAGAGAGCCAGGCATGGAGGCACATGCCTGTAATCCTAGCACGGAGAGGCTGAGGAGTTTCAGCTTAGTCTGGGGGTACATGGTGAATCTCTGTCAAAAAAAAGAACAAAAAGTTTGGAAAACGGTTGTGTGTGTCCCAGCCAAACCTCTCCCTCCAGGAAATCTTTCTTGGATCTCCAAGTCAGGCAAGTCGCCTTCCTCAGTGTGTCAGGGCAGCACCTCTCTGTTCTCTGCTCTGGCTCTTTGTCGGTTCCGCTTGCTCAGTCATGGGAGGGGCACCTTAATGTTCTAGACACAAACTTGCACCCCTAGTTTCTGGTTCTGAGCTTTGGCTGGACAACAAAAAACAGTGTGACTTCAAGATCACACCTAGCATGACACTGGGAAAGGAAGGGACACCTCCCCACTCCCAGCTTCTTCCCTGTAGCCTGAAAGCCAAGCAGCCTCAACTTTGGACTTGAATGGGCAGGGATACCTCAGAACTTCTGGGGGCTGTCACATCCTTGGTGGGACACCGGAGGGTCCCTAGAAGACATCAGAGAACCCAGGGTGGACAGGGCACTGGCTGCAGGGAGCCAGGCTCTAGAACTACAGCAGCTGGTGGTCCTTACAGGGCCAGCTGCATGGCATGCTGTCCAGCCTCCTTTGGAAGACAGACCAACAGACACACATTTTGGCAGGTGGTCCTTCAGGGAAGTGGAGACGCTCACAAGCAGGAACCCAGAGAAAGGAAGGCGGACTAGGAGCTCAGCTGGGCCAGAAAATGGGCCAAGCTGAAGGGACTCTGGCAGGCTGGGACCAGACAGCGGGGATGCTGGGCAGCGGACTACAACAGACAGTAAGATGAAGAGACAAGAAAGCCCAAAGAGACAGAGAAAGAGATTGCCAAGTGGCCTCTTCCCCAGCCGGCAGCCTGGAATACTCCTGTCCCTGGGAGCAGCCGCTCCGCTCTGAGCCAAGAGCACCCCTTCCCCCAGCCAACCAGCCGGCCAGTCCGCCTGCTTGTCTGCCCGCCGCCGCCCGCCCGCCGCTGCCCGCCCGCCGGAGCAGGCAAGGGCTCCCACTGCTCCCGCGCACTGCCTCCCTCCTCCCTTTCCCTCACTTCCTTCTGCTCAGCCTGTGCCAAACCCATCTGGAACTGTTTAAACCCAAATATTCAGCCCCCTCCCCCCCTCCAGCCAGATTCCTCCACAGTTTAAAACAAGCCCTGCGCTGGCTCCGGGAGGAGGGGACGGGGAGGAGAGAGGGGAGGGCTGGAGGCGGGCGCAAGGAGGAGGGAGAGAGGGGAGGCTCTTCATTTCTGTTTAATTTCTGGAGAGGGAGGGAGGGGATCAGCCTTTGGCCATCGCTCAATCTCGGCACATTTTTCCCATTAATGAGGAGAGGACTTGGGTTTCCAGGCCGCTGTGCCTGAGGAAGGGCTTGGGCTCCGGTCACCCGAGTAGGGAGGAGGCGGGCCGCTCTGGTTTCCCCACTTGTCTTGAGAGAGGAGGGGACTGTACCTTGCAGTCTGTCCCAAGCACGGGAAGGAGGTCTAGCACTGATACGAGGGCAGCCTGATTAGTGCCCTGGCCTCAGAAGGACTGACTGAGGGTTACAGCACCCATCTGCCCACGGTACCGGGAGGGAGACCCGTTCCCTGCTATGAGAAGACACAGGGGCTAAGAACAAAAGAGCAGCGTGAGCAACCTCCAAATACTCCTAGCTGCTGCTTACATGCCAAGCCTTCGCAACCAGGTGGCTGTGGAGGGAGATAATAAAGGACCGCTACCCTCTAGACACAGGGCTCATGCTGCCCTTAAAAGTCACTGGGAAGCTATGGCTGGGCTGGTGATCTGGAACCTGGGGCTTTGACACAACACCCTTTCAATTTTCCAACAGGGCCACAACCATAGCAAGTAGCCGTGGCAGGAAGTGTGTGGCTCTCACCTGTGGACAAACACGACATTCATTGCACAGGAAGACCACAGTTCTCAGTGGCTGAGCTAGTTTTCCACTATTGGAACCAAAGAAGGACAAGTCAGCTCATGTGGTGGACAAATCCACACCGAGCCACAGCCACTCACAAACACGCACATGCCCCCCCACCCCACAGCTAGTCTGTCTTTTTCAGACACACAGATGCATATAGTACAAATACATTAGTCTCCTTAGACATTCACATACATCGAAATCTTTCTTTCTTTTTTTTTTTTTTTTTTTTTTTTGGTTTTTTCAAGACAGGGTTTCTCTGTATAACAGCTCTGGCTGTCCTGGACTCTCTTTGTAGACCAGGCTGTCCTTGAACTCACAGAGATCCACCTGCCTCTGCCTCCCAAGTGCTGGGATCAAAGGCGTGCGCCACCACCGCCCGGCCTTCGAAATCTTTCTTACACACAGATCCAGCTGGCCTCTAAGGCAGACCCACTCTCAGCCACACAGCCTTTAAGGACAGGCACTTCCAACCCAAAGGCACATCCTCCACACACACCCAACTCGCCCAGCTACAAGGCACACAGTGCTGCACATAAAGTAGAAATGCAAGTACTGTTTTCCCTGCATAGTCTTGTAACATGCTCTTACATAGTCACATGGAAAACACATCACAGCCCCATGAAGGCACATGGAAACTTGATATATGAATCAATCATTAGCCGGGTGGTGGGGGCATACATCCTTAATCCCAGTACTTGGGAAGCAGAGGCAGGATGATCCCTATGAATTTGAGGCCAGCAACATCCACAGAGGGAGTTCCAGAACAGTCAGGGATACACAGAGAAAAAAAAAGTTAGTGTAACAACTTGGGGGTTCTCTACATGCAGCAGACACACTCTGCAAGCATGCTTTCCTTTGGGGTGTCTGTAGCAGAGTGAAGGAAAAGTTGGGGGAAGGTGCAACCTCACTCACACCATGCCTCTCACAGAGGCAAGTCAATCCCCGGCTCTCCCAACTCTGCTTCCTGTTGTCTTTGCTGAAGCAGGAGCCGTCGGTCAGGTCACAAGGCTGGGGGTGGGGCAGGGGCATTGAGATGATTCTGGGTGTGGCTGGGTGCGGCCTCCCCAGGTATAGCCCCTGCCTAAGTAGCAAGCCACTTCCCTGGCACAAAATGGCAGTGTGTGGAGGACTCCTAAATCATGAGGAAGGAAGCTCCATTCGGCAGTTTGGCTCAGGAGTTGGAGAGCTGGCATGATGGGGGCATAGTGGACACCCTGGCCTGCCTCTGAGGGCCTCAGTTGACCACAGTAGGGCAAGAGGCACAAACTGAGAGCCTCGCTACCTGACTTGGTAAAGGGCCAGCCAGCCCTACTCAACTTTATTGAGTTGCCAGCCCCACAGCACCTCCAGGTTCCAAGTCACCCAGAATCCAAGTCACCCTGGAGCAGAAGTGCCACCAAGGCCCAGGAAACATCAAACAAAAACTGAGACAGAATCAAGGAGCCGTTGGCTTAAACCCAGTCCCAGGACTCTGGGGTGGTAGGAAAGGCCATATATTTCGAGGCTAGGGAAGTTGGGGGGTGGCGTATGAGGAGAGGGACAGGAGGACAGGGTCTGGGCAGAAAGGAGTGTCCAAAGTCTTGAGAGGTGGGAGAAAACTAGCCCTGCTGTCTTTACCCCCATAGAGTCGAGACCTTGCACCCAAACAGGGGATCAGGTTCCCAGTTTCTTATTCCAGTCATGTGTCTGTCTGTCTTTATTCGCGCATGTACCAGCTGGGAAGCCCTGAGAGGGGAACGGTTTAGGGGGATCCTGTCCTAGGGTCTCAGCATGTGCGCACACTCTGGTAGTTGTAGCGGGGTTTTTTTGCTGTTGTTTATTTATTTATCTATTGTTTGCTTTGTTTTGAGTTGCCTAGCTTCCCCAGGGCCACTTTCCCATCCTTAGCTTAGTAGTCCCTTGGTCTACAGAGGGCAGCATCTCTGAACAGAGAACACATTTTGTTTTTCATTCTTCCCCTCAGATCATGGGGCTTTGTAATTAAATAAACCTGAGAGGGAGAAGAGGGGAGAAACACAGGGCAAGGAGCCCAAAAGCCTCCGTGTTCCCACCCTGGGCTGTCTCTGCCAGCCAGCCTGGACCATGGACAGCTTGGCCCTGGCATGAGGCCTCCATCCCTCCTCAGGATGCTGGTCCCAGTGGTCTGACCAGGAGTTGAGGTAGAAGGCCATGGGAGACTTGGCCTCAGGATAGCCCTTGGGCCAAGGGCCACTCCCACCCCATCAGGTACCCAGCTGCCCCCCCCCCCCCCTCGCCCAAGCCCGACAAACCAGTTTGACTCAGCACAACAGGCAGGTCTACAATTTTCAAACTATGCAGGCCTGGTGATTCAGCCTCTTCTGCTGTTTAATTAGTAGAAGGCTAGTGGCGGAGGCCTTACCCACAACAACCTAGGCTTTAGCTCTCAGCTGCTTGGGACAAAGTGGCAGCTCTAGCTGGGAGCAGGGCAGTGTGAGAAACAAATTGGCTCTCCTACATGCCTGCTGCTGTAAGCACTGGCTGGTGACAAACAAGAAGGGGTCGAGGGGCGGGGAGGGGGGCCGGGGATGGGGTGGGGAGGAATACGGGGAGACAAGTAAAAGACGCAGCAAGCAACCCATGACAATCCTGGGCTCTCCCCTAGCAGTTCCCACATTCTCAGGGTCACACCAACTACCTCAGAGGACAGAGGCTTGCTGCTTCTCCCCCAGGGCCAGGCTCCACTGCAGTGAGGACTTAACTAGCATGGCTAAGTGGGATGTCCCCACCCTACCTCCTATAAGCTGAGAACTCTCTCTCTTTTCACAGAAAGGTCTACTCCCAGCTGGGACATACCTATCCCTTCCCAAATACACAGGACCTGTGGCTCAGACACTCACTGTTCCTCATCCCTGGTCCCATCCTTAGCTCTTTCACCCCACTGAACATCTCTTTTCCGCTGACTGGTAGAATGATTTGGGCTAGGAGGAACTAAAGTCCTTAAGGAAGAAGGTCAGTGAGGAGGTGACCCTATAGAGCCCAGGCAATCTCCTCCCCCCCCCCCGTGTGTGTGTGTGTGTGTGTGTGTGTGTGTGTGTGTGTGTGTAAGAGCAAAGGGGGAGTGGTAATTTTTCAACAAGGAAGGACTGGTAACATTCAGATTCCACCCAAATGGAAAGCTGAGGTCTTGATGAACTCCAAGTGTGCAGAGAATGATCAGGAACCAGCTGTCATGCAGCCTGTGGGTACACAGGGGCAGCAGCACCCACAGCTCAAGGGGCCCTGAGTCTATATACAACGACACTGTTGCAGAGAGCCAAGATACCATGGAAACCACTTGAAAAGTTTGGGAGTTGGTGAGAGACCACCCATACTAAGGAACCACACAGCCCTGCTCTCTGGACATATTCTCTAAGACCTGAAGTCCACCGAAACCATACTCCCAGGGGACAGCTAGTTTCTGGGCAGGGCCCTGCTCTCTATCTCTTTCCTCCTTGGAGCTGGCAGGGAGATATTCCCCAGCTTTCCAGTCTAGCCTTTTCCCCCACCATTCCTTCCTTTCAGCCCCTCCAGCGGGATAAGGACACTTCTCACTGCTCCCCAAAGAGCAGACCCTAGGGTAATAATAGCAATAACAACAGCTAATCCTTGTATGGCAACAACTGTGTTAAGCCCTTTACACATAGTAACAAGTCGGTCAGGTTGGTACCATTTCCATGACAGGGCAGAGGAGTGGAAAGCAGGTAGGTAGGTATAAGGATTGGCTGCGCTTAACTCCTATGTCTCTTCTCTCTCACAGAGGGTCTGAGGTGTTGCAAAAATCGAAGGCAATGACGAAAGCCACCCTTGCAGTCCCCACTACTTTCCAGAGACACCCTGACTGGCTTAGCCTCCCTCAGTCTGACACCAGTTCTAACTCTCACTCACAACTGATCGATGGCAGGGGCCTCTCAGTCACCATCAGCAACTTGGCCCAGGCGACCAGAAGACCAGCTACTGTCTAGGGCCTGCCTCGATGGGTCCGAGGATTGTGAGGGATGAAAAGAAGGGGAGAGATTCCTGGGGTCGCCTTTTGATCATCTCCCCCCAAACCACACACCTTCACTGAGCCACTCTTTGCACTACTACCTACCACACCCCACAAGAGGGGCCATAGGACCCGGTACACAGGGTCTGTTAAGTGTACGTCCTGGAGTGCGTGTACCGATGTTGCCTCTCCTGAGCAGAGACAGTCACAGACCTGGGAACTCAATAGGCTCCCTGGCTCACACCCTTAAGACAAATCAACAACAATGCCCCACACTGGTTTCTCAGGCCTGAGATCCTATCACACACATGTGGGTGAGTGTGTGTAAGCGTGGGTGCAACCTCGGTGTATCTGCCTAAATTTGCATGTGTCCACCCATGTGAATGAGTATGCCAGCACAGTGGGCACCAAAATAGAAGGGATATTTTCCCCACTGGAGAAGATTCCAAAGACCATAAACCTCTCTGAACTGTTTTAGAGATTTTTTTTCTTCCAACCTTTAGGTTTACACTGTGAATTTAAGGAAGGAACCCAATCCCATAGGGTTCATGTTTTTGTTCCTCAACTAAAAAAGTGTCTAGATCTATCCAAGACACCAAACATTAAGTACTGCCTAGATTCCAATTTTCCCTAAATTCTGGATTTGAGGGAAATCCCTCCACATTAAGGAAGGTTTTCATCCCTCACTTAATGGGTTCACAATTTTTGTAACAGCAGGGCACTCACTGTATGTGCCTTTAGACCGAGTTGGTGACCTGTGCCGGTGTTTCCTGTGGGTTCGTGTCAAGTGGCCTTAGTGTGAGCTCTAGTGTCTGGGCCAGTCGCACTCCTCGGTCTGTTTGTTTGTCCAAGTTCTATTTCTTCTCAGCAGCAGTCTTAGCAGGTTTCACAGGGCCACCAGACAAGGTTAACCTTTTCCCGCCGCTCATGACAAGTAGCCTCTACTCAGCTCAAATCCGGGGCAAATCCCCGTTTTGTGAGGTTCAATAGAAACCCAAGTTCTCCGAGGGTCCTGCTACAAGTGGGGGTGGGGCGGGTCCGAGAAGGTTTACATCAGACACACACCTCATGTGCTGCTGGCACTTGAGAAACCATAAACAATGACAGCACCCACCCACCCCTGTCTCTCCACCCCCGCAGCCATCCTCTGACAAAGCGGGGTGCACACGATCACGCTCACAGTTAACTCCAACGGGTTCCCAACCAGTGCAGCCCCCCCAGTCCGGGGAGTGCCGCTTAATCCCGCCCAAGCGCTCAGTCCCGAAGCCCCCGTCTTGATGTAGGGTCGCCCACATTTCCTCGTCTTCCAGAGGTACGAAGCCCCTGGGGTCTCGTTTCTCCGCTGTGAGTGTAGGCTATTCCCACAAAAACCCACGGCCGAACTGCAGCTTTCGGGAGTCGGTGCCGAGTCCAGCTGCCAGCAGTTTCCCCCAAAGAGAGCTGCGGAGCCGGCTCGAGCACAGAGCCTCCTTGGACGTGCGCTCAACCCCGCAACCCCACACGGCGGGGCTCCCCAGTAGTGCGCGGGACCCCGATGCCGCTCACCTTCCAGCGCCCAGCAGCCGGCGGGCAGCAGCAGCGGCGGCAGCAGCAGCGGAGCGAGCAGCGGCAGAAGCCCCAGCGGGCGGGCTCCGGCCATAGCCCGGGGCGCTCGGGGGGCCGAGCCGGGCCGCGCCGGCGGGGTGAGGGGCACCCGAGGAAGAAGGCTCCGGGCACAGTCCAAGAGATCCCGGAGGCAGGGAGGGGGCGCAAAGCAGACGGGCGGCTCCGTAACCGAGGTGTCGCCCAACCCGGAGCTCCGGGGAGATGCCGGCAGGTCGGTCCCGGGGGAATCTGGACGGACCGGTCCAGGAGGATCTGGGGCCAGGAGGGTGACTTGACGCCAGAGGACTCGGGGGGCAGAGGGCGCAGGCGGTCGCGGTTCTTGGAGCACAGTCCACTGCGGGCCGAGCTCGGATCCCGGGCTCCGGGTATGCGCGCGGTCCGAGGTAGGAGCCGGGATCTGACTGCGATGCTCACGTACTCACTTCTGCTGGTCCTCGCGCTGGAGCGGCCGCTCTGGGCGAGGGGGGCGGGGCCAGTCGCCTGCCCGTCCACACTCCGGCCACGCCCCCAGAGACCGGCCGCCCACTCACAGACCGCCCAGCCAGCTGGTTCTGCAGCGAGAGCACTCTCTGCTGGAGTTCAGTTGGCCGCTCTTCCACCGAGCCCACCCTCGGCGTCTTGGGGCTGGCAGCAGGAGGAGTCACGGAAAAGATGAATTAGATTGGGCGGAGCCACACCGTCCGTCAGCGGGATAACCCCGCCCCTTTCTCCCATTGGCGATTAGTAACCTGCTTGAGTCCTAGAAGGTGATAGCCAGATAGAACGAGCTGCAAGCGCCCCCCTGTGGCTAGCAGACCCCTGGGACTCTGTCAAGCGGCTTTTTTTTTTTTTTTTTTAAATCCCATGCAGGTCCAGACCCAGCGTAGGCCTTAGCAAGTAGGGGAAAGGGATGAGGGTAGCGGTTACCCACCCTGGCAGAGCCTGCTCCCAGCGATTCTCAGGGGTTTATTTATTCGTCTATTAGGAGATGATCACTTGTTAATAAATACTTCTGGGCACCCACAATGTATCAAAGTGGCTAGGGCAGATAAGCTTGCGAGCGGTGGAGGTGGATTTAAAGCTCACAGCAGGGCTAACAAGCATTCCTGCCGGGAAAGAACCTAGTTTTTCCAAAACACAACCGTTAGGTCTAAGGAAACAGTGTCTGAGTGACAATATAAAAGATGAATAATAGTGAGTTACCGATGGGAGGCAGTGCGCCTGGCAGAGAACATGCACTTTTGTGTTAAGACCTAGAAATCTAAGAATCTGAAAGTTCAGAATAGCTTGGGTGCAGAGTCAGAGCTGAAAGAGTGTGAAAGAGGCTGAGAAGAAGATGTGGAAGGGCCCGGAGGATAATTTTGGATTCGTGTTATAGCCTTCCTCAGAGCTAAAGTTTGAAACAAGGGGGCATTACCTTATTCCCAGGCCGACCTGGGAAAGATGAACAGGCAGAGACAATGGTAGAATCTTGGGGGCTAGTCAAGAGGCCACGCAGTGGTCAGGAGGATGGTAGTTTAGACTACACTACACAAGCTTGGAGTGAATTTGTGACTAGGTGACGCCGTGGTCGGAAACATCAAAGAGAGCCTCTAGGTACCCGCAGTGGACTTCTGCCGGATCACTTCTAGAGCATTTACAAGGTGCAATAAAGACCCTGAAACAGTACCTCATACTTATTCAAGGTAGCTGTTATTATAGCCCCGCTTTACAGACAAAACCGAAGAAAGAAAAGAAAAGGCAGGGGCAAACTGATGTGCACAAAGGCTTGGCAGCTTGCCTGGAGTCAGGAGTTGAACCTAGAACCGCATTGCTACGGACACTCACCCATTTCACTTCATCAAAGAACTAAGGACCACCTCGAGGTGTGTTCAGAACAGAACCTTGAGCTGTCCTTCCCCACGCCAGATGTCAGGACTCAGAATGTGGGCAGTGTGGAGCACAGGATTCTGTATTCTAGCAAGCAAGTGGTTCTGATGTGTACTGAATTCTCAAGTCATGGCCACCACCGGTCCTCTCACTATCCTAAGTGGGTAAACATCACTCCACGGTCCCTCAGAGCCTTCCTGACCTGGCCCCTGGTTTCTGTGCCAGAGAATAAGAGTTAGGCTGGAGACGGCCTCAGAAGCATGATGGGCAGACTTGTTCCTCTGACCATGAAACACCCTAAGACTACAGTTCAGTGAAACCCCAGCAGGGTGGATGAGGTCATGAGTTCAGAGCCTCAGGGTATTGCTTTGAAAGAGCTTTGTCTCTCTGGACGGTGACTGAGGTGTGTGTGTGGGTGCATGGGGCTGAGTAGGGGGGTGCCTTATGCAGAGGTCCTGATCTGTTAAGTCCTAAAAGCTTCCAGAAAGCTTTAGCGAAGCTCTAGCCCACAGATGGGATCTTAGAAACACCATCTTATCCAACTCTCAGTTGCAGGGCTGGAGGTGGAGAGAGGGCATTCGTTCTTCCATAGCCCTCTCTGCCCTGGAAAGCTTGGTGTTGGCCATTGTCATTTCCAGCAGGTGGCCTGGGGGCAATACATCCCAATTAAAGCCTTGCTTATTGTAAGGCAGGTCTGTGAGGCTGGCACTCCTGTTTACTCAACATCTGTGCCAGGCTAGGCCTCGCCCTGGACAAACAGCCCACCAGGCGGCAGGCACCAAGCACCTTTGTTCTTGGGTCTGATAGCAAAAGCAGGTAGTGGGGGCTAGTCCTCACCGGATATTGGCACCATGGTTCCCACGGGAATGCTGTTGACAGACTGGACAGCACCAAAGTTCCGGCGGTAGCAGCCAGTGTAAAAAAGGTGATGAGCTGGCAACAAAGGGTACAGGAGACAGGGGCAGGTGGACACACTGGAACTGAAAGCCACATACACAGAAGGTCCTAACTTTCTCATCTTTCCAAGATGAGATGCCAAGGAACCCAGGGTGCAGCCTCTGGCCTTGGACTTTGAAATGGAGGGGAAACAGCTAGGCTACGGTAAAAAACATTTCTCTGACCACATCATCCTTTGGCAGTTTGATTTTAGGAGGAAGCTTGATGCTCAGAAGGACCCGAGTCCAAATTGGGAGGCCCAAAGGTTCAGCATCTGTGGGGTCTATAATAAGATGGTGAACTTTCCGAGCCCAAGTAACCAAGTGAACATGGATGGGTGAAGATCTCCCCTCCCTTTCAGGCTATTGTGATGCCCTGACTGAGGAACCAAAATACGTGATCCCTCTGATAATGGATATTCAGCTCCCAAATCCTCACTGTCAGTTTGGAGACAACTCGAGTGAAGAAGATGTGTGTGTGTGTGTGTGTGTGTGTGTGTGTGTGTGTGTGTGTGTGTG
>CAJQZJ010032426.1:1976651-2009324 GCA_907164525.1 Lophiomys imhausi
TCTCACTTTTGTAGACCAGGCTGGCCTTGAACTCACAGAGATCCACCTGCCTCTGCCTCCTGAGTTCCTGGCCATTTTGGTCTCTTCTCTCTCTCTCTCTCTCTCTCTCTCTCTCTCTCTCTCTCTCTCCATTTTCTCTCTCTTTCTCTCTCTGCACACACTCTTTCTCTCTTTCTCTTCCTCCCACCCCTCTGTCTTCCTCCCCATGTCCTCTTCCCTGCCCTTGTTCCTTGGGACCAGTGACCCCACCCGAGAGCTGCTTCCCAATAAACCTGCCTTTATACTTTAATTTGATTTGAATTGGATCATTTGTTCAGCAGAGAACAACTTATCAGGCAGGCAGTCCACAGTGAGGTGGGCTCACCCAGGAGTGGTGAGCGTCAGCCGTAATCCCAGCACTTGGGAGCCTGAGGCAGTAGAATTGCCTTGAGTCTGAGGCTAGCCAGCACTGGACAGTGAGTGCTAGGCCAGCCATGGCTACTAGCAAGATCCTGTTTCAACAACCCAAAACCTCAAGCTCCTCAAAAAGAATGTGGGGCCTGCAATCAAGCAAACTGGGCTTAGATGCCTTCATTCACCATCAGTGGGACCTCAGGCAAGTCATGCTGCCTCCTTAAGCCTCCTCTCCTGCAGAATGGAGATAATGATATAGCACCTATGGACCGTTAGCTGTAAGTACCATGGCTATTGTTTCCCTCTGTTCCCAGAAGCCTCTCCTCCTCTCACCTGTCCTTCATTAACTACACAACCACAGCTTGATGCCCAATCATAGGCTGCACAGGTCAGCCAAAGTTAAGAGCCCTTTGTGTCCCAGTAGGGAGCAGTTAATTATTTACCATACTCCACAGCCATAAAGGCAATGGACGGACACAGGGGAAAGACCATTGAGTTGCCTCCTTCCCCAGAATTGAAGCGTTTTAATTAGGAATTCGCTACCTTCTCCAAACGCAAAAGAAAGTAATCTGTAATAACAGAAAATGAAACGGAAGAAATGGAGATAGCAAAAAGAGACATTAGTGTTGTTTGAGTTCCCTGGCCAGTCTGATTCTGGGTCTAAATCTCCACTATTAGAAGATCGACCCATCTATTTATGTTAAAAAAATTATTGAGCTTCTAGAACATGAACGGGAATATCAAGCATAGTAAAGTGGTGCCACTGTTCCTGAGAGAGTAATTATGCTGTTACAGAACATACATATGTGTGCATATGAATACATGTCTATGTGTGTGTCCCTGCTCCCTCTCACTGCAAGAGCCTTAAAAGCAAATGGTACAATTATCTGAGACAACATCAGGAGAGGTCAGATCACCAAAGGTTTAAACGTCTTTTTGGAGCTGATGACCCGCAGAGGAGTCTTGAAACTTCACGAGCAGGAGAAATTCTCAATGGACCTGCTCTTCCAAGTAAGAGACTAGGTTTCCAGGGTTGCCTAGCTAGGAGTCTTTTGTGGATTTATTTATAAGGACAAGCCTGTCCCATGAACACAGAACACTGGAAGAGAGCCACTGAATGCTGACACCCTGAACAGACTCCCACACATCTCCCATTGTGTCACGTCGTTCCTTCTGGAAGTTTTGGTGCTGGAAGGTGACCCTGACCTTTTTCTTCAGGTTGATCAAAGAGCCTGATTGTTTATGAGGAGCCCATATTGTCTTGAACTGAATGGATGGGGGCATGAACAGAGTAGGGGTGGGCGTGCAGAAAGGAATGTGTCAGAGGAAGTCCAGCCATTGACATGCTGTTGGCTGGAGCCCACTTCCCACAAAGGATCCCTTTGTTATTCCAGGTATCGCAAGAGCTCGGCCATCCCTTGCATCGTGCATCCAGGAATTGCTCTCAGGAAAGAATTGGAAAGGAACTCTTGTTTGCAGACCCAGAAGAAATTTTGATTCAAGGAGACACAGAATAGGATGAAATCCTGGATGTAGGGGAAGTGACTAGAAAGCATGGCTGGAACTCCACAGTGATGGGGCCAGACGTCTTCAGGGATGGGTTTCTTGGGATGTGGTAAGTTCCTCCTCTGGAAGATTGTGGAGCCTGACTGAATCCATCTTGAAAAAAGATTCCATTTTGTATTAAGTTTGACTCAGAGCTGACCTCCAGTTCCAGAACAACAACAAAATGTATCTGACCTTGTATACCAGGGTGTTCCCTCGTCATTACCAGACAGCTCACTCTGAGAAAGCACCCAAAAAGTCTAAACAAACTTTCTGGTGGTCAAGCTGACCTCAGCTGGTTGGTCAGTAACAACGAGCCAATCAGAAATGGACATGACTAGCTACCCAAATGTCATCCAATCATATGGTAAAGAACTTGCTTCTTTGTCTGAGTCTCTATATAAACTCTGTGCTTTTGAGTCTGGGGGCTCTCAACTCAAACTGCTGTGTCAGTGAGTGTTGAGAGTCTAAGCTCTGAGCTTGAATAAACAGCCCTCATATATTTACATCAGAGTTGGCTCCTAGGTGGTCTTTGGGGGTCTCGAGAACCGGGCAGAACAAGAGTCTGAAGCCTCCAGCTTATATCTCTCGCACTTTGCATTCCATGGGCTCCATGCCACCATCAGATCAATGTGGACCCCAGTGAATTGCAACTGGGTAAGGAACTGAGCTGAACTGCCCCCTTTCTAGCGGACAACTTATATAAATTATCTTTCAAGCCTGAACACTTGAAGAGTCGAAGGAGGTGCTAGTAATAATTATACCGGACCAACTGGCTTGAATAGCAACCACCCGAGGCAAATCCAGTTCAGACTCCTTACTCATTGGTCAGAAAAAAGTTCAAGACAAAAG
This sequence comes from Lophiomys imhausi, assembly GCA_907164525.1. Lineage (NCBI taxonomy): Eukaryota > Metazoa > Chordata > Mammalia > Rodentia > Muridae > Lophiomys > Lophiomys imhausi. The sequence goes on from CAJQZJ010032426.1 coordinate 1,979,442, forward strand.
GATGATGCCTTGAAGCAGGTCTTGGTTGAGTTGGCCAACAAGTCTTTCCAAATCTGCACCCTCCCCTACGTCATGTTTCATACAGGATGCCCTGTTAACAGGGCACAGTTTGCCTTGGTGACCTCCATCCAGACCTCACTGAGCCTCAGATGGCCCAGAACACAGCCCATGTGTGCTTCTCTGGGCCACTGTTCTCCAGGGTTTTTTGTTTGTTTGCTGGTTTTTGTTTTGTTTTGGTTTGGTTTGGTTTTTCTTTTTCTTTTCTTTCTTTTTTTTTTTTTTTGCTTGCTATTGTTTTGTAACCACAGAGAGCTATTAAGCAGGGTAAAGAATATGGCTTGTCTACATGGTCTGTCAATATCGAGAGGGTATGGAGCAGCAGAAATTGGCACGATGTTGGCATGAGAGTAACTTGCATAACAGACCCAGAGAGCACTCCTGGGTGTGGGCACCCTTGTAATGATCTTGTGTGTTCCAGGATAAATGCCTACATAGCAGCATTATCTGTAAGTGAAGACCTACCAGCAGCCTGAAGGCCCTGAACAGAGTCTGGAGGTGTAGCTCAGAAGTTGAGCAGGTGCCCAGAGCAGCAACAAAAATAAAGGCAACAACAAATATGGACACTATGTGGGTCAACTTATGTCAAGAAAATTTTAAAGAGGAGAGTGTGTTGCGGGAGTATTTCTGCTGGGCAATACTATCTATGAAAGGTTCAGAAGCATGTTAGGTTGCATCACCAATACTACACGTCTACAGTAACTAAACACGTCTACAGTAACAAACTAGACTCAGAGACGTGACCGTGGAGAGACAGAAAAAATGTGGGGACCAACACAGCGACTTGGGCTGTCTGGAGTGTTTTCCGTTTTGGCTGGTGGTGGGTGTACAAGGCTCATCTTGAGTTTTCCAGGAGACAGATCTGCTTTCTAACTCCAGCCCTGTACTTGGTTTCCAGTGGCTTTAGACATGATTACTTGACAATTTCCTTCTCTGTAGTGGGGGTTCTCATAGTACCCACCTCAACAGTGGCCATGGCACTTGCTTAGGGATTTACTTTGTTCCCTACAGAAAGTGTGATCTTGGCTCCTTCTGTCAGTAGGAGCCCTGACAGTAGGGGCAGCAGACATGAAAACAGGACTTGGGGGGTTGGTTCGCTGTCTGCATGAGCAGGTCTAGGGTGAAGTGATGGCATATCCCCATTTACAAATTTACAGAGTCAGCCCTGCATTTTCCTGGTAGGTGCAGAGTTTGGGATGCCTTTGTCCATTTACAAGACCAACAGACAGATGCCGTTCACGGTCGCTCAGCTGTTGAGGGACAAAAGTGAGATTCTGATCCAGGGATCATATAAAAATCACCAAAGTCCATTCTCACCCATGGGAGCCCTGGCCTCTGGCCACACGGGCATGGCAACTCTCCTGGGTGGTGGGGTGCAAGGCTGGGCTCCACACTCCTGTTCCTGCTGAGATTTTCATATGGGTATGTGCAGTGAGCGCAGGTGCCCATAGTCCTAGAGAGAGCTGGAGTTGTAGGGAGTTGGGAGCTTTGATGTCCTGCAAGAGCAGAACGGGCTCTTAACGGCTGAGCCGTGCCCACCCCCACAACTTCTACCCTTTTGTTTCATGTTTTACTGCATCTTTTTCAACACACAGCTTCAAAAAAATATGGCCATGTAAGCTCTTATTTCTTCCTTCTCTTTCTACATAGACACTGTTGAAGCATTTCTTCTGCATAAAGGACGACAAGAAAAGGTCTGCTTTCCCCCACCTCAGCCCTACTGAGTCCCACTAGCTGCCAGCCAGAGGAAAGACTAAGAGAGTTCAGAGGGGTTTGGATTCTCAGATCTCAAGGATCCAGAGCCACCCTGAGAAATTGAGAGAAAATTCACTAGAGGGCAGTACAACATTGCCCTGAGAAAACCGTTCCTGCTGCTTCCTGTCCTGATGCTTTTTTTTTCGTCTCCATCCCCAACAGTTCCCCACCTTCAGTGAGCAGAAAGCCATAGGCTAAGTGTTGACACGCAAAGGTCAGGGCATGGCTACTGCCCACTGGGAAGTTGGAAGGGGTGCTGGGAATCCAGAGAGGCAGTCCAGGAGGCTGGCTTTTTCCTGTTTTTGTACACATGTGCACATACAACATGTATGCACCATATAAACGACACACATTCATGCATGCATCGAGTGAACAATATGCATTGTGTTACTTTTTTTCATAGCTGTAATCGGGGAAAGTTTATTTTTGCTCAGTCTGAGTAATGCAGTCTGTAGTGGCAGGGAAGGCATGGCAGTGGCTGTGTGAGGCACCTGGTCACGCCACATTGCCGCCAGGAAGCAGAGACGCTCAGCCAGCTTCCTCCTTTGCCCCTTTTCATTTGGTCGGGGACGGCAGTCCATCTAATGGTGCGACCCACATTCAGGGTAGGTCTTCTCTCCTCAGTTAAACCTCTCTAGAAACCCTCCAAATGTGTCTCCTAGGTGATTCCAAAGCCAATCAAGCTTACCCGATTAGCCAGCATGCACACGCCCTGCCTGCTACGTTCCCAACACCCTGCAGAATAGACTTGGGGAAGAACGTGGAACCAGTAGCGGTGAGTTTACAACTTGAGAGAACAACCCTCGCAGCCCCAGACAATCCACAGAGCGTTAGAATCGCTGTAAAAGAGACCCATTAAAATGCACACGTGTTAACCACATGCTCCCTGAGGGCTATATATACTCTTCATGCCCACTGGCACATTAGCAGATTTACTAGGTGCTGAGGCTGGGGTGAGGTGAGGGGTCAGAGTCGTGAACTTCTAACAAGAGTGGGCGTGGCGCACTGGGGGCTAATTATTGCCCCAGCTTCTTAGGGGAGGACACGAAGGCTCAGAGATGATGGAAAGTGGAAGGTTCGAACATCAATAGATAGAGGAGCAGGCATTCCGATTCTGCCATGGAGAAACTTGCCATTAGGCAGGTATGGAAACAAAAGACCCAAAAGAGGTTAGGTGTGGTGGTCCAGGCCTGTAATCTCAACGCTTGAGAGGCAGAGACAGGAGGATCACTACAAGTTTTAAGACCAGTCAAGGTAGCCGGGCAGTGGTGGCGCACGCCTTTAATCCCAGCACTTGGGAGGCAGAGGCAGGTGGATCTTTGCGAGTTCGAGGCCAGCCTGGTCTACAAAGTGAGTCCAGGACAGCCAGGGCTACACAGAGAAACCCTGTCTCAAAAAACCAAAAAAAAAAAAAAAAAAAAAAAAAGACCAGTCAAGGTGAGTTCCAGGACAGCTAGGAGACCCTGACTCAAAACAAAACAAAACAGCCCTCAAGATAACAATGATAAGATGTAAAATAAAAAGATTAAAAGACACGAGATTCCAGCCAAGAGCAGCTCCATTTTTTTCCTTTTTCCTCTTGATTCATGAGCACTCGCCAGAGCTCTTGTGTCCTCTCTTAGTGTCTCCAAGCTGGCACTGTTAGCCGAACCTAGACTCAGCAGATGCTAGAGCACTAATCCATGATCAATGATGGGCAAAGACGCCTGGAGAAGGCAAGTTCCAGGGCAGACTCACAGTGAGGCCCCCCCCCTCCCCAGCGAGTGGGCCATCTATGGAAGAGAGCTATGTGTCAAAATGAAACACGATGCCAAGAAGGTGTCTAAGCAGGTGCTGATGTCAAGACTGAGGTCTTGGGTTCAGTCCCCAGGAGCCTCATGATAGAAGACTGACCCAGCAATTTGCCCTCTGACCTCTTCACACGTATGCCAAGGCCCATGTATGGCCCCTGCCCTCACTAAATAATATATAGATTCAATATAGTAAAACAAAGTGAAAATTTTGACGGGGCACCAAGTGGCCATCTAGCCAAAACTGTCCCTTGGGAGCTGGGACGGGAGAGATCTACCACACTGTAAGGTCCATGGGATCCATCAATGGCCCACTGTAGGCTTACAATGACATGTTTGACCGTGCAGTGAAGGAGGCTCAGCTTATCAAACCCTATCTAGGTGCATCCGGTACATCCGGGTACTTCCTTCCCTTGGATGGCCAACCAGCTAAAGATACGGGTAGAATGGGGTCTGGAGTTGTCAACAGGAGGCACTGAGTGTGTGTCTATCAGAAATGCTGGCCTGGAGACACCTAAAGTTCTATGTAGAATAGTTGAGCCTGGAAGACTTTGAACAAGTCAGCAGCCATGTAGACAATGTTCTCTCTCTATCTCTCTCTCTTCCTTAAACAAAAACATTATGTTACACCATTCCCTTCTGATGTGACTGAGCTCCTGCGGAAGGCCAGCCTCCCAACTCCGTCACCCCAAACCAACTCCTTCCCTACCAAGCCCTCCATGATAAGCTCAGCCTTCAAGATTCCAAGATGGCAGGGTAGCTTTCAGATGGACAGGCAGCAGAGGACACCCTCCTCATCTCATCGGGAGCTGGCCTCAGAGACTATGTAGTTCATCTTGTCTCTGGTTACACAGGGGCCTGAGGGTGGGGCTCCCAGGACCCTGCACGTTGAATGGCTTACTTGGACCCAAGCTTAGCCCCGCTGGACCTATGCGAAGAGCCTTGGCCTTTGTAGGGTCACTTCCTTTTTAGTGAGGGAAAGGGAGGGAAGCTGACTCGGCATTTCTTTTAGGAGTGGAGGAGTTGAGACAGGGTGAAGAGCTGCAAGGAACTGCCCGGGGGCAGTCTCCTGGGTGTATAATTGCGTTACACCATCAAAGGGATAATTACTCCTCCCATTTCCTTAGCATGTCTATGGTGAATCAGCTTTTCTGAGGGATGGTCTCATGGTCAGGTGACTGACAGGTTCAGTTGGGTTCATTGTTAAGGGAGGAGTCTGTAGGATGTATTGTTTTGGCCAGTTTAGGATATCATGTCTCTACCTAGAGTCAGAAGTAGAACTCAAATTCTATTCTTTTGACCAGGAGGAAGTAGTTTTCCTTAATTTTATTTATTTTTTTTATTTATGTGTGAGGCACAGCATATGTTTGAAGTCAGGAATGTTCTCGCCTTCCACCCGGTGAAGCCAGGGTCTCTCTTGTTTCTGCAAGCTAGCTGATTCTCAGGTTCTGGATGATTCTCCTGTCTCCATCTCCCAATCAGGGCAGGAGTGCTGGGATTACAGATGTCTACCCCACACTGAGCTTCCTCTGTGGGCTCCCTGGATGGTTTCTGGTGATGGGACATAGCCATCAGGCTTGGATGGCAAATGCCTTTACCCACTGCCCAACACCTGGGCCTGAAGCTCTCCGCTCTCCTTCAGCAGGACTCAACAGAGCCCTCCTACCTCCACATTGTCATATTGTATCTTAAGCATTTTTAAAGACTTATTTATTTATGCATTTTATGTATGAGTGCTCTATCTGCATGTACACCTGCAGGCCAGAAGAGGGCATCAGATCCCATTATAGATGGTTGTGAGCCACCATATGGTTCCTGGGAATTGAACTAAGGACCTCTGGGGGAGCAGCCAGAGCTCTTAACCTCTGAGCCATCTCTCCAGCCCCTGTATCATAAATCTTTTTTTTTTTTTTTTTTTGGTTTTTCGAGACAGGGTTTCTCTGAATATCTCTGGCTGTCCTGGACTCGCTTTGTAGACCAGGCTGGCCTCGAACTCACAAAGATCCGCCTGCCTCTGCCTCCCAAGTGCTGGGATTAAAGGCGTGCGCCACCACTGCCCGGCCATAAATCTTAAGAAGGGATAATTTTTAAGCTTCCCTTTCTAGGGGTGCCAGATAAGTGACAGGTAGGGTCCAAAGCTGATTATGAAGGAGGAGTGGTTCTCAACAACCTCCAAGGTTCCTATCTGTCTCCCAACCTAACATTCACATCAGTTAATTCTCTGTCCTATTCCTTTAATTAAGAATTTCAGGATTTTAGAGTCACTACACATGTGGAATCCCCCCACTCTACTCCTAGTCAAACAAAAGAGTCTAAACTATAATCTAGATTAATCACATGACATGAGAAAATTTGTGATTTCCTGTTTAAAACAGCCTACTCTACGCTGGGTGTGGTGGCATATCCCTGCAATCCTAATACTAGTAAGGTGGAAGAAGGACTTTAAGGTCAGGTTGGACCGTATGAGACCGTTTCAAAACAAACAAACAAGCAATAACTAACGATGAACAAATCGTTCGTTAACCTCCTCAAGCTCATGGCTTCATTCCTACAAGCTGGAGCACTCACAGTGTCTGCCTTTAGGTTTGCTGCAAGGATGAAATGAGAGGACTACTGTATCGTGCTGAGCATGGGGCTTGATGTATAGCCAGCATCCGGTCACGCTGTGATTTCCTAACAGATCACTTTAAAAGCTGAACCACTAGTCAGCCAGCAGTTTCGTCCATTCCCTGCAGGGAAGGCTTTAATGGCTGCTGATTACTCACAAGTTACATCCCCACGTCCAGAAGCATTTACACGGACTCTGAGAGCAAGCTTGCCTGCTAAGTGAAAAATGTGATTCAGTTTATAAAATTTCTATTTCTGTCCAGCTGTTTTTAGAACCCTCGTTTTCCATCGCTTGAAGAATTGGACCAGATAAGCTGTGATAAGCTTTGCCAATTAAAAAAAAATTCCTTTTCTCTGTTATATAAGATAAGGAAGCTGTGTCTGTCTACTAAAGTATCTTTGGGGCTCAGAAATAAACAAAAGCAGATTAATATTTTATAGAGAATAATTTTTAGATTGAGAGAGCTGAGCCAAACATTTAACCTTCAACAATGAATGTCTTGTCAATAATAAGGTCATTTGTATTTGGCATTTAACTCAGAGAGAAAACATGCTTTTTAGCTCTTTCATCAAACTTAAGAAAAAAATTTTAAAGGAAAATTAATCCTGCAGAGCCAACACATGCTATGCAGGAGAATTTAAGATCCCCAGAGTGGGTATTCAATGTCTGACTTTTCCTGAGGACATGTGAGTAAACATTCCAAATAGGGCACCAACACAGACCCAAGAAACACGTCTGCCCATGTCTAGGTCGGAAAGCCACAGAGTTGTGTGAGGTTACTTATAGGAGTGTGGGCAACTCACAGGCCACTGTGCCACCAAAATCCCACCCTAGCCAAGGCACTTACTCACAACACCCCAGGAACTTCCTCCCCAAACTGTTGGCAGCACCATTGCCATCGGAGAGGCTCTTCTTTCAGCATACAATTGCTTTAATAACCTTTTGAATTTTATAACTTCTGAGCTTCCTGAATCCTGAAAAACTGATCAGCTTTGAGTTCTCCATCTCTGACTGTGAAAATGGCCCAAAGAACCGGCTGATCCAAACACTTAGATATTGTTTGTTTGTTTTGTTTTTCAAGACAGGGTTTCTCTGTGTAGCCCTGGCTGTCCTGGACTCACTCTGTAGACCAAGCTGGCCTCGAAATCAGAGATCTTCCTGCCTCTGCCTCCCAAGTTCTAGGATTAAAGAGGAGCGCCACCACTGCTCAGCTGCCCTCTATCTAACTTTTAAATTAACTTTAGAAATTCTGGAATTTTGGCTGTGTAAATGGTTCAGTGCTTAAGAATTCTTGTTGCTTTTGCAGAAGACCCAGGTTTGGTTCCCAGCACTCACAACATTTGGTCTTCAGAACCACCTGTAACTCCAGCTCCAGGTGACCCGGTGCCCTCTCCTGGACACATGTGCACATAATTGAAAAAAAAATCTTTAAAAATTTGTTTTTAAGTTGCTGAGGTTAAATGTAAAGCTATTATAACAGTTGCCAAAAGATAGTGTTTAATACAAGGTAGATTGTAGAAAGAATATCTTGTGTATTATATGGATGCATCTACCTGTTAATAAAAAAAACCTATGGCCTATAGGGAAGGGTAGAATAGAAGGTGAGACAAGGTAGAATAGAAGGCAGAAAGAATTCTGGGATACAGTGAGACACAGAATGATTCTACTGGGGCATGGGGGACAGACACATGAAGCAGAGCAGAGGTGATCAGCCACAGAGCAGAACTTAGACTAGAATAGATGGGTTATTAGGCTATGAATTAGTCAGGGAATGAGCCTAGCTAGCTACATGGCCTGGGTATTTGTAAATATAGTTTGAGTCTCAGAGTCATTATTCCGGGAGCTTGGGGCCAAGTGGAAAACCACAGGTTTTATAAGATTCGGTCACAGCCCACTAACTGGACTCCAGCATTCACGGGCTCGGTCAACCTTAGATCAGACATATTTGTCGAGGGCTAGAGAAATGGCTCATTGGTTAAGAGCACTGGCTGCTCTTCCAGAGGACCTGTCATGACTTACAACCATCTGTAACTCTAGTTGTAGGGGATCTGACTTCCTCTCCTGGACTCCATGGTTACCAGAAACACACATGGTAGACATGCATGCAAGATACTTATGCGCATGAAATGAAAATAAATCTTTTTAAAAAATGTTGTGGAATATGTCAGTCAAAACAAAAACAAAAAACAACAAAAAATTATGTCAGTACTGAACATATACAGACTGTTTTTCTTGTCATTTCCCAAACAGTAGAACACAACAATTATTAAGATTGAGGTAGCATTTGTATGAGGCATTATAAGGAATCTGGTTTGATCTAAAATGTACGGGAGAGGCTGAGGGAGGACTCAGGAAGAGAGCGAGAACTTTAAAGTTTGTGGGAGGATATGTGTAGGTTGTATGCAAATGCTGTATATCGTTTTATAAAAGGGAATTTGCATTTAAGGATTTGGTGTCTGTTGGCAGCAGGGCTCTTGAAACCAGTCCCCCGAAGTAGCTGCCGAAGGACAGCTGCACTTCGGCAGGTCTCAGATCCTTCTGTCACTGGCTAGTTAACTCACAGTTACAGCTTAACTTTCCAGTTAGGCTTCTAAGTTAAACTGTGGCTTCCAGTTTCTCTTTCAACCAGAGAAGCCATGTGACTGAACTCTGGAACAGGGGAAACCCAGTCACTTCTTTGTTCAAGCTCTGAGGTGTTCAATTATAAGGGGGTGCACCCCATCTGCAGAACAAGAAAGACTTCCCTGTATCGATTTCCCTGATCTTTAGTGCTACCCTGTGGTTCCCTGAAGTGGGCGAGGGGTCTCATCACCAGCCTTTTGTGTCCACCGTGAGGTGTCCGCTCCTAAGGGACATTCCCAAGTGAAAGCCTGGACTGATGAAGCAGCTCAGCTTGCCCTTGCAGTGAAGCGATGAGGAGGTGGTGGGCAGGTGACCTGTGTTTTGAGCTCTTCGTGCCATATGAGGTCAGAGGCTCTCGACAGCATTTACTCATCTATCCTTTACGTTGTATTTCCAGCACCCAAAGGGGACATGGTTCAGTTTCCTCACTTGCCCTTAACGTGCCTCTTTGTCATGACAAAACAGCAGTGGAGAGGGAATATTCTATCTGGGCTGTGCTCTGAAACCTTGGTACCCCAAGTAGACAAGATGTGGAGCTCCTCTCTGAGGAAGACCCCTTCCATTTTATGAAAAATAAGTTGCCTGGTTAGTTCTTGTCAGCCTGACACAAACTAGGGTAGCCTGGGACCTGAGAAACTTCCCCTATCAGGTTGCCCATAAATAACTCTGTAGTGGCATTTTCTTGATTGATGTGGGAGGGTCCAGCTCACGGTGGGCAGGACCACCCCTGGGCAGGTGGGCCTGGGCTGTATAAGAAAGCCGGCTGAGCAAGTCATAGAGAGCAAGCCAGTAAGCAGCACTCCTCCTCCATGGCTTCTGCTTCAGTTCCTGACTCCAGGTTCCTGCCTTGAATTCCTGCCTGGTTTCTCTTCATAACGGACTGTAAACTGTGAGCTGAAATAAATCCTTTCCTCCCCAGGTTGCTTTTGGTCGTGGTGTTTATCGCAGCAGTGGAATGCAAGCTAACATGCCTGGGTCGCCAGGATCAGACTCAGGCCCTTTTCTTTGTTCAGAAAGTAACTGAGCTATCTCCAGAGCTCCGACACTGGCTTTTGTCTGTCTCTCTAACCTTTGCGTGTGTCTTTATTATTCTCTCTCTTTTTCTTTTGTATTATTCCAGGGCCTCCAGATTTCTAGGAAAATAAGCAACTGTGCCACTGAGTTGTAACCTCAGCCCCCTTGCTTCCTTCTTAACTGTCTCCTCTTTCTATCTAACTCCATCTCTCTCTTTTTCAGTCTCTTGTCTGAGGTCAGACTGCCCTCAGGCTTGCTAGCGACTTGACCTCTCAGGGACCCCCCTTGTCACATATTTGGCCTTAGCTACTTTCCTAAGTCAAAGAGGAAGATTCCAAAAACTCCTTTACTTGCGTATCCTTCATGAATCACATCCCGGAAGCTTTCCTTTGTGGCTTTTAGGAGCAGCACAATCCTCAGACTTTTCCTTTTGCAGGTTGGACAGTAGCTGGGTAGGATCCTGCCCCTAGGGCACCCCTCCCTCTATTCCATTTCAGATGCAGCCTTTCCTTGTCTCTTTCAGCACAAGCCTTGGCTCCAACAATACACTCCCATGGCTCTTTTTCTCCTCAAACTGTTTGGTTTTGTTTTTGACCTGCTTGGGTTTTTTTTGTTTGTTTGTTTGTTTTCATTGTAGATAGACCTGAATAAGAATGATTACTAGTAAACACACAACAGAGTCAATATTAGGCCTTCTTTAAGATCCCCTCAGCCAAAGAAATTAATCCTTTTTTTTTTCTAATTTAGCCTCAGGCAGATTCTTAGGTTAAAGGCAGAAAGCAACCACATTCTTTGCCAAATGTCACAAGAATGGTCTCTAGCCCAGTAGCTAAAATTGTTCTCCTCTGAAACCTCTTGAGCTGAGCCACCATAGTCCACATTGCTCTCAGCACTAAGTAAACTCCAAACCTACCAGGAGGGGCCATTAGGCCCCACTTACAGCATTCAAACCTAATCCAAAATCCCAAAGCCTTACAGGTTACTCCAAAACCCAGTATGATCAGGCCTATCATAGCCTACTCCCTGGCAACAACTTCTTTTTTGATTGTTTTTCTATTGCTACAATAAGATACCATAACCAAGGCAACTTATACAAGAAAGTGTTTATTTGTGGTTTACAGTTCCAGAGGGTTAGAGTCCATAACCATTTGGTGGGAAGCATGGCAGCAGGCAGGCATGACCCTGGAGTAGTAGCTGAGAGCTTACAACTTGAGACACAACCCAGAGGCAGAGAGTGATAACTTGGAATGGCAAGAGTCTTTTTGTTTTGTTTTTCTTTTTTTGAGACTTTGTTTCTCTGTATAACAACTCCTCCGCCCTCCCCTGCCCCAACCCTCTCCCGCTGTCCTGAACTTGCTTTGTAGACCAGGCTGGCCTTGAACTCACACACACACACACACACACACACACACACACACAGAGACAGACACAGAGAGAGAGAGAGAGAGAGAGAGAGAGAGAGAGAGAGAGAGAGAGATCCATCTACTTCTGCCTCTCCAGTGCTGGGATTAAAGGCATATGCCACCACACCCGGCACAAGAGTCTTTTGAAATCCCAAAGGCCACCCTCTGTGATAGACCTCCTCCAACAAGGCCATATCACCTAATCCTTCCCAAACAGGTTCACCAACTGGGGAACAAGTATCCACATATATGAGCCTCTGGGGTCACTTTCATGGAGCTACCACATGATCTGTAATTGCATTCTTTGGACAGGTTGAGGTGTGTGTTCCAGCACATGATCTGTCTTGTGAACAGTATGTATGTACCTGAAAAGAAAATGTCCTTCTGGGGCAAATTCATTGAACATGCTGGTGAGTCTTGTTCACATTCACACCTCTTCTGATGTCTCTGTCTATCAATTGCTAAGAGAGATGTTGAAAAGAATCTCCAATTATAACTATGGGTTTATCGATTTTTCCCTTCAATTCTGTCAAGCTTTGCTTCATGTATTTTGAGGTGCTGATATTGGATCATATATGTTTAAGATATTTATATCCCAGGTATATCCTCATAAATTGACTCTTTTTAAAATGTTATATCTCTATTATCCCTGCTACTTCGATGTGAATACAGACATACTAGATTTTTTTTTTTTTCTGTATCCAAGAAGATTTTTAACAGCACATAGACTTTCATTTCTCAGCCAGTTTCAGAGCTGTTTCCAAGTAGAGGGATCATGTTACTTGTTTTGTTGTCCGTTGTTCCTTCCTTCATGTCTGCAGTTAACATTTTCAAGAGGTCTCCCTTGGTCAAATCTGATATTTATTAATTTTGAAGGAATCCATGGATTTTCTTCTCCTTTGGAAACAAAGACAAAAACCTCTCCTCCAGTACAACACATTTCCTGACTTCCATTCTGGAGTTAGCACGTCCAAAGACTGATCTAATTCAGCAGTCTTTTCTAAAATCCAGTGTTTTTCAGAGCTGTGCAACTTGTCTCATTTAAAAAGTTTAGCCAGGCATGGTGTCACACGCCTTTAATACCAGCACTCGAGAGGCAGAGGCAGGCAGATCTCTGTGAGTTCAAGGCCAGCCTGGTCTACAAAGCAAGTCCAGGACAGCCAGGGCTGTTACACAGAGAAAACCTGTCTCCAAAAACCAAATAAATAAATAAATAAATAAAAATAAAAAATTTAAAGTCAATAAAGCATTATTTAATCTATCTCTGGGAGATCCCATAGTCCCCTTCTATTCCGTGAGCATTTTCTTTAAAGTCCTGTTAGATCTCTCTACAATTGCTTGACCTGTGGAATTGTAAGGAGTACCTGTAATATGTTTCATGGCATAATGTCTAAAATATTGTTGCAATAATTAATACAGAATAAGAATCTGTATTAAGAATACAGATCCTGGGCTGGAGAGATGGCTCAGCCGTTAAAGGCTAGGCTCACAACCAAAAATATAAGAATACAGATCCTGTTTAATGATGCCACCTTGGAGCAATGCTATCCAATAACTTATGTGTTTCATTTTGTATAGTAATATTCTGTATTACTTATTCTGTATTCTTAATATGTCATTGCATTTTCAGTATACTGTCTTTCATCTAGCAACTGATCCTTGAAAATATAACTATAATATCTAGTCTGATTCTGTTGGTTCATAGTTTAAGCCTCTTTATCTAGCATCTCTATGGGCTGCCATCCTGTAATCCCACAAGGTGGCACTGTAGGCTTTAGATTGGATTCCTCTGAAGATTCTTTAGTCTGATTTAAAGAACCCTCTAATCTCTGTCCTATGGCCTTTAATCTACTAATCTGTTCCTCAATTCTTTCCTTATCTTTGTCTACTTTATTTTGATCTTTCTTTTTTTCTTTTCTTTTCTTTCTTTTTTTTTTTTTTTTTTTTGTTTTTATATTTTTCGAGACAGGGTTTCTCTGTGTAACAGCCCTAGCTGTCCTGGAACTTACTCTGTAGACTAGGCTGCCCTTGAACTCACAGCGATCCACTTGCCTCTGCCTCCCAAGTGCTGGGATTACAGGCATGCACTGCTGCACCTGGCCTTAGTTTGTTTGTTTAAACACAAAACAAAACCCCAAAAACAAAACAACAACAACAAAAAAACCAAGGTCTCACTATGTAGCCCAGTTGGCCTTGAGCTGGCAATTTTTCTACCTCAGCCTTTCAAGTACTGGGATTAAAGGTGTTTCTCATCACACCCAGCACACTTAATTTTTTTTTAACATGCAGGGTTTTGCACATGCTAGACAAGTGTTCTAACATGGAGTACCACCCCAGCCCTCTGTCCATCTAATTTTACCATTCTCTGTTCATATTTGGTTTTTAGTATATAGCTACGATCACCTTAGGAACGGTTTCTTTCCTCTCATTCCACTTGACACCACAGAATCCACAGAGGCCAATTCATCTTTCCTTTACATTTTGGAATAATGTGGCCATTTTAGCTCTGAAGGAGCAGCTGATACCAGATGCCCATCACCACCTGAAAGAACGTCTATAGAAAAAGCACACAAAATATGAGGCAATTTCACTGAGGCATCAAACAATGGACAATACCAGACGGTGACCCTTAGAAACAGGAGACCCATGAGTTGAGTTCCCATTGGCCCTGGCTTTCTCTCTGTCTTCCTTCATAGCAAGAGAGGTGACAGTCACAGCACAGCCTTCTTGGAGGGCTGGAAAGACAGAAATCCAGAGTTTAGGCACACTGAGTTGCAACTTGTAGGACACTGTAACAGAGAGAAGGAGCTGTATGAAGGCTTCATCCGGTTCTCCTACAGTCTTTGGCTGAGGACTCCCCTGGGTGGATGCAAGACACCAGAAGTCTATTGCAGGGCTGAGTGCTGAATGGAAAGACCAGAGGCTGCCCATCATTGAAGAGACAGGAGTTTCAGCCAATCCAGAGTCAGTGGTGAGGATGAGGTTCTGGAACTGAGAACAACAAAGCCTGCCAACCAGATTTAGCCGAATGAACTGCCTGGCAGGAAAAGCAGGCAGAATCAACACCAGTAAATTTAGAGTCTGATGAGGTGGTGCTTGCCTATAATTCCCCATCCAGGGAGGCCAAAGCAGGAGGATTGCTGTGAGTTCAAGGCCAGCCCAGGCTACAAAGCAGGTACCAGGACAGCAAGGGATATATAGCAAGACATTGTCTTGAAAGCAAAAAAAAAAAAAAAAGAAAAGAAAAACCATTCCAGAAAGGAACAGCATTTGCCAAAACTTTGACTCTTGTTAACTCTGATTGGGTCTAGAACTCAGCACTGACAAGAAACACACAGGCTAGAATGTTACTGAGTCCTGGAGGAAATTTTAATTACCAGAAAAATTACAACTACAGACCACAAATACCTGGGATTGTGTTGACTCCTCAAGTAACTTCTAGGTCCCCAAGGATCTCTGAAAGGAAGAGGCTGGAAATGTACAAGACCTTCAGAGGAGTATACCCTGCTTCAGGGCTGGTACTTGTCCGGGCTTCTCTTCCCATAATTCCGTCTCCTCTGTTTGCTTCTGCCTTCAGCCTAACTTTGGGGCTTTCTGGATTCATACCTCTTGGCCTGCTTCTCTTTCCTCCATCTTCTCTCCCCTTCCAGTCTTCAGAGGTAGGGATGGCTCTTCCTAACTGCATGCTGTTAACGTACACTTCTGTGTAGACTTTTTTGATCAAGTTCACCCCAAATAAGCCTTAATTCATCAGAAGGCCAGCTCCCCCCCAAAAAAGCAATCTCTCTTTCTCAAAAAAAAAAAAAAAAAAAAAAAAAAAAAGGCTGACTTTTTGCACGTCTTGCCAGGCTGAAGGGGTTAAGGAAATCAGTGTGGGCTCTTTGTCTGGGAGCTGTTATTCCAACCAATACTTGCCTTTCTTTCCCTGGGCAATGAGCTCAGCCTTGGAAGACAGAAATTGAAAGAGTGTGATTTACAGAGGAAATAAAAACACACGGTTTAATATTGTTCCTCTTGCATATTTTATCTCAGTTTGTCACTCGTATTCTTACTTTGTTTATGGTGTCCTTCAGGGGCAAGGATTTTTAATATTTATGGTGTCAAATCTGTCAGCTTTTCCTTAATGACTTCTGGGTTTGGTGCCCTGCATAAGAAATCTTTCCCTACCTCTAACTAAGGCGGAGCATAATTTCTAATGCCTGCAAAGTATGTCATTGTGTAAATATGCAAATGTGCCCTAACTAATTTATAGATAAATATTTAGGATGTTTCTCCTGTGTAAGCCATTGTAAACAATGTAACAGACAGTTTTGTGGATGTATTTTCTTCTGCAATTGAAATAATCTCTTTAAAATGAATTCTAGGGGTCCAATGGATTCTTCACCATTTAAAAGCATTAACTACAATTAAATATTTACCTCTTATAAAGAGGGAGACAAAATTAAAAGACCAAATTTCTTTTTTATGTAGAAAAATGTAGCATACTCAGTATATGGCTACATATGTATGTGTGTGCATATGTGTGTGCATGCATGTATGTATACATGTATATGTGTATGTATTTATATATATATTTCAGGTTGATTAGATATTCAGTTATTTATAAATGACTCTGATTAATAAAAGTAATAAAGAAGCCAATTATTAGTTAACAAATAAAACTAGGTCTTTTCAAAGATAGAAGAAAACTTCACATCACATGTTTTATAAAGAAAAACACCAAGGAGAAAAAAAAAAAACAGACCATCTCCCAAAACACCCTGCTAATTCCAGCAACCAGTCTCTAGATTGATTGTAGTGTGTGTGTGTGTGTGTGTGTGTGTGTGTGTGTGTGTGTGTACATGTGCATGTATGTATGAATATACATGTGTGTGTATGTGCGAAGTGGTCAGAGGACAACCCTGAGTGTCCTTGCCCTTCAAATACCATCTACTTTTTTTCTTTTCCATGCTGGGAATTGAATTTAGGGCCTTATGCATTCTAGGGAAGCACTCTCCCGGTTCTTGGTTTTGGGACAAGACCTCTTGCTGACCTGGGGCTCACTGATTAGGTCAGGATTGGGTCAGGGAGCCCCTGAGGTCTACCTGCCTCTGTCTCCCCATCGCTGGGATTACAAGTGCCACCATGCCCTGGGAACCCACAGGTTCTGGAAACCGACATTACCTCCCATGCTTGAGCAATGAGAGTTTTATCCAATGAGCCATCTCCTGAGCCCTGGCCACTCTAGATTTCTTATTCATATTGTCGTGCCTTCTTTTCAATGAATAAGACACTACATCACTTTCCATTCCTCAAATCATCGCTACCACTTCTCCCACGTACTGTGCTCCGCTTGCTCCAAGTGAGGCCACAGCCTCCCTGGGGTCTTCATTGAATCAGAGGAGTTTTAATCAGCCCATCCTGACCCTGAAAGCTTCCCGTAGACTGGAGGGTGGGCTGCTAAAGCTGAGACCAGCATTCTTGTGAGAGGAAGCAAAACACAGGATCGCAAGCAGAGCGTGGGATTACACAGCTGAGATTCCTAGCACCCAGGATGCTGAGACAGTAGGGCCCAGAATTTGAGTCAGCCTGGACTACATAGTGAGATTCTCGTCTCAAAATAAATTCATTTCTATGGGGGTCTCGTCGCTTCAGCAGTAAAACTTGTGTTTAGTGCCTGTGAGACCCTGAATTCAGTTCCAGCACCAGGAAAATAAATTAAAAAGAAAGAAAAAATTAGGCTCTCCTGTCGGGTATTTGCAGTTCAAAACCCCAGCGGTGTGCCTCTTGTCAACTGTTGGCTTTGGGCAAGTTTATTTGGCTCTTAAATTTATTTTATTTGGAGATAATGAGTGACCTTACCTCAGAAGACCAAAAGAAAGGGTCAGTAAGAAAGCATAGGCCGGGGCTGGAGAGATGGCTCTGCGGTTAAGAGCACTGGTTGCTCTTCCAGAGGCCCTGGGTTCAAGTCCCAGCACCCACATGGCAGCTCACAACTGCCTGTAACTCCAGTTCCAGGGCATCCGACACCCTCACACAGACACACATGCAGGCAAAGCACCAATGCACATTAAAAAAAAAAAAAAAAGAAAGAAAGAAAGCCTAAGCCACAAGATGAAAGATGACACAGTCATCCATCTTTTGTTGCCAGGCAGAGACAGGACCAGTAACTCCAGGTGAGGGAGGTCTGGAAACTGATCTCTCTCTTAATGGAAGTAACAGCTGAGGCCAGAGGGATGGCATGGCTGCTATCCAGGGGTTGGTTCCCAGCACTCACATGGCAGGTCAAACCAGGCACGCCAGGCACGCAGCTGGTGCACATGCATACATGCAGGCAAAACACATAAAACTAAATAATCCTTTAAAAAGTAGCATATGTCTTCAAGAGAATCTTGTTTCTTACAATATGTATCTGTTGAAGAAAATAGAGAGGAGGAAGGAAAAGAATTAACACGTTTTTGCAATCCCATCTCCTAGAGAGAAAAGTAACTGAATTTCTTGGCGTCTTGGTCTCTGTATATATGAGGACCTGCTTGTGTGTTTATACTGTTACCCAACTTGGGGCCACAGCCTGAGCTCTGACCGCCAGGTTCAGTCACCTGTCCTCAGAAAGCTAATTAATTAATGGGGAAAGGAGGCTTATGTCACACTGGGGAGGTGGGGAGTAGGGGCAGCTGGAACTCTTTGAGCTGGCTGTGGCCTCCCAAGCTTGATAACATGAGACGTCCACTTTTAAAAAGCTAAAGTGGGTGAAGGCCACGTACACTGTTATCCCACATTCTTATCCAGGCTGAACATACTGGCTCACAATGCCCTATTCCTTATACCATTGCTCTGTCTAGTATGGTCCAGAGGCAGTGTGGCCCAGGCTTGCTTTGGGAGGAAGGCAGTCTTCTACCTCAATCTGAACCTGCATTTTAAGAAGCAACCCAGAGGGTTACTTCATGTTCCATGATGGTGTGTGCTCTTGCAGTATCAGTTTTTGGTTTTATTATTATTTTTTGTAATAAATTTTATTTTTGAAATTATAACATAATTACATTATTTCCCCTCTTCCCCTCCAACCTGTCCCATGCTCTCTCTCCCTGTCTCTTGCTCTCTCTCAAGTCCATAGCCTCTTTTTTATTTAATTGTTGCTACATGTGTGTGTGGGTACGTGTGCTTGTGTATTACTAAATACATAAATATGACCTGCTCTGTCCGATTATGTTACATATAATGTATATGATCTCAGGGTTGGACACTATTAACATGGCCTCCTAAACAAGACCCGAGAACACCAGCCAAGAACACCAATGGCTTTCTAACACAGAAGGTGGATGGGCCTCGGCTCTAGGCAAAGGGAATGCTATGACCAGGAGAAATGGTCTTCCCACAGGAAGAGCCCCTCAGTTGGTTATCCAGTACCAAGATGACAGCATTGTTTTTAATGGCTGCATAGTTTCTGACAACATCCGACTAGGTCATCACGTAACGGTTCTATTTCTCATGGTCTGGGAGGGTGTCCCTCTTCAGTCTCTCTCACCCTAGCCCTTGAGGTCCTCTCCTTGACTTCTTTCTCTGCACTTCCCAGTGCTACAGGGGGCAGTTCCCTCCTGGCAGTGCATCTGCCTTGAGGGGCTCCTCTCAAGTTTGCAGCACCCCTGTTCCTCCTCAGTTCCTCCACTCCCACAGCCTGCTACGGGTGAGCATTCCCAAGCATCCCCTTCCCTCAGCCTCTGCCTCCTCCTCTGTTCTTTGTTCATCCACCTCCTTCCCAGGCCCACCTCCCACTCACTCTGCCCCTCCCTTCCCAACTTCCTCAATTCACACTTGCCCCCCAAATTCCAGTTTCTCTGTGGGAAAGGATGCTGAGCCCCCCACCCCCCCCACCCCGTGTGCACTGTGTGTGTGTTCCAAGGTAGGCCTGGGAAAGGTGAAAGGGTTCTATGTCCAGCTTGGAGAAGCCAAAGGCCTATGTGTCACTCAGCAGCAGGGCTTCCACAGAGGGCTGAGGGCCTGAGAAAGAGTTTAGGGCCCCGAAGCCTATCCAAACTCAAGTTGACAAGTTTAACTTGACCAGTTAAGTTTATCTTTAAAACTTTAAAGAGTTTTAAAGTCTTTTTTAAAAGTCTCTTTCGGCCGGGCGGTGGTGGCGCACGCCTTTAATCCCAGCACTTGGGAGGCAGAGGCAGGCGGATCTTTGCGAGTTCGAGGCCAGCCTGGTCTACAAAGTGAGTCCAGGACAGCCAGAGCTGTTAAACAGAGAAACCCTGTCTCGAAAAACCAAAAAAAAAAAAAAAAAAAAAATAAAAGTCTCTTTCATGTAGAGATGGCTGGGCTGCTGAGGGAGAAGGGTGTTGCCAGAAGGAATGTGATTAGAACAGCCCTTAACAAAATGTAAGGCTCTAGAGGATGAATCTGACTGCTTATACCTTTTGGTTCTATAATTCTACTCATGGAAATGCCTCAAAATAAAGCTAAATATTGGCCCAAAGCTTTCCATACAGACAGCCTATGAGTGAGAGAATGGTAGACTCAAAAATTAGAGTTAGTGAGGCAAGTGTGGATGAGTACTACAGACCATCCCCAGCTGGGACAGCATGTGCTGTTAGGAACATTTTGAAGGCTCTTAAATTATATGTGTGAACTTAAGGATGAGAGAAATAGGATATAAATATGTATACACAGAACGATCTCAGGAATGTAAAGTAAGAATAGAAGACTGGAAGGAAGTAAACTGAGAGTGGGAGGCTTTTCTTTAGAAAAGAAAAAGGGGGTGGAGGTGTTATAATTCAGAGATAAATTAAAGTCTATGGAATAATCCACCCGCAAGTCAGCACTGAACAGTAGCTTCCTCGCTGCTAAGGCTCTGGGGACCTTCCTTCCTCCCCACCTTATCCTCGCCCCACAGTGAGGATTCCAAAACACTATAGAATGGGTATTATTTGGGTATATGTTGGGTTGTTTTTAAGTTTTGAGATTAAAAATCTCAAGCCGCAACTGGCCTTGAACTTTTATGTAGCTAATGATGACCTTAAATTCCTGGTCCTCCTGCCTCTACCTCTTCAATGTTGGAATTATAGGCTCCCACCACCACACCCAGCCCTGCCTGGCCTGGGACTCACAGCAACCTTCCTGCTTCTGCTGGGATTTTGGAACACCATGCTGGGATAGAATAGAGTTTTTTTTTTAAGATTTATTTATTCATTTTATGTATATGAGTGCTGTATCTGCATGTACACCTACAGCCAGAAGAGGGCACCAGATCACATTGCAGATGGTTATGAGCCACCATGTGGTTGCTGGGAATTGAACTCAGGACCTCTGGAAGAGCAGGCAATGCTCTTAACCGCTGAGCCATCTCTCCAGCCCCAGGATAGAGTTTTAGTAGCAGTTATGAGCATGGCCCTACTCCACATACACAGAGAGCTTATGGGCAGCATTTCTGTGCTTGTCGTTTGGCCAACATGATGCTTTGGGGGTTTATTTGTTAAATCTAACCCTGTTCATTCAGTAAATGAATTGATACATGTAAAGAAAACTAGAACAGGATCTGGGACATGATGCTACATATTCTTTGCTTATTGTTTTATTTTATTTTATTTATTATTATTATTACTTTATTACTTTATTTATTTATTACTTTATTTATTTACTACTTTATTACTTTATTTATTTATTTATTTATTTATTTATTTATTTGTTTGTTTGTTTGTTTATTTATTTATTTATTTATTTGTTTATTTGTTTGTTTGAGACAAGGTTTCTCTTTGTATCCTTGGCTGTTCTGGATTCACTTTGTAGACCAGGCTGGCCTTAAACTCGCAGAGATCCACCTGCCTCTGAAAGGTGTGTGCCACCACACCTGGCTGGGTTTTTTTTTTTTTCACCTAAATTTTATTTATTTCATGCAGGAGGGACATGTGCATGCCAAGGCATGTGTGTGGAGGTCAGAGAACGTTGGTTCTCTCCCTCTATCACGAGGGCACCAGAGCTGGTAGCAGATGCCTCCATCCTCTGAGCTGCCTTGCAGTCCTGCTTAATGTTGATTATAATAAGCAAATTTCATCCTTGCTGCAGAGTAGTATAATATTGCCCACTAACTGTATTTAGCATGCCAGGAATGGCGGCATATGCCTGAGATCCCATCCCTCCGGAGGGTGAAGAATTCGAGACCAGCCCCAACTACGTGGTGAGACTCTGTCTCAAGAACGAAAGCAGAGAGCTGCAGCTCTGTACCCTCCTATGGATGAACCTTCCATCTGTCCTTATTATAAAGCAGGTTCTTGGGAATATTCTGGTTGGCATCTTCTTGTGTATGGATGGTTTCTACAGTATGGACAGCAAGGTTGTGGTGCAGAATTGCATGCCTGGCTTTTGTGCTTCAAGTTGCTGCCCAGCCTTTCCCTAAACCAATAAACCATATCATTTCTCCAATGACTATGGCTTGGAGTTTAGGCATCTGTTCATTTGCATTTTGGATTCTGTTGCCTTCTTTTCCTGTCTTCCATGTTGATTTTTGCCATTTTCTTGTTGGTATTTAAGAAATCGTCTTTATTTTGATGTGTTCATTGTGAAGCTTATTTTTGTTAATGTCTGCTTTGTTACCCGGGTTAGTCTTTATCCCTTAAATTCTCATGATCCTCCTGTCTCATCCTTCCAAGTTCTATAGGAAAGGTCTCCGAAGAGCCCCATTGTCAGGGAATAACACACATGCTATCTGAATTCTATTTTTGTCATTCTAATTTGGAGTTTGTGGTACCAGTGTGTTCATAAGCCCGTCTTCACAGTAGTGATAGATAGGTTCCCTGTCACAGTGTGTGGCCTGCCCTATGCCATAATATACTGACCTTAGTGAGTTATGTGCTCACAATGTTATACAATATAATACTGGTGCAAACTGGGCAGTGGTGGTGCACGCCTTTAATCCCAGCACTCAGGAGGCAGAGGCAGGCAGATCTCTGTGAGTTCGAGGCCAGTCTGGTCTACAGAGTGATTCCAGGATAGCCAGGCTGTTACACAGAGAAACCCTGTCTTGAAAAACAAAAGAAAAAAAATACTGGTGCCTACAAGTATGGTTTAAAGAGTTTGTTCATAACACCACGTTTGCCACCATGGACACTGGTATACAAATAGCTCTGTGAGTCCCTGAGCTCACATCTTTTGGGTGTATATCTAGAATGTATGAGCCTTGCTACATCATGAGGAGGCTCCATGCCAGTTATTTTTCTTCCATTGATGAGTACTGAACCCAAAGCCTTGCACATACAGGCAAGAACTCTATATCCCAGCTGTCTTTTAACTTTTATTTTATTTTGTTTGTTTGTTTGGTTGGTTGGTTAGTTAGTTTTTGTTTTTTTAAGGTGTGACTTCACTAAGCTATGAAGGCTGGCTTTGAGTTTGCTTTCTAGGGAAGACAAGAATTTGACTTTTGGTCATCTACTCAGCCTCTCAAGTAGCACCACCAGGCTCATGCCAAAGCTATCTTTTCTTTCTTTTCAAGACAATGTTTCTCTGTGTAGCCCTGGCTATCCTAGAACTCACTGTGTAGACCAGGCTGGCCTTGAACTCACTGCCTTTGCCTCCTGAGTCCTGGGATTAAAGGTGTGTGCCACCACTTCCCAACAGCTAATTTTTTTTAAAGTGTTAAATATTTTTTTTACTTTATTTTTTATTTCTTCAAGTTACATCTCAATCACAATCCCCTCCCTACTCCCCCCTCCAGTCCCATCCTCCCACTCTCTTCCTCCTCAACCTACCCAATCCCTTCCTTTTTTTTTTAAGTTTAAGGTATATCTTTTTCCCCCAACAGCTCCCCCTTTCAGTCCAACAAATGGTTCTTTCTCTTATAATAATAAATACAATACAAAACAACAGAGGTAATTAGGCCCCAGCCATATGAGGATTATATGGCTTAACGTACATTCCCAATGTCCAGTCCATATGTATTTGGCCCCTGACTTTAACATTCTACTATCTAACCATCTCCATAAGTTTAAAGTTCTATATCTAACTCAGATTTCATACTAACTTGCATCACAATTTTAAAAACATCTTCTTAGACGCTGGGCGGTGGTGGCGCACGCCTTTAATCCCAGCACTTGGGAGGCAGAGGCAGGCGGATCTTTGTGAGTTCGAGGCCAGCCTGGTCTACAAAGCGAGTCCAGGACAGCCAGAGATATTCAGAGAAACCCTGTCTCGAAAAACCAAAAAAAAAAAAAAAAAACAAAAGCATCTTCTTAGATCCATAACATCCTCTTGATTCCTAAACAACTCAAAATTTAATTATGAGACTCTAGCTATCTATTCTTCAACCACCTCAGAGACCTGAGAGGCATAAATATATCTGATTATATAGAAAGTGCAGGGCCTGCAGCTTCCATTGCGGGCCAGTGGCTGCCTGGACAGTTTCCATTTTTTTCTCCATACATTACAGCATCAATCTTCAGTCGTTTGGCCCTGTTTCTCTGACAGACATTGATTGTAGAGCAGGAATTATGAAGGACTTGCCTACCCTGTCTTGGCAGAGCTAGGTTGTTGACTTACCTGCTTCCAAGTTTTGTCCTTTTTGGACAGCATTCTGTCTACAGTTGGAGCAAGGGGTTTTTCCTGCCAAGAGGTTTGCCACTACCAACAGCTAATTTTTAATAATATAAGTAGGTAGCCAATTAGAAAACAATGAAAGACATAAAACACAAATAATACTAGAAGTTAAAAGATCAACATAATGACAGATGCAAAATAAAGAAAAATACTTATAGTAAGACATTATTACATAGGACTCAATAATGGCCTACTTGAATATCTAGAGAAAAATTTTCCTAAAAACTCACAATCGACTGTAATAAAAAAATTAATTAAATTACGTTGGGCACCATTTGTAGAAAAAAATGGCTAATTAAACTATTTAACCAGTATTTATATTATCAGTAATTGGTTTGCAGCTGTTAATCTTTAAGCAGCCATTATAAATGAATACACACAGACACCATGGATTTTAACAAGCCTTGGCCTGAATTGTGCAATCCTAGCCCATCTAAGCTAGCTCTTAATTCTATTACCCAAATATGACCCCATATATACATATGACCCCTTGGACTGCCATTCTCCACGGTATGCCGATGTTCCTGGACATGTGGAATGAGGTTATTTTTCCTAACCCATGGCGTGTGTCTTCTTCTTCCTGCTCCTGACTGGAATATCTTCTTCTTCCTGCTGCTGGCTGGAATGCTTTCTTCTTCCTGCTGCTGGCTGGAATGCTTTAGTCCTCTGTCTAAAGTGCAGGCTTCCTGTTCTAATCTCAGGAAGTCCCACCTTCCTCTGTCTTTGCCCAATCTCAGGCCTCAGCATTTTATTTAACAATTAGAGTCAATATAACTAACATACAGTAAACAGGACCAATTAACATTTAGAATGCCTAACATTACCCCAACAATCGACAACAAATAGAATAGAGAATTTAAATAGACCAGTTAGGATACTAGAAACTGGAAAAGAAAAAGTAATTAGGAGACAGACTCGTGTAACCCAGGCTGGCCTCAAACTCTCTGTGCAGCTGAGGCTAGCCTTGAACTCCTAATGCTACTGCCTCCACCTCCCAAGTACTGGAATCAAAGTGTGTACCATGATGCTAAACAAGGGAAAGGATCTGAGACACGACAGAGAGTGTTCACCAGAAGTTAGCAAATCTTACTAAGGTCACAAAACTCTCAGAATATTTCTATAAATATAAGCTACCAAAAACCAATGCTTTCCATGATCATCATTATTCAGCATTATTTTAAAGCTCAGTTGCACTGAGAAGGAAAAAAAATCCATTTACTTGTGAAAGATGGGACTATATATTGACAAGAATCTGAAAGACAAAAAAAAATCTGGATGTGGTAGTCATACAAAAAAAACCTTACTGAAACAAAAATAGAGATCAAATAAATATGCAATATATTTTTAAAGATTATAATAAACATTAAGCTGGAAATAAACAAATGGTGATTAGAAGAAACAGGCAAAAGGCCTGACGCTAGCTGGGCTGGCCCAGAAAGGCTAGCCTTCTGGAGGAGACACCCTCAAGTGGCCTTTAGCAGGGCTATGGCAAGCCAGAGAGACTAGGGTGTGTGAGGGGCCACTGAGGAACAGCAAGAAAGCTATTGTGGCAGCAAAGAATGAAGGTGGAATTCTACTCTGAAGACTAGAAGCCATTCATGCACATTTATACCTTTTTTTTTAAAGATTTATTTTATTTATTTTATGCATGTGTGCTCTATCTGCATGTACACCTGCATTCCAGAAGAGGGCACCAGATCACATTGTGGATGGTTGTGAGCCACCATGTGGTTGCTGGGAATTGAACTCAGGACCTTTGGAAGAGCACTAGGCAGTGCTCTTAACCTCTGAGCCATCTCTCCAGCCCCACATTTATACCTTTAAAATCTGATTTATGATGTGTGTGTGTGACAGAGAGAGAAAGAGAGAGAGAGAGAGACAGAGAGAGAGAGGTGGGTGCGGAACTTAGAGCTTTGTACATGCTAAGGACACACTTTATCTCTAAGCTAAATCTACAGTTCTGAGTCATGCTTTAAGAACTATACTTTTTGTTCTTCCTCTCTCTTCCTCTCCCCCTCATTCTTTTCTCCCCCTCTGTCTCCTTCCCCCCACTCTGTCTCTGTCCCTCTCCTCTCTCTCTCTCTCTCTCTCTCTCTCTCTCTCTCTCTCTCTCTGCATGCACATGCTGTTTCTTCCCCCCCCCCATCCAATAAACCTGCCTTTATATAACTTAAAAAAAAAAAGAACTGCATTTTTTTCCCCTCCAAGACAGGGTTTCTATGTGTAGCCTTGGAACTCACGCTGTAGACCAGGCTGGCTTTGAACCCACAGAGATCTGCCTGCCTCTGCAGGAACCTGGCCAAGAACTATACTTTTTTTTGATGGGGTGGGAGGGTGTTGGGGGTGGGAGGTTCGAGACAAGGTTTCTCTGTGTGGCCCTGGTTGTCCTAGATTCACTTTGTAGACCAGGCTGGCTTCGAACTCACGGTGATCCGCCTGCCTCCCAAATGCTAAAGGCGTGTGCCACCATGCGAGGCCAAGAGCTATAGTTTTGTCTCTGCTTGATAGGGAAGAAGGAGACAGAGCTAAGCCGGGACTGTATCATGATGGGGCATACAGCACTGCACTGGCTTTGAAAGTGACCGGTGGGGATTGGAGAGGTGGCTCACCTCTTAAGAACAACTCTGGTCTTCTGCAAGAACACAGTCTGTGCTCTTGACAGCTGACCCATCACTGCAGCGCCAGCCTTCTCTTTTGTCACTGAGGGGAATTAGTGTGATCTGTGGTTTATTTTCCAGTGCTGGGGACTTGCATAGTAAACCACCCTCTAAGCTATACCTGTTTCAAGATACATTTCTCTCTCTCTCTCTCTCTCTCTCTGTCTGTATGTGTGTAGACTTTTTAAAAAATGTGTGTGTGTGTAGACTTTTTTTTTTTTTTTTTGGTTTTTCGAGACAGGGTTTCTCTGTGTAGCCCTGGCTGTCCTGGACTCACTTTGTAGACCAGGCTGGCCTCGAACTCGCAAAGATCCGCCTGCCTCTGCCTCCCAAGTGCTGGGATTAAAGGCGTGCGCCACCACTGCCCGGCTATGTGTAGACTTTTGAGAGTGTGATTTTGCTCTCCTTCCTGAACTGTCATGTAGGTGCTGGGATTTGAACTCGGTTCCTTTGGAAGAACAACCAGTGCTGAGCCATCTCTCCAGTCCTGGAAGTGACTTTGTTTACTTGTTTTCCAGAGCCTGGGACGAATCCATGCATGCATCTAAACAAACTGGAAAGTCTGACCTCGTGGTTCATCCTCTTGGTCTACTGACTATCCAGGCCTTAGGACCAATTTTAAATATTAACTACAGTCCCCTCCACACCTCGCCTTCCATTATTTTCTCGCAGATCTTTCTGGGCACTCGTATCTTTCTTAGAAGTAGAGAATTTCCAGTAAGTGAAGCTCCCGGTGACACAGCTTGGAAATTTTGTGCCCTCACACACTCCCGGAAGAATGAAAAGCCAGAGCAGACAGCTGTGTGGGAGTGAGAGAGTTGAGAAGACAGAGGGACAGTATCGAGGAGAGGACAGAGGCGACCCACGCTGGACTCCTCCAGGATGCCCCTGCATCCCCTGAGTTGAGGACCACCCAGATCCTACAGCAGGGACATAGCCCACCGTCCGGAACCTCGGAGAAGTTCAAAATCCTCCCACTAGAGGGCACAGATGCACTTCGCAGAACCGAGAGATACGGGCGGAGCCTCCGGGTCTGAACCAGCCTGCTGGGGTGCAGGGAAGGCGCTGGTGCCTTTTATATCCCGGGCTTGTAAGACTCTCCGAGCGCGACTCCACACCCACACGCCCATGCACCCCGGAGACTACAGGAGACCAAATCCACAGGAGCTGAGTCAGCCCCGCCAGTCGATGGGGTAACAGATGTCAATCTCCTGTCACATACTGTACTTGCTGTCTTTATGCACTCTTTCTGGGAATGGTCCCTTTCGCTGACTGCTAATTAACTCTTCTATTGAATTCTTAGTTGGCTGCTGCACTGTTTACAGTTCTTTATCGAGGTAGCCCCCCCCAAAAAAAACCCTCCAATGTTGCTTTCAAAATCTCCATATCCTTACATAAAAATGTCACAGCATCACCTCACTTAGCCTGTATCCAATAATCACAGCAGGTGGGATGCACAGGGTGTGATTCTGTAGTCCACGGCTCCGTTTTATCCCTGTTTTTGTTTTTGTTTCGTTTTCGTTTTTCTCCTGTGCTTTATGCGCCACGCGCTTTACAGCAGTCTGTTTGTAATTACTATTTTGAGAAACTAATTTGAGAGAGGGTCGATCTTCCTTCTCCCAATACCTGGGGGTACTAGGCTACCTGGAATAGGGCTTGAGAGTATCTGTAGAACTTCGGAGTCAGTGATCACCCTCATGTGCCGAGACAGCCCAGGGCAAAGGGTACACTTTGCTGGGCGGGTTCTAGCAGCCCCTCCAAAATGCGTCTCTTCTCAGGTGGCTCAGACAGGTTGGCGGAGGTGAGGGGTGGGGCACGGGTGACTCTCCAGGGCACTCTGAAACTGGAGCACAAGCTTGCCCTATGAATTGCCGACCCAGCATCCGTGGATGATCTCACCCCAGTAAGGTTCCTCTCTCTGTTCTATTTTACACCTCTTTTAAAAAAAACGTCCTCACCTCTGAATGTTGTACACCTTTAATCCCAGCACTCAGGAGGCAGAGACAAGCAGATCTCTGTGAAGTCAAGGCCAGCCTGGTCTACATAGTGAGTTCCAGGACAGTCAGAACTCTGTGAGAGACCCCGACTCAAGAAAACAAGACAAAATATCCTGGTCATCATGTGCCCATTATACACGACAATGGGCTTCATTACAACATTTTTGTACATGTACATAATGTATCACCTTTATCTAATTACCTGCTCTTGTTCCTTTAAAAATAAAGATCCAGCTTCTGGTGCTAAGATGAGGGTTCTGGCTGTGGTGGCTGTCTTGGTAAGGACAGCTATATCTAAGCTTCTAGTTGCTGGAAGCAGGTGACGGGATCTCCCACACCCTGTGTACTACTTGAACTTGGATCCTTTTTTTTTTTTTTTTCTTCGCTCACTGTTGAGAGCTTCACAAGGAACAGTGCAATACTGAGAGTAACCCAGAATCAACCACTAGAGGTCGCCAGGCCTAGGTTCTGGGCCTGCTTGGAGGTCACTGTCTGTCTCCTTGATTGTCCATCCACAGAGCAGGCGTCTCTGGTATGGGGCTAGGACTCCGTTGTGGTGATCTGATACAGACCTGTACAGGCGGCTCTGTGAGTGAACTTCTCTTAAACAAGCTATCCAGGAAGAGGTGTGTTCTGACGTGATCACACTGACACAAACAAATGCTTTCACCATCAAGCCAACTCCAGTTCTAACTGTACATACAGGGTCTCTCTCTGCCTGGCCTCATATGTCCCTCAGCTGTGAGCTTACATTGTACGATGTTAAGTTTTTTTTCCTGTGCATATCATTTCTCCTATCTTTCAATTTTTTTTCTTATTTTGTCTTTTTGCATATTTTTATCAACACAATAAAACTTTTATTTCATTCATCCACTTATTCTCCTTTACCCATAGCCCTATCTTCTTTCTCGCCCTCAAAAGGTAAGAGGGCTTAATTTTGGGAATATTTTGTTTTATTATGGGAATAGACGGCTATTGTTGGGTTGCCATTAGTTCTCCTATAGAAACCAGTTGCTGTGAACGTCTCTGTGTTCCCTTGTAGGCTGGGTAGGAATTTTCTGGGAGAGGATCCCCAAGGCAGAGGCAAGCACATGAAGGACTCAGTTACACCCAGGACACCCAGGCTCCTTTCCACCTACTCCCACAGGGCCACACCTTCTAATCCTTCACAGTCACCTACCCTTCGGTGATGCAAGACTGACACCTGAGGACACTAAGCCCTTCCAGCTTAGTGTCAGCTAGCTTTCAAACAGAGATCAGTCAATGCATGCCAAAACTGTACTATGTGCATGTCTCTAATTCTTTAGGATCTTTTCATATGCTTATCAGCTTAGATTTCTCACCTGTTTGCCTGTTGGTGGTTTGCCCATTTTTTCTTTTAAAAAAATATTAATTTTATGGGTACGTATCTGAGTG
>CAJQZJ010032426.1:2009334-2028118 GCA_907164525.1 Lophiomys imhausi
CCTCCCAAGTGCTGGGATTAAAGGCGTGCGCCACCACTGCCCGGCTACGGGTTTTTATTGTTATGATAAAACACCACAACCAAAAGCAACTTGGGGAGGAAAGGGTTTATGACAACTTACAATCAACCATTGAAGGTAGTCAAGGAAGGAACCTGGCGGAGTGCTGGTTACTGGCTTGCTCCGTATGTTTTGCTCAGCCTGCTTTCTTCTACAATTTAGGTCTACCTGCTCAGGGGTGAGATCCAGCTTGGGTTCCTATCCCACAAGCCATATTCTTTTACTTAAGAGGTTGTTAGGCTCTTGCCAGGTTTCTCCGGAAGCTTCACAGTAGGGTTAGCCTGACAAATGTGAACTCTGAAGGATGTCTAATAAGAAGGGCATTGTGGGAAGAGGGCAGGTGTGCGGGGTGAGTTGCTCTAGTCTTACATAACTGCTATCTGGGCATACATCAGTGAAGATCTAAGGGCTTTATCTGCATGTTTCTCACCTGTGACAATGCACTTGCCTGCGCTCCTCCCTTGACCATTTTTGGAAAACACTAAACTAACCATATCTACATCTGACCTCCGCAATACAGGCGCTGGGTGGAAGGGAGAACACAGTAGAATTCTGTAGTAAAAATTGAGAGGAGAAATAGCTGCTCAACATGCCTGTGCATAAGGCTACAGAACAGATTCTTTGTTATGTGGCTTATAATGTAAGCCCTATTTGATAGAAACAGTATCAATACAGAGAAGCTCACAGCTCAATGGCTTCCTCCCATGTTACCTGTGTATCCAGCATCCAATCAGGTAATATGAACAACTTGATGGTAACAAAATTCTGTCCTCCTCAGCATGGGACTTGATGATAAAGTGACATGGAATGGGTCTTAAACAAGAGCTGGTAACTTCTTGAAGTTCTGGGGGCCAGGAGTCCAAGGTCAGGCCAGCAGCATGGTTGGGTTCTGGTGAGAGCGCTCCAGGTTGCCTTGTTGCTGCTGTATGCTCACATGGCTTTCCCTCAGCACAGGCTTCCTCCTCTTCTTCTCAGAAGAGTGCTAATTGGATCTTTTTTTTTCCTTTTTATTTTTTTCTTCTTCAGACAATTTGATACAGCCCAGGCTTACTTCAGACTTGCTAACACTGGCCTCGAACTCCTGATCATCCCACTTCCACTCCCCAAGTGCTCAGATCACCCACCTTGCATGGCACTAACTGAATCTTGAGAGTCCCACCCATGACATCATCTACATCTAGTTGCCTCCCAAGAAGTTCCACGAACAAGTGTTATCATATTGGGGGGCTTAGGGTTTTAGCGCATCGATTCCGGGGAGTCACAGTCAATCAGTCTTTTACAGATGTTTGTCATTCATTACTTTACTAGTGAGTTTTAATATCTTGAATTTCATATTTATCAGCAATAGTTTTTCTCAATATACTTTATATTCTTTGCCCATTTTTCTACCGAAGTGTTTACATTTTGACTTTTTTTTTTCATGTGGGAGAGCACACTATGTTGTAAGAAGGCTAATACTTTGTTACATATGGGGTAAAACTTTACAGCTTGTTTTTATTTTGAAAATACTGTTTTTAAATTTTTTAATTGTTCTGTGTGCGTGGTATATGCATATATCATGAAGGTATATACGTATATGCACGTATGTACAGGTACGTATACACATGTGTGGGTCTCAGGTACGTATACACATGTGTGGGTCTCAGGTACGAATTCACATGTGTGGAACTCAGGTACGTATTCACATGTGTGGGACTCAGGTATGTATACACATGTGTGGGTCTTCTTCTCTTGGCGGTAGAAGGTTCTTCTCTGGGGTTGATGACCTCACCAGCCATGGGTAGTTGACTGGATTTACAGTATCTGACATGAATTCCCTCCTATTGAACAGGCCTTAAGTCCAATTACTCAGCTGTTGGTTACCCCCAGGACATAAATACCGTTATTGCACTCTTGGGAGTATCTTTTCATTCTGGCCATTGTTGCGGTTCAGACGCTTTACAACTAAGTAGAGATATTGATTGCTTCTCTCCCTTGGCAGCTCGAACAGCACCTTTACATACTGTGAGTGTTGCTCCTCAGGGTGGAGGCTTTCAGGTCAGTTCCAGCTCAGTTCCTCCATGTCCTGTGTCTGAAATGCATGGTGTCTTCAGCAGTCAGGTCTTCAAGTTCTGGGCAGCAGCCAAGGGCAGCTGCAATAGTCTGTATTGTTTTGAGAGTCTTTTGGGTTCCCCTGACCAAGAACCCAAAGAGAAGTTTCCCATGCCTGATATTGGAGCTTTTATTAAGTAGTCTACGGCTCTTGGGGGAAGCATTATCACCCCCAAGTGACACACACACACACACACACACACACACACACACACACGCACGCACACACACACCTTATATACAGTGGTCCACAGAGTGAGTTCCAGGACAGTCATTGTCTACACAGAGAAACCCCACCTGGAAAAATAAATAAACAAAATCTAGACTTACACAAACAAACAAAAACGAAGTAACTTGTGCTTACTCCTGTGCTCTGAATTTGTTGGAGCTGAATTCCAGTCATTTTGCTATGAGCAAATACTGGACTTTGTGAGATTAGTAGATCTGAGTCTGTGCTTTTGTGCTCGTCCTATTTGGGCCTCACTCTCACCTATGCACTTGGTTTCTCCATGCCCCTTCTCATAAAGTCATTCAAGGATTTAACCGTGTGTGTGTGTGTGTGTGTGTGTGTGTGTGTGTGTGTGTGTGCACGCCCACGCCCAAGAAGGGAAGAGGGTGTCAGAGCCCCTGGAGCTGAAGTTACAGCCAATTGTGAACTGCCCCAGGTGGGTGCTAGGGACCAATCTCAGGCCCTCTGAAAGATCAGAAAAAGCCATGTCTCCATCTTCGGACAGATTTAAACAAGAGAAATATTTATACCACACCTGGCATCAGCAGTCAGTAGTAGAGCCAGCCAGCGCACAGTTCCTCTGCCAAAGCCCCTTGGTTCTTCCCCGCCCCCAAGGGCTTGGACGCGGGGCTTAATGAAAGGAAGGGCAAGCCCGGTCTGCAGGGCTTACCATGTGATACAAAAGCTGCAATCTCAGTCCCAGTAAACTTCAGTCAGGAGCACTCTGAGATGACTAAAAATCACATTACTTAGAGGTCCCACCCTGGGAGTGGCTCAGATATTCTTTCTTGCATGTGGGTGGCAGCATCTCTCCTGAAGCTCTTTAGGACAGCCAGTGAAGGTATATCTCACATCTGTTGGTTCCGGTCCTGTCCGACTGAACACACAAAATCTTGGAGGGACACCATGGGAACCTTGGAGGGACACCTGCTGCCAGGACTAGGCTTCCTCATCTATGCGTTATACTACTCAGTGCTAACATCCTTGGCCCTGC
Source organism: Lophiomys imhausi (assembly GCA_907164525.1). Taxonomy (NCBI): domain Eukaryota; kingdom Metazoa; phylum Chordata; class Mammalia; order Rodentia; family Muridae; genus Lophiomys; species Lophiomys imhausi. The sequence continues at coordinate 2,012,706 of CAJQZJ010032426.1, forward strand.
TACAGAAACAGAGAGTCCTCAAGCACCCTCTGCTCCCAATGAAGCTGCGGGGACACAGACAGGTATCGTATGAAGCAATGACAAAGGTCATTTTCCCCATCTTTGGCACTCTTGGTGAATACTTCTACCCCATAGGGGTCAATCGTCTGAAGATAATAGACTGGGAGGACCCTCAACGGCCATTTGTTTTCAAGGACAACTGGCAGCATATAACCATGTTTGGGTTCTTTTGTCTCAGTGGTGTGGTGGACATTGTGAGCCAGACACACCTGCCACGTTGGGGTGTGAAGCTGGAACGAGCAGCGGAAGCCCTGGCTTTCTATGTGCTGGTACTGCTGATGTTAAGCCATGTTGAGAACAAGAGCACCTTGGAGATCCGAGTGCATTATCTGTTAATTTTTCCTGCCTTCTTGCTTGCTGTGGTGCTCACAGTGGAGATCTGGGTCCCCGATCATGTTTCATTCTGGGTCCTCAAGAGCTGGCTGATAATGGTGCTAAGCACCTGGATGATGCAGATCTGTGAGATGTACATACCTCCCACTGGACAGCCCTGGCGGACAGACGACCCCACGGACCTGGCATTTCTTACCATCTTCTTCTGCTGGCACCTGGCCTTAGGGATTGCCTTGCTGATTGGTATCTATGGCCTCTGCCGTCTCTGGCACTGTCACTATTCTTCTTGGACAAAGACTTCTGGTGCTAAGTACCAGCGGTGCCCTTTGGAATCCAGTAGCGAAGAACTAGAAAAGCTCAGAACAGAAGTTGTGCCACAGGATGAGGGTGTGTAGGAACAAAAGCCGTCTGGACTTGTGTATTCAGAGTCACAGCCTGGAGTCCACAGCACAGCTTCCCATCCCAGGATCTAGCTTCCTTATCCCCAAATAAACCTTCTAACTCCAAGGACGACTTCCTAGTTATCACTTTGTTCCATCCAGGTGAGTCTCTCACCTGTCTCCTTATCTATATGGTTTCTGGTCATCAGATGCAAAGAACAAAATAGTGCTTTTCTATAACAGCTTTGGGTAGCTTTTCTGACTACTGAGAAATTAGAGATCAGGAAGTTGGTCACATTGAAGAGGGGATCAGGGAATTTACCAAGGGCTCAAGTCAGGAGAGAAAAGAGTCCTGGAAGGAATTCTCGAAAGTGGTTGTAATAAGGTGATCAAAATATAATTATAATTATAAGGCTGGTGAGATGCTTGGTGGGTTAGACCTCTGCCACAAGCCTGAGGTCTATCCCTGGGACCTAAAGTGTAGGAGAGACTTGACTCTTGAAAATTGTCCTCTGACAGTTCAGTGGAAAACACACCACACAAACACTAAAAATAATAAAAAATTTAAGCAAATGTAAGGGCTGGGGATGTATTTCTCAGGTAGAGTGCATGCCTAGGTATGCCTGTGCACTTAGGTTCAGTCTCTAGTCTTGCAAAAACAAAAAAGCAAGCAAATAATTTGAAGTGGCTTGTCTTTTGCTGTGATACAAAACAACTTGTTCCAGTCCCTTCAGAAAATATATTATATGTGTTATATCCTATGCGAGTACTTCTGGGCAGAATACTATGAAGTGGGGATGGGTACCCATGATCTCTATGCATGTCTTTGCATGAGATGCAGACACCTGAAATCTAGAAGTCTGAAGAAATGGCAGAATGGGAGGAGGTGGTAGTCAGACATGTGGAGAGAGGATAGCTGAGAGAAGTGGACACCATGAAGCTGCCGAATTTACCTTCCCATACAACCAGGAATGCTCTCCTTGAAGGAAGAAAGCTTCTAGAAGCACACACGTTTGCAGCCAGCAGACAAGGCAGCCATTTTGAAATGTCACAGGCATTCTGGAAAGAGGAAATTATATGCATGGACCGTGGTCTCTGGAGACCATCAGAGAGGGGAGCCGAGGCTCTAGCAGTCCACACTGGCCAGGAGTGGACTGGGAAGACTGGTTTCAGCAGAGGGGCCCATCCTCCATAAACAGGATCCAGGCCTCCAACCCCTCACACCCCAAGCCTTCTCTCCCCAGCACAGAGGAAACCAATCAAAGCTGAAGCCATTTTCTACCCCAAAAAGTCCAGAGCCAGAACTTGATTCTCCCCAAGACTTAGAAAATTTAACCTTTGAGGCTCCTCATGTTATATTGTGTTCATGACCCTGGGGGTAGCATTCATATTATCGTTGGTAATTTGTATGTCCCAGAACATTCACAAAAGTGAGGAATTAAAATTATTTTTTTTCTCTAAAAACTGTTCTCCAAGTTGCATTAGCTTTGTACTCAACAGAACCTGGCTCTGCCTCACCCCACGGGCATAGCTGTCAGACAAAAAGACGGCCGAGACTCCTGGCACATTCCTTGTAAGAGGGCAGTGTTAAAACTTGTCTTTCTATGACCTGAAAGCAAAAGCTTAGGATGTGAATTGCATTACACACAGGCTGAGAGGCAGTTGCTGAAATACGATTCCTTGGTCAATAAATATAAATGAGGGACTTGGGAAGTAACCAAGGGGCAATGTGCTTGCCTAGTATGTCAGGAGGCCCTGGGTTCCATTCCTAGCGCCGCACAAACAAACGGCTGTGAGCATCAGCAGATCCTAAACACGGTTTAGAAAAGCGAATTAGAGTTAATAGAAGATAGGGCCAAAGGGGAGTCATCATCTCGGCTGGGTGACTTCCTAAGTCTTGTACAAATACAGAGCTTCTCTTTTAGAGGAGTGGGGTGTTAGAGTTTTCTAGGACCTCGATGGCCGCACGAGGCGCATGCTCACTGTAAAAGGAAATCTTCTTATTCAAATGTTGGATTTTTGGGTTTGTTTTGGTTTTGGGGTTTTTTTGCATTTTTTTATTCAAAAAAATTTATTTTGTGAATTTCACATCACGCACCCTGTTCCCTCCCATCTCCCACCTCCCCTCAGACCCACCCTCCACCCTTGCAATCCCTTGCTGTCCCAGCATAAAAAAATAACAGCTCATTGTGGAAACTGCAGTGTATCTCAGTATGTCCCACAATATTTCCCTTTGTCCACACATTCTGCTTGCAAATGTTCATTATAATGACTCCTCAGTCTGGTATGAGGCCCCTGGTTTTGTTTTTGTTTTTTGGGCAGGGTTTCTCTGTGTAGCCCTGGCTGTCCTGGAACTCACTCTGTTGACCAAGTTGGCCTCAAACTCAGAGATCCACCTGCCTCTGCCTCCTGGGTGCTGGAATTAAAGGCACATGCCACCACCACCAGGCTTCAAGTGTTGTTTTAAATTTTAATCACACCCCCAAAAAATACCATCTACAATATCTACAAGGATATGTGACCACAACTGGATAATACAGCCTAGCCCAGTTGACATAAAATGAACTGTCATACGAAGCATGACCACTCAGACATGATTTTTATCAGCTTGTCATCTTTGGAGACTTTCCAAAATAGCAATAGTAATTTCATTTTAGAGGAATTTCATCACTAAGGCTATGATTACCATATTAACATACATGCAATATGACCTGAACTTTGTTTCCAAGCTTTATCTAGTGGGGGAAGGGTTTATAGATAGGCGACAGTAACCTTTAAAGATTAAAGATTAATGTTCAAGAACTTTAATTCAATTAATTATTATCAATGAATAATTAATAACATTGAATAATTAATTATTTGATTATTAATTACTAAATCAAATAACCAATAGCCCAGTTATTAAATTGAACAATCAATAATTTAGTTGTTAATTATTTATTAAATTAAATAATTAATAATTTTAAATATTTAAGAAATTACTATATATTTTACGTTTTAGACATCTTAGAAAGTGTTAAAAACATACTCCCAGACTAATTATTGCCAAGAGGGCTAGAGGGGTGGATGATACAGCTTTCTTGGTGACTAAGGTGGGATAAGTCAAGAGGCTTAGAGAGAAAGATCCTAAAGATGAAGAAACCAAGTGTGGGATCTAGCATTGTGGGAGGGAAAGGGTGGCCACAATACCAGGAAACGGCAGGACTGGGGAATCCCCGCGACTCTGTCCTCAGGGAATTCTCTGCGGAAGGAACCGATCAGGGTTAAGCAAGGAGGCTGATGCCGAAAGACAGTTGTGGTGATCCACACCTGTAATCCCAGAAGCTGAAAGGATCAGCAGCTGAAGTCACTCTGGGCTATGTGAGTTCTTGTTTCTAAAACAGCCAATACAAAGAGCCAGAGAGATGGCCCAGTGTGCTCTGCCAGCATGAGGCCGGAGTTTGAGCCTTCGGTAGACATGTAGAGAGCTGGAAATGGTTATGCATGCTGTAACCCCAGCATCCAGGGCAAAGACAGGCAGACCTCACTGACCAGACAGCCTAGCAGAAACGGTGAGCTTCCAGTTCACTTCCGTTTCAGAGCCATACAATGAGAGTGGTGGAGGAAGACACCCAATGTCCTGTTCTGGCCTCTGCATGGGCATACTTGGTCACACACACACACTCACTCATGTGCACGCACTACACACATCTCACACACACAACTGGAGGAGCAGAAACAAGTAGATTTCTAGAGCTAACCCGCCAGGGCTCTAGTCTGTCAGCAAGCTCCAGGTTAAGTAAGAGACCCTGTCTCAAAAACTAAGGTGGAGAGCAACAAGTAAGACACTTACAGTTCAAATCTAGCCTCCATATGTATATGTACATATGTGCATATAGACCCACGTGCACACAGCCACACAAACATGTAGGTATACCTCCTCATCCCAGCACATGAGAAGGCAATAACCTCATTGGCTGAAGTTGTCACTGATTTCATATGGTCATATTTTAAAACAATTTTATACATTTACTTATTGATTTGTGTGTGCACACACATGTACACAAATGAGTGCCAAGTGCACATGAAGAACAGAGGATGACTTGGGGGGTAGGTTCCTGGGAATCAGTCTTTTCTCTCTACTGTGTGGGTCCCAGGATTGAACTCAGGTCATCTGGTTTGGTGGCAGGAATTGTTACCCACTAAGCCTCGTCATAGGCCCCATGTATAGGCACATTTGAGCAGCTTTTAGCCTCTGATTGGCTGAAAGTTCAGCTGCTATGATTGGCTAAGACTAAGTTTCTTGGTTACAGATTTATAGTCAGGTTATAGTACAATTTGTTTACAGATCAAGTTGGGTTTTTTTTGTTTTGTTTTGTTTTGTTTTTTTACTATATAGGTATTCTATTTTAGGTCAAACTTATTGTCAAAGTTTAACGGCCAAATTTATTTGGGTTTATCATTACCTAAATATATATGTGACAGTTAATTTTTAAAATTTATTTATTTTCATTTTATGTACACTGGTGTTCTGACTGCATATGACTGTGTGAGATGTTGGATCTCCTGAAACAAGAGTTACAGAAAGTTGTGTGCTACCGTGTGGGTGCTGGGAATTAAACTTAGGGCCTCTTGAAAAGTAGGCGGTGTTCTTAACTGTTGAGCCATTCTCCAGACCCCGACAGTTTAATTTTGTTTTTGTTTTTTTTTTTGTTTTTTTTTTTGGACTGGATTTGGAATCCCTTGGGGACATACTTCTAGGCATGTCCGTGAGGGTGTTTCTAGAGAGATTCACTGAAGAGTGAAGCTGTTCCCTAAATGTACCTTCCAGTAGACTGAGGTCCTAGACTGAATAAAAAAAGAAGGGGTGGGGAGGGAGAAAATATGAACACCAGAATTCCTCTCTCGCCTTCCCAACTCTGGACAGATGTGATCATGCTCCTATCACCATGATTTCCCTACCATGACAGACTGTGTCCTCCCAAACTGTGAGCCAAAACAAACCCCTCCCCCCTGAAGATGCAGCATCACCAGGTCTTGTCACAACAATGAAAAAAATCAACTAATACATCGCCCCACAGAGGTATCATGGGAAATAAATGAGGCGCTTCATTTGCACGTTTCCATTTAGAAATAATGATGCACAATTGGTTCATAAAGGTTAGGTTGGGAGATGGAGTAATACAAATACAATAGCCAGATTCTTCACAAAAACAGAACTAGGACTTGAAATCTGCAGCAACTAACCCAGCAAGTCAACCTGCTACCCACCTGAGCCAGACCCATGAGTTAATCCGATACCCATAGTAGCTGGCAGTGAGCTCCTACCCATAGTCAGCATGACTCAGAAAGTCAATCAACTACCTAAGGGGCTAAGGCCCAGGGAGTCAGTGTGCTGTCTAAAATCTAGACAAGCTGTGAGTGTTAGTCAGCTTCGGTTAATCAGCCCAGGAAGCCAAACAGCAATGCCTGTGACAACTGACAAGGGCCTGATTAAGAAGACCGAACAGCTTTCCTGATTTTTTTTTTTTAACCTCATTTTCAATTGCAGACTAAGCAGACAAAACCAAATATACTCCCTGGCCAACCCCATAAGATGCCATGTCTCCAGGTTCCCCAGACTAACAGCCCCAGTCAGGCCACGCTGAAGCTCCCTCTGTCTCACCATAAAGCCTCTCACTTCTCTGGGGGCCTTGCAGTCTCTGCATAAACACATGCTGACTGATGGTGGCTACCCCTCTTGCAAGCTAAGAATACCCTTTGCCTGGCCTTTGTTCATTGCCTCCAATCAGTTACCTAATATTTATTGAACACCTGTTTTATGTCAGGTTCCATGGCAGGCCCTGAGAATAAGGGAATGACTCAAAGGTATGGTCCCTGCCTGCAAGCTGGATTCAGTTCAATGGGAGGAGGAAGGTTACTTAACAGTGAGCCAAGTAGAGTCTGCAAGCTGTTGGTTGAGTGGTCTGGAGCTCAGAAAAGGGAAATAGTAGAGAGGGAGACCCAAGGATCACAAGCAAGTAATGGCTCAGAGCAGACTTCTGGCCAGTATCTTCTTTGCCCTGGGAGAAGAGGCATATCCAGGGCAAACTGAGAAAGAGCAGCTGGATGTTATAAAACAGCCACCAGACACCATCATGCTCCCAAGAAACAAGATTATCACAAAGCCTTCTTTCTTACTGTCCCCCTCCCTCCTATTCCTTCCCCTCCCAGTCAAAGATGGCTTCAGGATTAAGGAGGAGTAGCCCTCATATTAGTGGGACTGGTTTTGCCTTTTCTTGTAGAGCTGCCTGGTTTACATCAGCAAGGTGGCTGTTTTCCTATTAGTCAGCTAGTAGAGCAGATGATGAAATAAAATGGAGAAGAAATGAACATTCTCAGGATGAAGGCTTCCCACAAGTCACACCCAGCTCTTGATTGCCACAGACATCTTGGTACGGTGGGACAGAAGTTCATTCCCGGATCACGTAGAGCATTACTATGAGCATACACCAGGTGGAAAGCAGATAAAATTTTCCTCTCCTCACTAGCCTGTGAAGACTACTACACACAGTTCACTGTCCCCCACCCACTAAAGCTGCACCAGGCCACCTACCTGAATTCCCATGGGTCTCCCTCAACCCCAATTCTCCCTAATGCTATGGACTGAATTCCAGCTCCCACAGAGTGCAGAGGTAAATCCATACCTTTCTTATTACTGAAGATGTCCTGGGTAAACAGACCTCTCTTTTCTACCTGTAACTCCTGGGTGACAGAAAACACTGCTCTCAGGGTGTCTGACCATCACAGCCCAAGTCCTCACCCTGATAAAACAGTTCCTCCCCCTTCAAATCATCTCTGAGGATGTAGAACACAAGGCATCCATGAGAGATGCAACTATAGCATTCTCACACTCTTGGAACTCACTCTGGAGTGTGGGGACTGTAAGACAGGACAGGGAGAGATATTTGGTTCAGTTGTCTTACCATATACAAGAGAAAGGATGCCAGCAATGAGTTTAGCTTCTCTTCTAAAGTAAAATTTTCAAGGATCTCGTGTAGCCAGGCTGGCTTATGCAGTGCTGGGGAGGTCAAACCCAGGGCCTCAGGCATGCTAGGAAAACACTATATCAACTGAGACACATCCCTATTCTTTTTCTTTTTTTTTTTTTAACTGAAATCAGACTATAAAGTTTGGCCAGGTGAAGTGGCATACTATTGTAGTCCGAGCACTTAAACTGAGGCAGGAGGATAGTGAGCTCAAGACCAGCCCACGAAGAGACATTTTGTCAGGGACTTGGAACTAGCTGGTAAGCGATACAAGAACTCACTCTGCCAGGCTGTCCTTGGCTTTGTCCCTATGCACCACCATCACCCTCTTGTTAGAGAAGGCATCTGGCCTGAGAATAAATGGTTCTATCCCAGGCCCTCCATAAAGTGAGCAGTCATCCAGCTGACCTCTGCTCAAAGGACGAGGTCATGCTCAGCCCTTAAGGTGTGAACTGCTACCCAAGAGAGAAGTACATTCCACCCTGCTCAGGAAGGACCACACCTGCTGATAAGTTTTGAAAACCAAGACAGGATGGCAGCTTAATTACGTACTTGTCTCTTCTCCTGGAGTGGCTCCAAGGACCTGAGGTTCCCACCTGCTCAGCACCTGGGGAGGCAGAGGTTGTGCTGTGGTAATGTTGCATGATCTGTTTAAGGGGCCAAGGAGACAAGTCCTTTCTCCTGTACCTCTGTGAATAAAAGGTTCACACACCCAACTTGAAAGGAAGAAGGAAGCCAGATTGGTGGTTTAACTGATGGCTTCAATGATTAGGACATGCAAAGAACAAACCAAGGTCCCTGCCCTTGAGGAGTTAGGGCAAAAGAATGGTTCAATGGTGAATTGGTGAACTTATTAAATCACGTGGACACAGAGCCCTGAATCTATACTACCTCTTCCCAAAGTGTTCAGAACTGGAATTCTTTTACAGATCCACCCAGGAACAGCAGGCTGCATGGGAACACAAGGTGACCACAAACATGAAGGTTACATGGTTGGAAAAGGAAGCCTCCCTTAAGCAGCTCTATTTCTCCAGGCATACAATACCACCTTTCTTAATTGCTGGAGCTGCTCAGAATCCTGTGGTTTTACCCTCCTTCTTAGCAGATAAGTTTTGAAAACTAAGGCAGGATGGCAGTCTAATTACACAAGGTCACAAAAGCACTTCTGTTTACTCATTCGGTCTAACAGGCAATTTCTGGCAGATTGCCTGAGGCACCAGATGTGCAGACAGAAGCAAATGGTGGGGGTCTATGAATGCACTAAATAGAGCAACAAGAAACATCCACCAGAAAACAGTGCTCAGTATGACGGGCAAAAGGCACTGAACCGAGAGGACAGGATGGACTCGCAGCTGGCCCCTACCAGTCATTTTCCTTAAGCTGTGAAGCAGAATCATTTGCTCTGTGTTTAGTTTGTGGACAGTTTGGAGAGAGGGATGCTCTACTCGACACTTAGCAACTTAAGAGGCGTCTCCATGCAAAGCCAGCCAGCTCCTTAGGGTTCATTTGCAAACACAACAACCAACATATCACGGTTTACCTACAGACTGGTGCATGATCAGAAAACTTTTTATTATTTATTTAAAAGAATGCAGAATTGTTCTCAATTGAATATGATCTTTAATATTCATTGTGAGGAAAGAGGCCCATACCATGGGGAAGTGTAGTGAGGGGGTATTAGCAGTAATTATAGGATTGAAATTTTTTTTGGGGGGGGCAACCATGGAGGAGATTCACAGAGCACTGCTGTGCTTTGGATCAAGTCACTGGAGTAGTTCTATGGTTAGGATCTACTCTACGCAATCCAGGAGATGAAAGATAGGAGTAAGGCCACAGCCAACAAGCTGCAGCCACTCATATTGGCCGAGACAAGGGACCCTGAGGTGCCTGTGGCCTGTAGACACTGCACCTTCGTTCAGACATTAAAGAGAGTTCTTCATTTGCTAGGGTCTTCACCAGCTCAGAGGTGATGGCGGCCTCTGTGAATTTGTTTATGTATGTGAAACAGGAAAGCGGTACAGCCTCATGATTGCCCAGCCAACACTCACACCTCGGGAACCGTCATTTCCATACCCTAACTGTAAGAAAAGAAGAAATAAAATGATTGTGGCTAAAACAGTGTGAACCTTCCATGCCTACGATCCAGACTGGCTGTACCAGGCAATACAATGGTCACACAATTGCTTGAGTCATCTGGACGTAAAAGTAATGATATTGGAAGGGTTACCTTACTAAGATGTGGAGGAGAGACGTTCCAGAGATAGAGGTTCTGGATGTCAGGATTAAAATTAATTTGAAGATATTTAATAACATACTAGGCTCATTAGCAGATGATAAGAGAAAGGAAGAATGAGCCCAAGGGAAACCAGTAACATGCCAAGCAAATTACAGGCTACTGAAAAAGGAAACCAAGACCAGTCTACTGAGTACAGCACAGGCCTTATTACTAAGGTTGTGCTGAAATCTCTCTGCATGACAAAGAATAAGGTAATGATTAAGCCCCTTGGAAGTCATATCATGAATTGCCAATATTTATTCAAAGTATGCATCCAGGTATCTCAAAGATCTTGAAGCTCATATTCAATAACTTTAATGAGTCAAGATAACACATCTTTTACCACAAGTGGATTTTCTCCGAGCACTGCTCAAACTCCACTTCTCAAACCTGAATCTCTTCTGAAGGCCCTGAAGATACGGCAACAATTATTCTGAGATCAGGAATAATGTCTGGGATGTGTTAGCAACTGTGATCATATTCAGGCATGTGGACTCATGGGGACTGATAGAAGCCGGGTACCTGTGTGGGTCTCCTGGGTTTTTGACTGAACTTTGGGAAGGTTGTAGGGATTGGGCAGGGAGACTAGACCTAGAAAGAACTGGATTGAGCTTGCTTACTTGGTTGTACAGTTTTGACAACATGTCCAACATGTTCCTTCCTTTGTTTCTTCTTTTTTTTTTTTTTTTTGGTTTTTCGAGACAAGGTTTCTCTGTGTAGCCCTGGCTGTCCTGGACTCACTTTGTAGACCAGGCTGGCTTTGAACTCGCAAAGATCCACTTGCCTCTGCCTCCCAAGTGCTGGGATTAAAGGCGTGCACCACCACCGCCCGGCTCCTTTGTTTCTTCTTATTTTGGTAGTACAGATCTCCTGAACAACAGGCTTTCGTTTGTTTGTTTCTACTAACCTTACATTTGTCATAACTCCATTTTTTTTTTTTTTTGGTTTTTTCGAGACAGGGTTTCTCTGTGTAGCCCTGGCTGTCCTGGACTCACTTTGTAGACCAGGCTGGCCTCGAACTCACAAAGATCCTCCTGCCTCTGCCTCCCAAGTGCTGGGATTAAAGGCGTGCGCCACCACCGCCCGGTTTCATAACTCCATTTTGAAAAGTGTTTGCTTTATTGCGGTCTCTTATTCCATTTGTTTCGAGGAGAATAGAGGCTAGAAGAAACTTCGAACTAAGAGAATAGTAGATGGTAGAGAGGTTAGGCCCTCAAAGTGGGAACATTCTTACTATACCAGTGTCCCTGAAAATCTCAAGCAATGGCAAAGGATCCACCCACCCTTCCACCACCTCAAAAAGGTAACACACTGTTTTCACAAAACGTTTTTCTTTGCATTGTAATAAACAGGGGTTTTTGTTTGTTTGTTTGTTTTCAGTTTTGGGACAGCTCTTTCTATATACTCCTGGCTGGCCTGCAACTCCTTATGAAGACCATGCTGGCCTCAAACTTCCATCTGTTCCTGCTTCCAGGTGCTGGGATTTAAGGCACGGCACCACACTCCACCTTGATGTTATTTTTTAGTGGCCTGCAAACCCATGTTGCCAGCAAATCATACTTGAGACTCATCTGTGGAACAGACAATCTGACAATACTGGGGAAGGAGTTCCTGTTTTAATGAAGTGAGTGTTAGCAGGTGTGTCTTTAGGTGCATTGGCATTACTGTTGAAGGCGAGTTTTCACTATGCCTTTCATCCTTACTTCACTCTCTCTCACATGACTCTCCTGGGGGGGGGGGGGGTGAATCACTCCTGACTAAACTGCTGACACACAGCTGTTTTCCTTGGGGCAGCATCTACAATTAAACAGAATAAAGATTATCCCGTTAATTTCTGTTAGTCATGCTAATAACCTCTCAGTCCTGGTACTTTTGAGTTTTTCCTACAATATCAATTTGTCACCAAACTTACAGTCTTCAGGCCTGTCTCTCTTCTGAGGCAAAAAAAAAAAAAAAAAAAAGCAAATCACACTTTGTAGAGGAACCCGAGGCCTACTACATCAGCCTTCCTGGCATCTAAAGTTGGACATTGTTGTTTTGTTTTGTCGTGTAATTAAAATCCAGTGACAGTTCTAGTTTTCAAATGTCTTTAAGTCTCAGAAACACGCTACGCCATCATCTTACAAAAGTGTTTCTTTGATAGTGTTCACTGTCTTGGTGGGGGTCACTGTTCAGAGTAGGCCTGTGAAAATAGTTCCTCAGTAGTCGGAATGCTTGACCAGGTTATTGCTGTCCTCTGGATATTGTGGTCCCTGTTGTCTAATAAATATTTTGTCATAAAGATGACGTCAGTATATAGAGATGTGAACAGGGGGCTATGGCAGAGCTAACCAGAACAATCCCCACAGAACTTCCAGTGGTTTTGAGAGCTTGTTTGGAGGTTCTAGCAGGGGAGCGCAGCTACTCGTATACCCTTGACCGAAGACCGGTCCTCCTCTATTCGGGGAAGGTCGTCCTCTTCGACCGAGCGCGCAGCTTCGGGAGGGACGCACATGGAGCGGTGAGGGAGGAAGGGGACACCCGCCTAGCCATCCAGATCAGCCGAATCAACCCTGGCGATCAATGGGGTGACAGATGTCGCAGCCAGATCGCCCTCACATCCTCCAGTGGTTTTGAAATGGTGAACCCTGGGAAAGTTTCAGATAAAACAACACAATCTTTTTCTGATATAGGTCCTTGTTTCTTCCTCTGAAAAGTTGGTTCTTGAAGCTGGAGAGATGGGCTTTGAGATTAAGAGCACTGAGACCTGGTTCAATTCCCACATGATAAATCACAAGCATCTGTAACTCCAGTTCCAGGGGATCTGACACCCTCCTCTGCCCTCTGGGGGCCAACAGGCACACACGTGGTGCACATACATACATGCAGACAGAACATTCTTAAACCTGAAATTTGCAAGGAGAAAGACCAAATAAGTAATTGTCTAATTAAAGCAAGCTTTATTTTAGAGGTGCACCTGAGACTGGCCAGGTGGCCATCTCATCCAAAGTTGGGATTTTAGATAGCAGCCCCTTACTGGCCTGTTGAGGGAGAGAGTAAAAGATTAATAGAAAACAGCTGTAAGAGTGTTTACAGGGGTGAGAGAATTGGCTGTTAGAGACTGATAGAGAAATACAATGAAAGAGGAAGGCAAGGATATAAATCATATAAATGGGTTCACATCTTTGAAAGTTACAACAGATTTAAGAAACAGAAACTTATTAAATAGAAACCTATTTTTGTAAAGTATATGCAACAAAATATTTTTATTTATAAACACTTATTTTTATAATATTTAACAAACATCTATAAAATACCTAAACCTTATAACCTAAAATCTATAATCTATCTAAAAATACCTTAATACCTAAAAACACTCTAATGCCTATCTAAAAACACTTAGCACTATTTTAATTTTTTTAAAAAAGGATATTAACATTATTAACGTAGGTCCATGCAGGATGGCACGGTTTCTGGCAGTCCTGGAAGGCCGTCCCTTTCAAAGATTAGCATTCATTGGACCTTACTTTGTCAGTTCATAAGGTCAGTCTATTTCCACCACCAAATGGTGGCTGGTTTATAAAATCAGTCTGTTCCAACCACCAACTGAGGGCAGCTTTTTCAATCAGCTAAGACTCGCCTCCACAGTCTCTTTGGCCCAGGCAAGTCTCAGAACTGAAAGTCTCTCCAAGCAGCTTCTGAACTCTGCTTACCTTGCTCACTCTTCTGGCGCTCTGGGGCCCCAAGACAGACAGATGCCTTCAAGGAACTCTCAGCAATTTTCATGCCTTTGCTCTGGAATATAACAATCTAAATTCTGTTAATGGCATACCTTGTTGTGCTCTTCTTCATCCTGACTTATCAGTCGGTGAGGGCAAGAGGAAGAGAGAGACTGCATGGAATTTTCCGGCTTATATATCACTTTATCTTGAGATACTTGGCAGTCTCAAGGGTCCACAAGATTTCTCGAAATGTCCAACAGTCTCGTTGCTTCTCATGATAAGCATCATGAGACTGACATCATCTGTGTGACTTGTGTGGTTTCTTAGCCATGCTCCTTCAACAGGACATATTGTCTGACCACAACCTGGCTTTGTCCATCCCATCAGGCTAAGGGATGCCAAGCTTTTCCCGATACAACGCCAGATGCCAACCCAAACTGCCCACCAATTTCACCAGAGACTCAATCAACTTCTACCACAATTATGGGCTTAACACAATGGGCTCCTTAATTTACAAGGTACTGCTAAACCTGAAATTTGTGAGGAAAAAGACCAAATCTACAATTGTCCAATTAAAGCAAGCTTTATTTAATACTGGCCAGCAGAATGAACACTGGCCAGGATAATGGACATTGGCTAGTTCCATACCCAAGATTCCCAGAGAATGGCATTAAATTTGCTTAGTCAGGTGCTCATAAAGGCAAAACCTGCAGGGTTACATACTTCCTGCCTCTGCCCAATCAGGGCAAGCATACTTCCTATCTATGTGGGATCAAGCACATCCTCCAAAGTTGGGGCAACCAATCTTGTTTACAGAAGTGAAAACACATGGCTTGTTACATGAACAACAGCCCCTAGCATTCCAAGTAGTTATCTGTCCTTGGAAAAAGTGGGGCTTACAGTTTAGAGGCATTTAGTTTTACAGCTCTCTCTCTCTCTCTCTCTCTCTCTCTCTCTCTCTGTCTGTCTGTCTGTCTGTCTGTCTGTCTCTTTCTCTGGATTTTCAAGACAGTTTCTTTGTGTAGCCCTGGCTCTCCTGGAACTCACTCTGTAGACCAACCTGACCTTAAAACCAGAGATCTGCCTGCCTCTGCCTCCCAAATGCCAGGATTAAAGGTGTGCGCCACCGCCACTTGATATCTTAAGCACAGTAATTTAAACCTAAAGTATAACTTTAGCCTTCATAGAATGCTGCTTCTATTTTGATCTCACAACACATATAAATAAATAAATCTTTAAAAAAATAATTTAAATCTTACCAAACCCTCCATAATTTGTAAATGGAATTGGTTCTAGGTTCAAATAATCATTTCTAGGACAGGATCTCACTAAGTAGCCAAATTTATAATCCTCCTACCTCAACCTCAGCTGAGATTATAGGCATGTACTGCAAAATGTACCACACACATAATTTTTACCTAGGAATTCTAGGTTCAATTATACTTGAGAATCAGATTTGCACAAATAGATTTTTAACTGTGTTTGGAGGTCTTGAATGTAGCTAGGAGTGGTACCATATGACTATAATTCTAGCATTTAGGTGGCCGAGACAGAAGAATATAAACTTAGAGGCTAACATGGGCACAATAGAAAGTCTCTTAAAACCTAAGTAAACAAAATAGAATTTTGAAGGATATCAGAGAAGTTTTTGCTGTTC
>CAJQZJ010032426.1:2028128-2039038 GCA_907164525.1 Lophiomys imhausi
ACTCTTGCTTTGAGAGGCTTTTTATATGAAGCATATTAAGGCACACCCTCATTCTACAGGAAATACAATAACGGCCGGACTTCTTATGTGCCAGGTACCACTGATTCTGAGTATTTTGCAACAATTCTCTGGAGTGGGAACTATTAGTATCACTTCACAAAGGAGAAAACAGGCACAAAGCAGTGTACAAGGAACAGTAAAGGTCACTCCCAAAGGGAGGCTGATATATAAGTTCCCTTCATGAATAAGGTTTATTGTAATGAACGGGCATCACAGTCATAGGGAGAGCATTTGACAGAAACAGAATATATGGAGGTGTAAGCATGACAGGGCTTTAACAAGAAAGAGAGGCTCCCTTTCACAGCCTGGTGAGGAGCTTTCTTAAGAGAGAGACAGAGAGAACACAAGAGAGCCACTGTGAGAGGGCTGGCTTTTTATAATCTCTTGGGTGATGTAGGAGGTTTACACTACTGATTATTTCAGCATAGCTCACTTCAAAAAGAGCACAGAGGAGCCAGTTACCACAAATTAAGAGCTGTGGAGTGATGGGGTGGTGTTAAGCATTCTAAATGTTGATTGCTCCTGTTTGCTGTCTGTTATTAACTGTCTCTGATTGGTTAAATAAATAAATGCTGAGGCCTGGAGATTGGGCAAAGACAGAGATAGGTGGGACTAAGGTGCGCGGGCTTTGGAGAGACAGAGCATCTTGGGAAGAAGAAGGCCGGAGAAAAGCCAGGAGCAAACAAGGAGGACACGCCATGGGGTAGATTAAAGAAGATCCTTCCATGTGGCCTGGAATATCGGCTTAGCGTGGAGAATAATAGTCCAAAGGGACATATGTATATGTGGGGTCATATTTGGGTAATAGAATTATGAGCTAGCTTAGATAGGCTAGGATTGTACAACCCAGCCCTAGGCTTGTTAAGATCCACCTGGCGGTGTCTGTGTGTTTTCATTTATAATGGTGGGTTAAGGATTAACACAGCCAAACCAATTATAGATAATATAAATACTAGTAAATAGTTTAATTAGCCAATTTTTTTTTCTCTACAGTGGAGTCACAACACAGACCACTTACTGACTTGTCCCAGAGAGAACTACAGGGAGGCATCACCTGACTCAGGCTATGGGATCTGGCCTAAATGTGCAGGCCTGTGTTCAAAAACAGAGAGATTCAGTGACTTGCCCCAAATCACACAGTAGGGAGTCAAAATATAAAGCTTAACAATAAATAAGATGCCTCCTGTGATTAGTTGAGTTGTAAATGATTTTTTAACCTCTCCTTTGTAAATTTCAGTTGTGTTTTTGTTTAGTATATTGAACCATTCATCTAATTTAGGATCTCAAACATTATTATAAATCTGATAGTAAATGGGGCAGTGGTGGCACACAGCAGTTGGGAGGCAGAGACAGGTGGGTCTCTGAGTTCAAGGCCAGCCTGCTCTACAGAGCAAATTCCAGGACAGCCAGGGCTACACAGACAAACCCTATCTTGAAAATCAAAAACCAAAAAACCCTGATGCAATCCTGGCACTTGGAAGGCTGAGGCAGGGGGATGACTCCAAGGACAGTGTGGGGTTATGTTGAGATCTTTTCCCTTTAAAAAACTCTGAGTGCCAAGCCCCTACTGCCTGTTACCTACAGAATACCATTACCTGGTATTCTCCCACAGGATTCTCTATGTCCACCACACTCTGTGCAAACTTCATCTCAGTTTATGGGCCAGGAAATTGGTGCCAGATGATAATGTACATGACTTATCGAGTGTTCTGTGTGCGGGGAAAGAGACAAACTTAATCCTTATCTTTATGGGTACAAGGCCTCTTCTTCTGTCCTGCACCCAATGGGCTCGGTTCTGCCACTTGGGTCTTCCTGATTCTCCACCTAACACTCTCTTCCCAGTGACAAGAACCAAGCAGGTTTCCACTTGCCCGGCTGCCAGTTCCCCTGAGGCAGCAGCCTGGTGGAGACTGGTTCCTCTCTGGAGTAGCCCAGCCTGTTCCAGAACTGGATTAAGTCTTCATACTCTTGTGAGTATGAACTTCAGAGAGTCATGCTTCCTTGGGAATTGTTGTGGTAGGAGTTAGTTCTCTTTAGTGTATTAGTATTTGGATCAGCCTTGCACCTGGCAGCACATAAAGGGGAATCTTGGCATCACTTGGACTTGGGGCCAAGATGGGTGGAGCCCAGTTGAAGTCACAGTTCCGTGTGAAACATGACATGCCTTGTTGAAGGGGCATGGCTAAGAAACCACACAAGCTTTGGATGATGTCAGTGCCTCCTCAAGAAGCCACGGGGACTGCTGGATATCGTGAGAGAGCTCATGAGCACGTGACACCCCAGAAAAGACCCCAGGATTATGATCTTTATAACAAGAGAGCTCCACATGGCTCACTCTCTTGTCCCCATGGACTGAGAGGGAAGTGAATGCTGAAGAAGTGAAGCAAGCTATGCCATTCGCCGGCCTTTAGGCCACAGTGGTCAGAAATTGAGAGGCGGAGTCTGAGAGAGAGACTTTTTGCCACAAGTCAGCCCTGTTTTCTGCCAATAAGGCTGGCAGAAAAGGCATGGCATAGAGCCTGCTGACATCCACCCAGGGGCCCAAGATTGCCAGGAGAGTGAGCAAGGCGGGCAGAGTTCAGAGGCCACAGTGAGGAACACTAGGCCGTGAAGTGTACATAGGCTGAGAAGACTATAGAAGTGAGTCTCAGCTGATGGAGGAAGCTGACCTCAAGTTTAGAGGTTAAAACAGGCCGGCCTCATAAGCCAGCCACAATCTAGGGGTTGAAATAAAATGACCATATGAACTAGCAAACTTAGGCCCAATGAACGCTAAGCTTTGAAGGGACGGTCGTCTCCTGTGCCTGCAGTAACCAGACTGCTAAAATCAAGTTTTCCCACACAGACCTATACTAAGAATATTAATACTCTTTCAAGAAAATTAAAATAGGGTTGGTTAGGTGTTCTTAGATATTGTTTATAGGTAGTAGGTTATAGAATATAGGTGTTTGTTAAGTATTAATAAATATAAGTGTTTTAAATAAAAAATTTCTGTTACAAACTGTAGACTTTCTTGTGTACTGTATGGAAACATCACCTATTAATGAAAATCTGATGACCTATTAGCTGAAGCAGGCAATAGAAGATGGAAGTTCCAGTAGGGACAGAGGGACTCTGGGATAACCAGGTGCAGGAAGAGATTGCCTGAGACATGGAGGAAGTTGGACATATGAAACTTAGGAGAGGTAACCAGCTATGTGGCAGACCAAACAGAATAAATATGATAATAAATTACAAGGTAGTCAGCAAACAAGTCTAGCTTGACCTAGGCATTAACTAGTAAATAATAAGCCTCAGAGTCGTTATCCAGGAGCTGGTGCACAGCTCCAGGGAACTCTAGGACAGATTCCTTAGTGTCAGGCCTTAATAGTTGTTTTATCCAGGCACCGAATCACCCAGCACTTCTTTCTAGGTTATGTGTGTCTGACAACCCTGGAGCCATGACTGGACCAAGTTGCCCCTCAGCCCAATTGCCTTGACCCCAGAGGGCCTGGGGCATGAAGGATGAAAGTTACTAACCACTTTCCTCCCTTGAGACCTTTATCTGAGCCTCAGAGAATGGGGGGTGGGCAGGGCACATTTTATTGGGCACGTGACAGAGAAAAGTAAACCATAGGGCGAGGGAGACAGAGACAGAGACAGAGACAGAGACAGAGGTGTAATATAAAAAGCAAGAGAAAACCACTTGTTGCTTACCTTTCTGGTCCCCAAACCCTTAAATTCCATGCAATCTGACAGTATCCTTCTTGTACCACAAATTTCTCCCCGAATACCTGCTAAGCCCCTGGGCTGCGTGATGAAAGAACGAGGTCATGAGTCCTAGCTGCCCCCTCCCACCCACTAACACTGAAGTGAGCTGCCTGAGGACCTGTCACATGGCCGCCTCACAACTCCCTATCCCCGGAGTCTTAACTGGGTGTCACCTGTTTATAAAACACAAAACTTTGAGGTGTGCACCTGCCTCATGGCCTCTCCAGTCTGGCCCACGTCCCTCCCCAGTCTCTGCAAGAGGAGCCCACTGTGGACCAGCCCCCTGTGCTCCAGCTATGCTCTGTTTCTTGAGTGCTGGGCCTCCTTTCCATACTCTCTCAGCTATCGTCACACTCAAGGTCTGCCCAGTCCCACCTACCAATGGCTCAGTGGTTTCTCTATTTATTTATTTATTCTCCATGTATTTATGTAGACTGTTGGGCCTACTCAATGAAGAACTGGACAGCAGGATGAAACAATAGTCTGGAGGAATAGTCCCAAGCTTGCATCATGGATAAAAGTATGTAGATGGCATAACTTCATAGGAAACAGTTGAGCAAGTATCTGTATGTGCATATGTTTGCGTTTCTTAAATAAGTTTGCTCTAGTCCTACCCTTTCTATGAATGGATCTCATATAAATAATGATGAACAAACAAAACCAGACACTAAGAGTAGCCACTACAGAAATCCCTATACATGAAACCCCAAATAAGGAAACTAGGATTCTGGAATTCAGAACGCTAGCAGGGAAAGGTGGAAGGAACCTTGGGTATAGCTCTAAAGCACTGTTTTGAGCTAGGAGCTGGTCATGTGGGTTGACACCCTTGTAAAAAAATGTTTCAAGCTGTGCCTGTGATACTAGTGAACTTTATTGCATATTAAATTATCTATTGATCAAAAAGAACAGCAAAATCTGTCAGGAGTGGTACCCCATACACTTGTAATCTTCATACTTGAAAGAATGGATAGGAAGATCAAAAGTTCAAGGCCAGCCTGAGTTATTTGTCTCAAACAAACAAAACACAACAAAAACAGTAACTTGATAGGGCTCCCTCACCTGCTGTACTCCCTAGATGGTGGCACTTGTTTCTCTCGCTTACCTACAGTCCCCTAAACTCCTAGATCCCCTTTCTTCTTCCCCATGCCTGAAAATGGTTCCTTCTGGAACTGGGTTTGGGCAGAGAACTATCAAATGGAACTGAAATCATCTTAGCCAAAAGCCTTCAGTTTCGGAGTTCTACACGCTGTGGTGGAGTTCTTGCCTTTTAGAACTGTGCCAGGTGCTAAGCTGGGAAACACTCATCTTTTGCCAGCTGGCCCAGTGTTGTTTTCTCTTTAGAAGACCTTGAAGTGAAGGTGGGTGTTGATGAGGGTGGACTCCCTTCCAGGTTCTGTCTCATTCCTGGCCACATTCAGTTTCCGCAGCCAAGAGCAATCAGCAGCAGGTGGCCCTTCTCAGTCAGCACCTATTTCCGGTCCCCACAGCTGCTTCTCCGTGAGCATGGTTGACCCTCCCACAGTGTTCCCACTGTCCACTGAGCACATGTCTCCTTCAAGGAGGCCTCCACTAGGCCCCAGGACCAGAGCTGCTCACCTCATCTGTCGATCCAGCATCCATTGAAGAGTTCTTCAGCAACCCCTAGCCAATCTTCCTATATGCTATCCCACTGGTACAGAAAACAAATTCTTTATCTTATAGCACAATGAGTCACAACTGTTAACAAGAACTCATGGAAAAAGCTGTTTCTGTAGAGGCTGCTTGGCTGATTAGAATTACAGTTCTGTGGATACATTGGAATATTGCAGGTCCAGGGTCGATTTTCTTATCTTGGGCTGGTCACCTTATTGTGAGCTAATTACCTTAACTTGGGCTAGTTACCTTAACTTGAGCTACTTATCTTGGCTAGTTACCTTATCATGGGCTACTTACTACCTTATCTTGAGCTACTTACCTACCTTACATTTGGTTAGTTACCTAATCTTAGGCTAGTTACATTACCTTGACCTAGTTATCTTATCTTGACCTACTTAACTTTTCTTGAACTAGTTCCTTTTTCTTGACTTAGTTACCTTATCTTGGGCTAATTACCTTACCTTGGGCTAGTGACATTATCTTGACCTACTTACCTTACTAACCTACTTAACTTTTCTTGAGCTAGTTACTTATCTACTGTTACTTTATCTACTAGTTACTTTACCTTAAGCTACTTACCTTATTGTAGGGTAGTTTCCTTATCTCGAGCTAGTTACTTTATCTTGGGTTAGTTACCTTATCTTGGATTAATTACCTTACTTTGGGCTAGTTACATTATCTTGCCCTATTTGCCTTATCTTGGGCTACTTACCTTATATTGAGATACTTACCTTATCTTGTGATGGTTACCTTACCTTGAACTACTTTATCATGGGCCACTTATCTTTGGTTGGTTATCTTGGGCTTGTATGGTGGTTTGAATAGGTATAGCCCCCATAGACTCATGTGTTTGAATGCTTACTTCATAGGGAATGGCGCTATAAGGAGGTGTGGCCTTGTTGAAGGAAGTGCGTTACTGTGGGGGTGAGTTTATACATGCTGAAGCTCCATCCAGTACAGGACACAGTCTCCTTCCACTGCCTTCAGATCAAGATGTAGAACTCTCAGCTCCTCCAGCACCATATCTACCATGCTTTCTGCCATGATGATAATGAACTAAACCTTTGAAACTGTAAACCAGCCCCAATAAAATGTTTTCCTTTATAAGAGTTTTCTTGGTCACAGTGTCTCTTCACAGGAATAAAACCCCAACTAAGACAGAAGTTGGTACCAGGAACTGGGGTATTGCTGAGATAAGCTTGACCATGCTTTTGTTTGGAGGAATATGGATTGAGACTTTGGACTAGGAAAGCAGTAAAAGCTTTAAGTGGGGCTTAATGGGCTGTCCTAGTAGGAACATGGCAGACAGTGGTGTTGAGGGTGATTTGAACTGTGGGGGCCTGGTTCAAGTGGTTTTAGAGGAGAAGAATTTTAGTATGTTGCCAAGAGATTTTTCTTGTGATATTTTGGTGAAGAATGTGGCTGCTATTTGCCCTTGTCCAAAGAGTCTGCCTGAGGTTAAGGTGAAGAGATTTAGATTAATTGCAAAGGAAATCTCAAAACAGCCTAGTATAGACTCTGTCCTGTGGTTCACTCTTATGAAGAGCATTTTAATGAAAGATTGCAAGATTAGAAAGGAAGCATACAGAATGTGTGGTTCAAGGATTAAAGGGGCACCAGGAAGTGGAATGGAGCTAAATCCTGTGTCCAAGGAGATAAACAGATTAGAAATATTAAATGGAATTAAGGGAGTGGTAACCTTGGGACAAGATCCCACCCAGCTAAGCTTCCATGTTGTGAAAAGAAATTAAAGACAAGCTTTAGGTCCAGGTGTCCACCCAGGAGACAGAAGCATGCAGATCTCTGAGTTCAAGGTCAGTCTACAGAACCAGTTCCAGGACAGCCAAGCTTAGGCAATGAAGGAAACAGAAAGCTGGTGAAGATGTAATAGAACAAAGGGGCCATGTTCCAACCCCAGCAAGCAGCAGAACTTGGCAGCTTTTGGTCATGTGGTTTTGGCTGTAGAGTCAAGGATAGAAAAAAGAGATATGAATCTCTCCCTGTGGCTAAGGAAAGGCACTGAGGTCAGAAGTGTGGCAGGGGTGTCCCTGCACAGAGGCTCAGAAAGGCCAGTGTGTGAAGCTGTGAAAGCAAAGCCTTGGAGACCCCAAGAGGTTAGAGATGCCAGAGCCATGGGATACCTGCCAAAGAGAGCTGCAAAGGGAGTGGAATAAGCCCA
Organism: Lophiomys imhausi; assembly: GCA_907164525.1. Taxonomy (NCBI): domain Eukaryota; kingdom Metazoa; phylum Chordata; class Mammalia; order Rodentia; family Muridae; genus Lophiomys; species Lophiomys imhausi. The sequence continues at coordinate 2,035,753 of CAJQZJ010032426.1, forward strand.
AGAGAAAGAAGTGTGCTTCCGTCAGTAAAGCTAAAAGGAGTTGGAGGTCTGAAGGATGCTTTGACATCAGGCATGAAGATGCAGAGTTTGGAGTTTTCCAACCTGTATTTTGGACTTGCTTTGGTTCAGCATTTCCTCACTATGTTCCCTTTCCTCCCTTATGGAACAGCAATGCTGCACCACTATCTGTTGGAAGTATGTGATCTCTTTATTTTTATTTTATAGGGGATTAAAGTTGAGAGATTGCATGAACCTCAGAAGAAACTTTGAACTTTGTACTTGTAAACATTATTAACCTTTAATCCCAACACTTAGGATGTCAGAAGCCAAGACCCTCACCTCTCACCCTCACCCCCTACCTCTCCCCACCTGCACAACGTCCCCTGCAGCTTCATACTGCCTGGAAACTGCAAAGTTCTGGGTTGGCAGTTACAGATTGATTCAAAGCAGTGTACCGTGTCTTCTGAGGAAAATAGGTAGATCACACAATGTTCCAGGGCACAGGCCAAGAAGATTCTGTACTTTCCCACCACCTGGCCCCTCTCACCTCCTCCCCTTGTAAAACATTATAAAAAGGCGCTTTGCACTCAAATACACGGCTCTTGACAAGCAATTGCTTCCTTGAGTCCTTTCCCTCTCTCACCCATTCTTTTTTCAGGTTGTGGTCCTCCTCGCCCTCATGAATTACTAGGACCCGCGGGTCGGGTCACGTGGCGCCCAACGTGGGGCTCGAGGCATGGACTCCTCCAGATGGACCCTGGACGAAGCGTGTACACGACATTAAGATTAGCGAGACAGCGATCATCACCCGCGACCTGTCGTCCTCGAGTGAGTCTATTTTTCATTTCCATCCCATAGGAATGGGCCATTCTCTGTCTAAGGAGGCTTCCTTCGTTAAGGACCTCAAACATACACTCAGAGAGAGAGGAATAAGGGTTAAAAAGAAGGATCTTATAAATTTCTTTGTGTTTATTGATAAAAACTGTCCGTGGTTTATAATAGATGGTCCTACCATCCATCCCAAAAAGTGATAAAAGGTAGGTCGTGAATTAAATGAAATAATTAAAAATGAAGACAATACTCCTCTTCCCGTGACAATTTTCTCTTTCTGGGGTATTATTAGGGACATTATTGAAGATGCAGACAAAGATATAGGCAAACGACAGCTTTTGTCTGTTGCTGAGTACTGTTTGTCACAGTCTCAGCCTAGTTCTACCTGCCCATCTCGTCAACCCTCTCGGTCTCCGTCTCAGGCCTCCGTTCCTTTCACTCTTATAGACATCCCTCCTGAACAGGACTCCCCTCCTTCTGATCCGCCTCGCCTTTATCCAGATTTGCATTCTCTCGAGTCTCCTCCCCTGACTCCTCAGCCTCCTCCTTTTGATTCTCCAGCTGTCTCTGACCCAAGGTCTCCCTCCTCCACTCACCTTTGCAACCCTGTCCTTCAAAAATCTGCTTCCCTCTGTCCTCCCTGCCTTCCTATTAAACATCATTCTTCTTCTCCTCTGCCACCCTCTCAGCCGACAGCTCTGGCCGCTCTCCCCGACCCAGAGCCTTTGGGCCCCGGTGATGCCGCCTCCCTTGAGGATGAAGCCGCCCGCTATCACAATCCTGACTGGCCTCCTCTCACGGCGCCTTCTGCCTTTCCAACCTTCCCTATCACCTTGCCTAACTCTCTTTCCAATATGGGAGACTGCCTTGCTTCTCAGGTTCATGAACTGACGGACATCCTTCGCCTCCAAAAACAAGTTTTGCGTCTCTCGGTCCTTTGTTCTTCCTCTGCCCCTCCTCCAGATTCCCTCCACCTAGCCTTTCCGGTCACCCGGTCACAGGTCCCTCCCTCGCAGGCACCTGCAGCTTCTGATTCCGAGTCCCCACAGACTCCACCGCCTCCCCCAGCCGCTTGGTCCAGTGCTCGGCGTCCCCTCTCCTCCATGCCTGTTGCACCTCCCCCTTCCCGCCTTGTGCCTGCTTCCTCTTCTCGTCCCTCTCACAAGTCCTCTCAAACATCCCATCCCCGGCCCGAGACTGAGGCCGATTCCTCCGAGGACGAGCCCAATTCAAAAATTAAAAATAAAAGCGATAACAAAGATACAAGTAACCCCACAGTCTTTAAAAAACTCCGTTTTAAACATCTTGAAAAGTTAAATTCAGCCGTTAGAAATTATGGCCCCAATGCCCCCTTCACTCTCTCCCTCCTTGAGAGTCTTGGTGGAGGCGGATACTTAACTCCCAATGAATGGCTCACTGTTGCCCAGTCAGTCCTGACTCGGGGACAGTTCCTTTCTTGGCAGGCTGACTGGGCCGACTGCTGCAGGTCTCAGGCACAAGCCAATCTCTCGAGCACATGCTCGCCCTCCAACAAATGGACGCTGGATAAACTCCTAGGTCGAGGAAAATATGCCTCTAACCTAATACAAAAAAAATTTTCTCTGGGTCTCTTGGCTCAGCCCTCTTCGGCAGCCATGAGCGCCTGGAGAGCCATTCCCATGAAAGGCTCTGTTCTTTCTCCCTTGACTAAGATTACTCAAGACAATCAAGAAGAGTTTTCAGATTTTGTTGCTCACCTCCTAGAGACAGCTGAGAAGTCCTTGGGACCTGGCCAGGGAGAAAATAAACTTCTCCAACAGCTTACTTATGAAAATGCTAATTCTGCCTGTAGGGCTGCCCTTCGAGGAAAATATAAAGATAAAGACTTGGATGAAATGATCCATATCTACAGAGATGTAAATCCTTTTGCCCAAAAGGTCTCACAAGCCATCCATCTGACTATGGGAGCAGCCACTAGTGGTGGGGCCACCGGGTCTGCCTGTTTCAAATGTGGTCAACTAGGTCATTTTGTTAAACAGTGCCCTCAAGGTAAACTTACAACTCTACCCCACCCTCAGCTAAGGGTAGAGTGTCCACCCCCAACGACCCCCTGCCCTCGCTGCAAGGGAGGCAAACACTGGGCTAATTCCTGCCGCTCCAAAACTGATATTCTGGGCAATTCCCTCCCTCCCCTTCCGGGAAACGGGATGCGGGGCCAGCCCCGGGCCCCTCAGCCAGTCTCCTTCCTGCCGGCCTTGGGGAACAGCCAGACAGGGCCACACCAAACCCTCCATCAACAACTCCCAAACCAACCTCAGCCCTCCATAGGGCTACCCCAGGGAGCGCAGGATTGAACCTCTGTGCCTCCTCTGATACAATATTAAAAACTAAAAAAGGAGTTCAGATAATCCCTACTGGTGTCTTTGGCCCCCCCCCCACCCCAGATTTACTATCTTATCTTGGGCAGAGCATCTGC
>CAJQZJ010032426.1:2039048-2083581 GCA_907164525.1 Lophiomys imhausi
CCCCCCCCACCCCAGATTTACTATCTTATCTTGGGCAGAGCATCTGCCACACTCCAAGGCATTACCATTTTCCCTTTGATCATGGATAATGATTACTCTGGGGAAATTAAAGTGTTGGCCACTAGCTCCAGAGGGCCTCTTCACATCCGCCAGGGACAACGCCTTGCACAGGCCCTCCCCCTTCCACTGGACACCTCAACACCCCCAAGTACAGGGCATTGTAAAAAGGGCACATCAGACCTTAAAAAATATGCTCTTAAAATTACAACATTCAGGAGACATCTTGTACCCCCAAAAGGGAAATCATAAAACTTTACTAAGTCATACACTGTTTGTTCTCAATTTTTTAACCCTTGATGAAAGAGGAAAGTCTACAACAGACAGATTCTGGCACCCCACTACAACAGACTTCTATGCCAAAGCCATGTGGAAAGATCCATTAACACACAAATGGAATGGTCCCGACCCAGTCCTTATCTGGGGGAAAGGACATACATGCATATATGATTCCAAGGAACAAAACGCCAGATGGCTGCCAGAAAGACTGGTAAAATTGGCTAACTGCACCCCAGGGACACCCCTTGAGAATGGTCCTTAACTGTGCTTCCTTTCAGAAAAATGCATCCAGTCACCTTGCTCCTCCTGCTCACGCTCCAGATTTACCCACCTGTGAGTACCGCCCCCCAATGCTCCCCATACCAGATTTATAATTTTACTTGGGTCATAATCAACCAAGCAGGAGACGTTGTTAATTCCAGCTCCTCGCTTGGAGCCCAGCCTTCATGGCCCCCTCTAGAGGTAGACCTTTGTGCCCTCGCCCTGGGAGCCAGTGCCGACTGGGGAACCCCCTCTCATTTTTGGCCCCAGGATAAGCCAGTTGATACTACAGACCCCAATTATGATGGCCACCTAGCCGGCTGTAATTCTTATATTAAAAGAGCCTCTTTGGCTGACGATGCGTCTGGCCTTTATGTATGCCCTAGCCCCACTCACAGAGATTGTTCCCAAAACTACAGATGCGGCTATGTTTTTGACTTTTACTGTGCATCCTGGGGCTGTGAGACCACGGGAGATACATATTGAAAGCCCAGCTCCTCCTGGGATTATATTACCCTACAGAGAAAATTTCTTCCCAAGTATTTACAAAAAAAAAATTAAGTACAACCACGGCCGACCCTATAAAATCCCAATGTCAAAATAATTGGTGTTCCCCCCTCCTCATTTTCTTTACTGAGAAGGGGAAGACAAAGGATTGGATGACCAAAGGATTCACATGGGGCTTGCGTCTGAGAGAGTACACTAGTTTGTCACTTGGCTGCTCAGACCCAGGGCTCACCTTTACAATAAAGCTTCTTAAGACCATCCCCAATAAAAATATTGCCGCTGTAGGTCCCAATCCTGTTTTACAACAACCTTCAAAGCCTCTCAATCCAACCCCCAAAGCCTCCAAACCTATGGTCGCCGCCCCTGGTGCCTTGCCCTCATCCTCTCCCTTGATACCTTTGACCACCATATTTCAGCCCACTGTTCCCAAAGGCCCTCTTAGTTCTGCTAACCTCATTGTTTCCTTGGTAAATGCTTCTCTTAAAGCTATCCACAACACCAGCGATCCTAATTATCAAGAATGCTGGATTTGCTTTTCACCTACTCCTCCCTTCTACGAGGGAATAACTATCCTCTCCCCTCCCACCTTTAACAATGATAGTAACAGACTCCTTGGGAGTTCTTCACCTGAAGGAGGTCTTACCCTTAGCTCCATTTCAGGAATAGGCCTCTGCCTCCTAGAACCCTCCATGCTCCCCCCTAGGGACTTGATTCCGGTGTGCAATCAGACACTGATCCTTAATGACACCTTTCAATTTACCCTGGCACCCAACGGTACATATTTTGCCTGTGCTTCTGGCTTGACCCCCTCATATACACATTCCCGCCTTTTTATCTTCCAGAGATTACTGTGTAGTTGTTACCATTCTCCCACATTTTCTCATTCATGACCCAAAATCCCTCCTCACCTTCATAGATCGAGGACCCTCTCTGAGAACCAAGAGAGAACCCCTGACTGCCCTCACCTTGTCTGTTGTACTAGGAATCAGTTTTATCGGAGCGGACACGGGTATAGCTTCCTTGGTGACTTCCAATAATCACTATGCTCATCTCCAATCCCTCATTGACAATAATTTGAGGGGAGAAATACAAGACCTTAAGGATTCTGTGGCTTCTCTTTCTGAGGTAGTGCTACAGAACAGGAGAGGACTTGACCTTGTCTTCCTTAAGGAAGGGGGTCTCTGCGTGGCCCTCAGAGAAGAATGTTGCTTTTACTCCGATAAGACAGGCCTTTTTCAAAATAGTCTGGATAAGGTCAAAAAGTTTAAAAGTTAAAAAAAAAAAAGAGCCAGAGAACAACAAGAGTCATGGTATCAAAATTGGTTCTCTACCTCTCCTTGGCTCACCACCCTGTTGCCTAGTTTACTAGGACCCCTTGTTGGCATTTTCTTGCTTCTCTCATTTGGCCCTTGGGCTTTTAACCGTCTCACAAGTTTTGTTAAGAACCAGGTTGATTCTGCTATTGTCGAAATTCATTACCATCAACTAAAGACTAAAGAAGATCCTGAAGTGTTTGAGACTGGCGCAGCTGCCAGCCCCCCTGCCTCCCCCTACGGCCAACCCTTAGACTTCCACTCCCTCAAGAAGGGTTCATGGTATGCCTGGCTCTGCCCTTGCTTCTCTCGCTAGGGAGCCTGGCCTCTTGATCACCCCAACAAAAAATTGGCCTTTTTCCTGAGCTAAAACCTGCCTTTGATATGGCCCTCTATATCGGGAAGTCTTCCTTTATGACAATATTACACCCCAAGCTGACAAATGGCTGATAACCTGGGCATTCACAAAGGGATTAGGACGGCTGTGAGTTAGCCCGATGATGGGATTATTGTAGGTCCACTTCCCAGGGGCCCACCCAATGCAGCCGAAAAGGAGTGCGTGGTGCTGGGAGTGGGTGCAGCCTACATAGCCTAAGACAGGGCCCTCACCCACCTCAGGGTCCCTTGACGTTGCCTATCATCATCAGCCTAAAGCCTTCAACCATCGGCGTGACTCGCCTCACACCAATGTCTTGGGGTTGTGAACTTGTCCGAGACCTCCCACGATTAGACCTCCAAAATTTTAAATTCACACAGTTGGGATTGATCACAAGACGCCCTCTCCATCTAAACAGAGAAGGGGGAGATGTCAGAAGCCAAGACCCTCGCCTCTCACCCTCACCCCCTACCTCTCCCCACCTGCACAACATCCCCTGCAGCTTCATACTGCCTGGAAACTGCAAAGTTCTGGGTTGGCAGTTACAGATTGATTCAAAGCAGTGTACCGTGTCTTCTGAGGAAAATAGGTAGACCACACAACATTCCAGGGCACAGGTCAAGAAGATTCTGTATTTTCCCACCACCTGGCCCCTCTCACCTCCTCCCCTTGTAAAGCATATTATAAAAAGGCGCTTTGCACTCAAATACATGGCTCTTGACAAGCAATTGCTTCCTTGAGTCCTTTTCCTCTCTCGCCCATTCTTTTTTCAGGTTGCGGTCCTCCTCGCCCCCATGAATTACTAGGACCCGCGGGTCGGGTCATTAGGAGACAGAGGCAGGCAGGTCTCTGTGAGTTCAAGGTTAGCCTCATCTACAAAGTGAGTCCAGGACAGCCAGGGCTACCCAAAGAAACCTTGTCTCGAAAAAAAAAAAACCCCAAAACCAAAAACCTTGTTAAGACTGATAGACTATGGGGACTTTTGAAGTTGCACTAAGTGCATTTTGCATTATGTTATGACTACAAGCCTATGTGGGATGGGGGTGGAATATGGTGGTTTGAATAGGTATGCTCCCATAGATTTAAGTGTTTTGAGTGGCACTGTTAAGAGGTGTGGCCTTGTTGGAGTAGATGTGGCCTTGTTGGAGGAAGTGTGTCATTTATGGAGACAGGCTTTGAGGTTATTTATGCTCAAGCTCTGCCAAGTGTGGCATCCAGTCTCTTTCTGTTGCCTTCAGATCAAGATGTTGAGCTCTCAGCAAATTCTCCAGCACCATGTCCCCCTGTATACTGCCATGATGATAATGGACTAAACCTTGAAACTATAAGCCAGTAAACGTTTTCCTTTATAAGAGTTTCTGTGGTCATGGCATCTCTTAATAGCAATGAAACCCTAACTAAGATAGCTAGTTACCTTATCTTGGGCTGGTTACCTTTCTTGGGCTAGTTACCTTAACTTGGGCTAGTTACCTTATCTTAGGCTGGTTACTTCATGTTGGGCTAGTTCTTCCCCTCCAGAACACCCAGCCATTCCTTGCTCACCTCTGTGTCAGGACTGATATCCTGTGAGTAATAAATAAAAAAACCTTTTAGAATCTATTAGCTTAGCAGACCACTAGCTTCCACCAATCCAAAAGCTAAAAATGCCATCAAAAGCATCTTGGACTTAAAACAAAAAATATCCCTTATCTCTCTGTACTCTCTCATCTCTGAAGTACCCACTAGGTTATATTAAACGTGCTTTCATTTATGACTTTGTTTTATAAAACTATAAAATTTCATGATATTGCTTCCATGTAGGAACATGGAAGTTGGGGTAACCTAAATCTGTGTTCCTGGCCCATGGTCACTTAAAATAACTCCAGAATAAACTATCTATTATTCTTTTTAAAACAGCAGTTCTCAACCTGTGGGGGTCATGACCACTTTGGAGGGTCAAATGACCCTTTCACAGTGGGTTACATATCAGATATCCTTCATATCAGATACTTACATTATGATTCATAATAGTAGCAAAGTTCCAGTTGTGAATTAGCGATGAAATAACTTTATTGTTGGGGGTCAGCACAGCATGAGGAATTGTACTAGAGGCAGAAGCACTAGGAAGGTTGAGAACCCCAGCTTTAAGATGAGAGCTGTTGTTCCTGTGTCAACATAGCACATCTCACAACAAGGAATACATCCCATGACAAAGGAAGTATGAAGCTGACATATAGCCACAAGATCCACTGATCAGATGCTATTCCATACCATAAGAGAACATAGGAAAAGTTCCTGCTGCTTCCCGTGAGAATCTCAGTAAGACATGAAGGAGCACTTGGGGTTGGTTATGCAGACTGGAGAGCCCAGCTCAAGAGGTTTCAGAGAGGGAACAATATCAGCAACTGAGTTAGAGGCCATTCTTGTGATACTTTGGCAAGAATGTGGCTGCTGCCATCCTTGTCCTAAAAGGCGAAAATTTAAAGTAATGGATTTATTTATTTTGTGGAGGATATTTCAATAGAATCTAATATCACCTCTGTGGCTTTATTAGTAATCTCCTATGCTGGTATACAATGAAAAAGAGCATGTGGGAGAAAAAAAAAAGCAAAATGTTCAGTTTGTAGCTGGTCTTTGCTACTTTGTGGGTTATTCTTTTTCTCACCCTCTATTGTTCTTTTCCCTATCCTGCTCATGCAAGGGGATAGTTAAAAAAAAAAAAAGGAATATTTTAAATCAATTACTATCATAGGCCATGCCTTAGTAATAAAGAAGGTGAGTACTTCCAGGCTATAACGGACCCATTAATTTGATTACCCTATTCACCACTCTTAAATTTGTTAGCACTTTCCATTTTCCCTATTTTTTTAAAATAACAAATGCAGGGAAGTTCCACAGGTTGGTAGACTCTTCCATATGTTGGCCTTCCAGATGCTCTTAGACTAGCTGCTCAAGTGCCTGCAATTTTTCCTTAGTAAAGGGCCACTGTTCTACTCACACAGGTTTGTCAGTCAACCATTTTAAGGGTAGGACCATTGGTATTTCAGCAGTGGCCCACCTTAGAAATCTGGAAACTCAATACCTGTTATGTCTTGTAGGTTGTGTGTTATACCTGTAATGTGCTTTAAATTATAATATGCAAAGAATTGCTTCATCTTACTGGAGACACATATGGGGGGGGTGGAATTGTCAGTCTTAATTTGTATTGGTATCCCCAAAATAGCCATTACTTCTAGTCATTAAACTTAAGACACATTAAAGGGTCACAGAAAAGATTTTAAAATTTGATTTGGGAAGTTCATCAAAAATATCAAAAGCTGCCAGGCATGGTGGTACATCCTTAGTATCAGCATTCAGGAGGCAGAAGCAGGCAAATCTCTGAGCTTGAGGCCAGCCTCCTAACAACCACTCAGTGATTCTGTTTTGAATAGGAATGGCCCCCACAGGCTCATATATCTGAATGCTTCGTCATTAGGGAATGGTGCTACTTGACAGGAAGTGATCTTGTTGAAAGAAGTGAGGCACTGAGAGCGAGCCTTGGGGTTTCAAATGCTCAAGCCAGGCCCAGTGTCTCTCTCTCTCTCTGCCATCTGGCTTCAGATCCAGATGTAGAACTCTCAGTTACCATGTCTGCCTGCATGCTGCCATGCTCCCCACCACAAGGTAATGGACTGACCCCTGTAACTGTAAGCCACCCCTAATTAAATGCCTCCCTTCATAAGGGTTGCTATGGTCATGGTGCCTCTTCACAGCAATGGAACACTGACTGAGACAGCCAGTTGGTATTAGTGAGTTGTATTTGATTTTAAGTGTATTAATGTGTTGCACAAGGATTGATGCAGCTGTCCATTTCATCCAAACTGGGTGGCACTGGGCATCAAGCATTTCCAGAGAAGATGGCCCAATACGAAGACACACCCCCCTTAAAAAAAAAGTCTAAAAGAGAGGACCTACGTCTGCAGAAACGCATATTGAAAAGAAACAAAGATGCCGGACGACATGACTCCCAGCTACTAAACAGAAAGCTCTAACTTGGGTGAGATGCCACGTGAAAACTTCAAAAGATCTCTGATAAAAATGACTAAGAAACAGAAAGAGGGTGAAAACAAGCAGGGGAACTCAGCTGGTGACCTGGAGAGGAAAGCCAACACAGAGAACTGTCAACAAACAGGTGAGAAAACTAGCAGCAAGGATGAAAAGTCGGCAAGGAGAAAGAAGGATCTGGCAAGGAAATTGAGATTTTTGAGAAAAACAAATAAACACGTTGGAAATGGGAAAAAAATCAGTGAATTAAGGGGGGGGGGAGTGGAAAGTAACATCAATAAATCCAACCAAGCAGATGGAAGAGATAGCAGGAACAGATAACATGGTTCCAAAATTACTGAGTGTATATACTATCAAGAAATAAATAGCCAGGCGTGGTGGCGCATGCCTTTAATCCCAGCACTTGGGAGGCAGAGGCAGGTGGATCTCTGTGAGTTCAAGGCCAGCCTGGTCTACAAAGTGAGTCCAGGACAACCAGGGCTACACAGAGAAACCCTGTCTCGAAAAAATAAAAGAAAGAAAGGAGCATGATTACCATGTCCAAGAATTCTGAGATTACAGACAGACTCTATGGAATGGAAGAAGGAGATGAGATACACATCAAAGGCATAGAGAACTAATTCAATGAAATCACAGCAGAAAAAAATTCAGATCTAGAGAAAAAAATAAACACTCAAACACGAGAGACATTTAGAATTCCAAATAGACATGGCCAGAGAAGAATGTCTCCATGACAGATTATAGTCAATATACAAATGCAAAGCAGAAGAGGTGCTTGGCGCATGCTCAGTAAGCACATCTGGGAAATTCATGCTGCGGCAATCTGAGAGGAAGTAGGCGTAAGTGGGTCCAACAAAAGGAAATATGGCTGCCAAAGCGTTTGAGTGCGTTGGTAAGTTCAGACTTTCTTTAGCCACTGCAGGTGCATTAAGCGTAAGAATGCTGGACACAGAGCTGCTATCTTTGAATTCCATGAAGACAGAGGGAGGGACTCACCTTCTCATCCCTTAGGAACAGAAATCACTATGTTTGACATCCTCTCTTGACTATGTAACAGACCAGTCACCACAGTAGCAAAGTGTTGCAGAACGTCAACATCACAGTGCGCATCCTCTCCTAGCCAGTGTCCTCAAATCCACACCAGCGTTGGAGAAGACCACAAATGAGCAGGTGCTTCATCCATCAATACAGAGGTCCTCCAGTGGATTAGACTACAGAGAACTGGTCACCCAGAGGAGGAGGTCACCAGAGCGGTGGCCTCAGAGTGAGCTGCAGCCCTTGGGCTCATCCTGGATGACATGTCCTTGACACATTTGTCCTTCGGGAATGAGTTCACAGAAGTGATGGAAGCCAAAGAAAGTGGGCAACAGGAGGCTGATGGGCGCACGCTTGTGGTGGGAAGGCAAGGTAGCAGTGAAAGGTTGCCATCATTTCTGCTGAGGCAATGCAAAGGCAGCTGAGCTAATTGTCAGCTCACTGGCCACCGCAGGGGAAGTCCTGATTGAGCTGTGCAGACTGGAAACCACCGAGGATATTTGAACGTCACAGCAATTAACCCAGAGACCCACAACTAGAAATGTGCCAAAAGTGAGAGACTCTGGAGTGCTCAGCCCTGACTGGAATGTCTTTATCAAACCCCTCTTCTCAAGGCTCAGAGATCTGTGCACAAGAGAGGGCAGAAAGGTTATAAGAGCCAGAGGAGGCAGGCAATTTTAGGGAAATCCTATATGACAGGGCAGATGCACATACGGACTCACACATGTCCAAGACTTGCACAAGTTCAAGCCAGGTGAAATCCCAGCACAGAGGACAGGAAGTGGGCACAAAGTCCCATCCCTAAACAAGAAGCCATCTGAAACAGGTATCTTCTAGGAAAGGGAGTCAACTTCCTTCAGTGGAGTGACACTGGATACATAACCACACTGCAGGGCGGGCCCCATACTCATGAGTAGTTGGTCAACACAAATTGGACTCCACGATTCTTAGTGGGTTTTTTTCTTCTTTGGTTTTTAAGAGAGAGAACAACTATGAAGTTAGGTGAGGAGGGAGGAAGGGAAGATCTAGAAGTTGGGGGACAGGTAACATATGATAAAAAAATGTACCAGGAGGGGGGATGGAGGGGGCTGTAATGGAGATGTGGCTTGAATTAATAAATGTTTAAATAATATATATATATATATGTGTGTGTGTGTGTGTGTGTGTGTGTGTGTGTGTGTGTGTGTGTGTACTGTATGAAATTCTCAGAGAATTCAAGGAGAGGGAGCGTCTAAGCTTGGGAGGCTGGGGAAACGGCACAGTGGGTAGAGTGACCTTGTTCAGCTGTACACAATAAACCCACATCCAGTTACAGAAAACAAATGCTGTTTCTACAATGCTGCTGGGGTGTTTCCATCAGAATGTACAGCCCACCTAGTTCCAGCTTTTCTGTCCATGTGTGTGTGTACCTTTATTCTCTGTTGACCCAGTTGTGCCCTAAGCCACACACATGGAGGCCACTCGGGCTGTCAGGCTTCTCTCACTAACTGAGTCATCTCACTGGCCCTCATATGGCTTTTCAAAACTGTGAGCTGAGATCTCATAAAGCGAACAATAAATGGTTTCTGAACAATAATCACTAAAAGTTGATTCAAAAACAAATGCTTAACAAACCTAACGTGTTCCTTGCAGCCTTGGTTATTATGGTGGTCTGAATAGGAATGGTCCCCATAGACTCATGTGGTTGAATGCTTAGTCCATAGGACGTGGCACTATTAGGAGGTGTGGCCTTGTTGGAGGAAGTGTGTCACAGTGTGGGGGTGGTCTTTGAGGTCTCTTACATGCTTAAGCAAGGCCTAGAGTGGCAGTTACTTCTGCTGTCTGTGAATCCAGATGTAGAACTCTCAGCTCCTGTCTTGAACCACACAACACGGGGATCACAACATAAGTGGGTTCTCAGGGAAAGGTGAGGGTGCTGCCTGCCCAAACCTCCAGCCTTCACTCGGAAGGGGTGATGTCTAAGCATTTTCCGTTTTTAATATTTCCTTCCCTGGCTTATATACAGAACCAAATGGGTGTTTCCACATAAGGCTATGTGAGCCAGTCACATAAAAGGTCATCCCATCACACCACGTAGCACAAGCCTGGTAACATGGTGATCATGCACTGGTCACAAGCATGGAAATCTTGCTCACCCAATCAGCTATACCCACGAACGGGCTCCAACTAAACCCCGGCATCTTCCGGCCAGTTGGCGCCATCTTAGATATCTCCAACAAGTTACTTTCATTTCCCCAGCAATGAGGCAATTCTCATAAGCCTCCATTTCCTGGGTCCCCCAAGTTCCTTCTCTAGCACCAGGTCAGCCAGGATATCACATGCTTCTCATCAGGACAATAATGGACTAAACCTCTGACACTGTGAACCAGCCCCAATTAAATGTGTTCTTTTATAAGAGTTGCCATGGCCATGGTGTAACTTCTCAGCAATAGAACACTGACTAAGACAGTTATATACAGCCGGGCGGTGGTGGCGCACGCCTTTAATCCCAGCACTTGGGAGGCAGAGGCAGGCGGATCTTTGCGAGTTCAAGGCCAGCCTGGTCTACAAAGTGAGTCCAGGACAGCCAGGGCTACACAGAGAAACCTTGTCTCGGAAAAAAAAAAAAAAAAAAGACAGTTATACACACAGTACTCACCCATCACCCCTCACAATACCCTGGGACACTCTGCTCAGATTATTGTATACTATAAATTGCAATGTTTTTCTGGAATAGTGTCATATAACATGTACACCATAAAAAAAGTTTCTGCTTTTATAGAAACTTATAAATATTGAATTACTAAAAAAGAAAAAAAGAAAAGAAAAGAAACCTGTTGAGGTTGATCTGGAGCTACCATGTATTCACATGTTAATTGTGTGTCCCTTACTGTCCTGGGAGCAAATTTTCACGTTTCCAAAATGATGGTGTATTAACCTCCCCCCCCCCAAATTATCCCTGATTGACTAATTGCATGGGCTGGGCAGAAGAGAGGCAGGCAGAGTAAAGGTTCCCAGGCTTTTGGGGTGCCAGAAGGACCACAAAGAGGAGAGAGAGGGAGAAAGAAGGAGAGGAGATGGAAGGACTGGACCACAAGGGCAAGAGCAGCTTGCTCTGAGGACCAGCCCAAATAGAACAGATGCAAGTATTATTGGGGATTTTGGGAGAAGATACAGAAAGACAGTTTAGAGGGTTTATTATCTGCCCAGCTGTAGTGCTCTAAGGCATATATTAATCTAACAGGTCTCTGTGTCTTTTGTTTAGAAAATAGAGGATTAAGAAATAATTGCTGGGCTGGAGAGATGGCTCAGCGGTTAAGAGCACTGGCTGCTCTTCCAGAGGTCCTGAGTTCAATTCCCAGCAACCACATGGTGGCTCACAACCACCCACAACTGTGATCTGATGCCCTCTTCTGGTTGCAGATGTTCATGCAGATAAAGCACCCACACAAAAATAAATAAATCTTAAAAAAAATTTAAAAAAAAAGAAATAATTGCTGCTGTATTAATCTCCAACATTAATCAATATATACAGAATAATTCCATTTACAGAAACCTTTTCATATTTTTCTACCATCATTCCTCAAAATGTAAGCATCAAATTAGTATATCTTTGAGTTGTATTATGTTAAAGTGTTTGAATTTTAAAATTGTTATTTAAGTTACTTGTTAGGGTAACTTTATATAACTGTTAATTTCACAGTTTACCTTTTAACTCGGCTATCATCCAAATAATTGACGCTCTATTATATTATTTGTTAAACAGGCTTCACAACACAAAAACTAATCTGACTTCCCCACAGCGTAAATCTCAGAGATACTTGCACTTTGTGGCTCCTGCATCAGCTGAATCTTTTCTAAACTCTCCTGCTTCTGCCTCTCGATGAATCCCCCTACTTCTTCTCCTTAATTCTTCCTCCCCTGGAGGGCAGGAAGTTCAGCCCTATTCTCTCCCCTGCTCAGTGATTGGCTGTAAGATGCTTTATTGGCATAATAGGGGACAATTGGAGAGCAGTGCTTACATAGCACTGAGACATGAGCTTCTCAGAACAAGGACTGAAACTAGATATGGGGGGGTACAGAAATCAACATTTGAATTACACAATAACTTTATGCTTACATTTCCCCCTTTTAGTCTAATAAAAGCCTTTCTCTTGCAATAGTAAACTATATGTAATAAAAGTTGTGAAAATTATTAGGTAAGATTTACATTTGTATATTTGGCACCCTTGGATAAAGTAGTCTACTATCTGTATCTAGATTAATTTTTATTATTTTAAACAATTTAATTTTAACTGTGAAAATATACTATTTAGTCTTCAACTCCATCAGAGACTTAAGAAGGAATATTGTTATCTAAACATATAGGGAGTACAGGCAAGCAGCTTCCAAAAGCATAGAATTGACAGAAATATTTGGCTACCTGGACAGTCCCCAAAATTAATGTTGGAGCATCATCTTCAACCTTCTGGCTCAGAATATTTGACAGACCTTTCTGTGAAGCAGGAATTACCTTGTCCTTGCAAAACTCGGCAGTCAACTTTCCTGCATTCAGTTCATCCAGTTTAGACAGTGTTTTGTCTGTAATTGACACAAAGGCATTTTTTTCACCCAGTGGATAGCTTGCCATATATGAAACTTTTGATACTCTCTGAAGTAGACCCTTCTTCAACAGGTGTGCTGCCAGTAGCAGACCTGTCTCATTGCCAAAAAAGCCTTAAGTTAATAAAATATCTTTAAATGCCATATTCTGTAGATCTCTGAGGTTTTTGAAGACCATCTATCTATCTGAATTGTTTATTTGTAGCTATTTTTTTAATCTGTCAATCTAGGAAACATATTTCTGTAATTAACTATATTGATATCTAACATGACCATGAGTTTAAATGTCTGACTGCTAATATTTATTTCTTAATAATTCTAAACAGTTGGTAATAGCAGCTTTCACAAGAACTAGAATTTAACATTACATTTTTAAGAATTGCATAAGTACAATACCTTGGCGTGTTGTAATAAAATATAACCTTAAATCTGTGTGAATACACAAAGATTTATACCAATGTAAGAATTTTGGCTCATTAATGCTCTTTGATCTAAAAGTAGATTTGATATCTACCCTTTTACTTGTAATTACTATATCCAACCCCTTTAGAACAATAACAAACATCCACCATCCATAGAACAACCAAAAACTATCCTTCCCCTCTTGGGAATGGGGCATAGTTTTCTTAAATTTCTTCTTGCTGATTAGGGATGTAGTTTTTCTTTTTAGGGGAACAAGAAAATTGGGATATTGTCCAGTCTTAAGAAAGCTAGTTGTAACTTTTGCTGTCCAGTCTGCATGCTGAGAAAGTTCAGAGCTTAACTGAAGTCATAACTGTATCAGTCTGTGATGCTAGATGATCTAGACAGCCATTTTGAAATTATCTCCAAAGCAGATTTTTGAGGAATCAGTTATTGAGGTCATCCATGAGGTAGGATCACCTGGGCTATTTGTCTGTCTTTTTTTGGTGTCTGGTCTTCTTGCTCTGCAAACATATAAACTTTCAAAAGTGTTAAACATTTTTACATTAACATATGTATGGACTGTGCATTGAGCACATTTCAGTTAAAGATGATTCTCTGCTCTCTGTTCAAGCAAGTAAGGCATTTGTTTTCTATATAAGTTAGTTTGGACTGTAGTATAAACATTTATCTCTGTCATTTAAAAGAATGGCATGATAAATCCTAAGGATCTTGTAGCCAAAGATTTATTGGCCATACATGGCTGAAGTCCTTGCTGAAGACATTTTCATGTCTCAGTCAGTCTCAGAGCTGTGCAGAAAAATAAAATGGCTAATTAAGCTATTTACTGGTATTTATATTATATTAATTGACTGGTGGCTGTTGGTCCTTAACCCACCATTATAAATGAATAAACACAGACACCACATGGATTTTAACAAGCCTAGGCCTGAGTTGTACAATCCTAGCCCATCTAAGCTAGCTCATAATTTTGTTACCCAAATATGACCCATATAGACATATGTCCCTTTGGGACTATTATTTTCCATGCTATGGCGATGTTCCAGGCCACATAGAATGACCTTCTTTATTCTACTTCCATGGCATGTCTTCCTTGTTTGCTCCTGGCTTCTCCTGCGAGCTTCTTCCTCCCAAGATTTTCTCTCTCTCTCTCTCTCTCTCTCTCTCTCTCTCAAATGCCCATGCACCTTAGTCCCACCTATCTGTCTTTGCCCAATCTCCAAGCCTCAGTATTTATTTAACCAATCAGAGACAATTAAGTAAAAGACAGCAAGCAGGACCAATCAACATTTAGAATGCTTAACACCACTCCATCATTTCCCTCCTTTTGTCTAATAAAAAGATGAAAATTTTTAAGCTCATATAGTAAAAACAATAAGAATATAAAACGATTAAGAAAACCATATATAAAAGGTATATATACATAATGTATAGCCTATTTGTATCAGGCAATCTTGAAGAAGAAAAAATAATCTATCTTGGTGTATCTAAAGTTCTGAACCTAAATATTTTCTATCATATCCTATATTTCATTTTAAATCCTAAATAATTTAAGTTTAATTAAAATTTTATAGTTATTATGTCTTCAACCCCATCAAAGATATAAGAAGGGATAAAGTTATTATTTGAGTGAATCAGAAGCATAGGAGGGCAGCTTCCAAAAAGAAATATGACAGTTTGTTGCCTAGACAGTCCCAAATACCTCTCCATATAATGGGAGCATCATCTTCAGCCTTCTGGCCAAGCATATCTCACAGATATAATTGTGCAGCAGGAAATAGGATTTTCCCATTCTGTCTCTGCAGAATCAGGACATCAACTTACCTTCATTTAAGCTCTGGTCCATCTTTGGACTCTATATAGTCTGTAGAGAGAGCAGGGGCATTTTTGTCCAGTAGGAATTATCTCCTGATAGTAGATTTTATTTTTTGATTCTCATTGTTTTTTTTCCAAGTCAAATGGGAGCTGTCAGGAGATGACTGTCTTAAAGTCAAACAATTCTTAAAATAATAAAAACATCTTTAAATGCCATTTTCTATATGCCTCTGAGGGTTTTGAAGACATTTATTGATTTATAAATCTATCTATCACTGAATGAGCAAATTGTGTATTTTTAACCATTTATCATCTGTTTAACCTAGTATTTGATATGACCAGGAACTTGACTGGCCAGCCATCAACCTGTATTACCCAGACTTCTAAATAGATTGCAATAGCAACCCATAAAAGGATTGGAAGTAAACCTGTACTTTTAAATGAGTTGTATAGGCACAATACCTTACATAAGAGTTAAAATACACATAGTGTGTCAAAATATAAAACTCTATACTAATGAATCATAATCTTATTTTTTATCAATATAAAAATTTCTATACCAATGTATCAAAAGATAACCTTATTTTAAGAATAACAATAGTTTTAAGTTTCAGAGCAGATTCAATAATCTATCCTTATATCTTATCATTTCTATATTATATACATATATTCCCCTTCTTTTTCTTTTCAAGTCCTTTCCCCTATATAAGAGAGAAAGAAGGATAGAGAAAAGAAAAAGAAATAGAAAAGTCCTTGAGTCTAATTTTCTATATCTTGCTTAAACAAGACCATATACAATTTGTAACCAATCCCCTAAACAACATTTATAACATATCAAATGACCAAAAAAAAAAAAAAAAATCACCCACCCCACCTTTTGGGAATGGGGCATAACTCTCTTAAAATTGCTTCCTGCTGAATTGGGACACAGAAAACCTGTTTGGGGGCCCAAATAGAATGGAAAAAAATGGTTAAGCAATTTAACAGTAACATTTGTTGTCCAGTCTCTACGTGCTCAGCAGTTTGAATGTCCTGAGCAGTTTCCAGTCCGAATGGGATGGGAAAGTTCAGAGCTTCATTGAAGTCCTGGCTGGAACAGTCTGTGAGCTGGACCATCTGGACTTGTCTTGTCTTCTTTGATCCCTTTGCTCTGAAAATATATAATTTCTCAGAATTAACACATCTCTCTATTTTTTTTTTAATTTTGAGGCAGGATTTCTCTGTATATCCTTGTCTTAGATTTATTTTGTAGACCAGGCTGACTTGGTGAAGGTCAGGGTTCCACCTGTTTTTGTCTCTCAAATGCGGGGATTAAAGGCATGCACCATCACACCCAACGATTAACATATCTCCCTTAGGGCCTAAAATCTCTCTTGAAACCAGTTTTCCTGTGGGAACCCTACATCTAAGGAGACTGGCTTGTGACCTCTTTCTCTTTATATCTTTAAAAATCTCTTATATTTTAGCATTGCCAAACAATAAAAATATCCTTTTTACTTCCTGATATAGGAAAATCAAAGACATCTAAACAAAATCAAAGCAAAGAAACAAGAACATTCCAAAATCCTTTGTCTAATTGTCATCCCATGTTGTAATTAAAGTTCTGTTCATTATTCCCTGGAATCTAGCTTTGGCTGTATATCCTTGGTGGGCCTTTCCCAGATACTCTTGATAAACACCTTGTAATCAGGCATTTGTGATTACAAATCCTGCTGCCATCAATTTCTTTTCTATCGGGAAAGGCCTCCCCCCTTCCCCCATTGTTATTGTCAGCAACTCAGCATTCCATTTATAAGCTCTCTTCCTTAAGCCTATTCTAGTCAGATCTTTCTCAAAAAGTATACATAGAACCACAATTATCAGTGTAAAAATCATCTGTATGTTAAGAGAAACAAACTCAATTGGAATCCAAACATATTGACACATTATGAATTTCTCCATTTTTAATCAAGGTGGTTAATTCCATTCTCAAGCTCTGTTTAGAAGGCTGCCAGTTTTAAGGACAGCCTTAGCTCTCCACCTTTGTTGTAAGGCAGTAGCTTTTGTTAAGGGAGTTGCACCTTTGCAATGCATTAGGGTTCGGCTCCCCACTCGTTGGCTAGGAATCTACCTTTTACCCAGGCTTTCTCAGGCTATAAGCAGGGATTCTAATTGCCGTACGCTGTTCAGCATTTATTTAACCAATCAGAGACAATTAAGTAACAGACAGCAAGCAGGACCAATCAACATTTAGAATGCTTAACACCACCCCATCAGACTTGAGTTTTATTTTTAAAAAGTTACTAAATGAAAGTTGGTTTAGGATTAGGGTAGCCTTTCCAATTGTTCCTGAGATGGCCCTAAACATACTTCCACCATGTAGTAATGTGTACAACAGACTTCTGCCATGTTGTACTGTGCATTACACAAAACAATGTTTTCTGCAGTGACAACTATTAGGTCTCAAATCTAGGAAAAATGGCTAATCCAGCTGCCTATTTAACATAACAAAATGGACCTGACAACCAAGTTCTCCCAGCATCCCTCAGACCCAACTATAATAGGGTATGGCTGGCATATCACACCCCTACCCTAAAGTTCTCCAGCCCAGGGGCTGGGCTGCCCTTCTCCCAACTACCCTTCCCTATATAAGCCAGATATTTTGTTTACCTGACCTTCTGTCTACCCTTTACTCTCCTGGTTCACCTCTCTCCTCTCACCCTTCTCCATACATGGCCTGGCTCAGGGTCATGTTCACTCTGGAGTCTCTCAGATATTTATGCCTCTGGCTATGCTCTCCCTTTTATCTGTAATAAACCTTTTCCTCCACCATACCTAGGAGCAATCATGTCCTCCTTTTTTATTTCTTTTTTTTTTCTTCATTTAACGAATGTAAAAATCAAAATCTTAATCCACTCTGAAAAACATTGATGCTGCTCTACATCCTGCAGCATCAGCTCCGCAGACAAGATTTAACTCAGCACATTCACCTGCTTTTGTCTTTAATAAATGGTAAATTCATATGTATGCCAGAGAATTGCTTTTAAATTAATTTCTTTATGATTTGTTAACAGTAAGTGATTGATTTGTATCCTGATATTAATTTTTCACATTTACTTTAGTGCGTGCATGTATATCAAATGACAACCCACTGAAATCAGTTCTCTCTTTCACCACTTGGAGCTGGGGATTTAACTTGAGCCATTAGTCTTTCCCACAAGCCCCTTTACCCACTGAGCCATCTTGATGGCCTGAGATTAGAGTTTTAGAGTCACCGAGATGGCTGAAATTTGTGGGGCAGAGTCCTGACAAAAAGAGAGCTACCCAGCCGGGCGGTGGTGGCGCACGCCTTTAATCCCAGCACTTGGGAGGCAGAGGCAGGCAGATCTTTGTGAGTTCGAGGCCAGCCTGGTCTACAAAGTGAGTCCAAGACAGCCAAGGATACACAGAGAAACCCTGTCTCGAAAAACCAAAAAAAAAAAAAAAAAAGAGAGCTACCCAGAAAAGGCACTGTGGATGTCTAGAGAACCATCCCATAAGTCTCGGACTAAACGGAAGTTGATCTGTGAATGGAGAGGTGGGTCTGAGATATGCTTGGGACAGTGCTGGGGGTCTCTGAGCTACAGCCATTCACAGTGCTGAGTGACATCAACGTTCCAAGCCGCCAGAGTGGCTGAGTAATGAGAATGAATCTGTTTTCTCCTGAGATGTGTAAGTAAATTCTCTCCTGGTGTAAAAAAGGAATAATCAGGGCCAGTCCTGTCAATGCTGAACACAAGCTTCCTGTGGGGGATAGAGGGTGGGAATTTCACACACTTACAGAAGGTGAAGAGATTAATCCCATCCCCATGGGAATGCACTGGATTACGTTTGGGTTTCTACCCCTCCCCTACTTCTCTCCTCAAATACTCTGACTACCTGTGCCACCTCAGAAAGCTTCACAAGGTCTTCACCCGATGTGACCACCAGCCTTGGACTTTCTAGCCTTCAGAACATTGGGCTCAAGTAAATGTTTTTTCCCTTACAAATTATACAGTCTTAGGTATCTGTGATAGGAACAGAAAGAAAATGGATTAAGAAAATTAAGTGATTAATCTGGATGAAGAAGAGTCCTTCATCTTTTTCCAGATTATTAGAAAATGGAAAATTTCTATAATTCCAATGGAACAAATGACAAAAACTACAATAAAGGACCCCAGTTCAAATCCTAGCACCCACATGGCAATTCAAAGCTGTCTGTAATTGCCAGGTGTGGTGATGCACACCTTTAATCCCAGAACTTGGGAGGCAGAGGCAGTCGGCGGTCTCTGTGAGTTTAAGGCCAACCTGGTCTACAGAGTGAGTTCCAGGATGGCCAGGGCTACACAGAGTAACCCTGTCTAAAACAAAACAAAACAAAAATTAGTGTGTGAGCGAGGCACACACCTTTAATATCAGCACTCAGAAGTCAGAGGCAGGCAGATCTCTGAGTTTAAGGCCAGCCTAGTTTCCAGAGTAGGTTCCAGGACAGCCAGGGCTATTCAGAGAAACCCAATCTCAAAAAACAAAGAAAAAAAAAAAAGAAGTTAGGGTGCAGGAGGCTGGCAATGAATCTGGTCCCTTTCATTGAAAATGGTGAGTCTGTGCTTGGTGGAGGATCGCTGGGGAAGGCTTAGCTCCTTACTGGTTCTGTACCCCCAGAGCTCCATCCTATGTATTTCTTTACTAAAGGAGTGTGTTCTGTAACAACTTCAGCAACTGTAGCTGTCCTCAAAACCGGGGAGGACTCTTCTGTCCCTCTCCAGCCATGAAGAATCATCCCTATGGTCAACCTTCCCAGAACTCCCTGTTCTCTAGAACCCTCCTAGCTTTGGAGGTTTAAGGACCCTGTGATCTCTTGCCATCCTTGCTCCAGTAACCCAATCTAGAAACCCAAAGAAATCTCTTTCCTCGCCTGGTCAAAGCCCTCATCCCTAAACTTGTGCTTCAGAATTGCAAACTCACAAACTCATCAGCTGCTGGGGCCTGGGCTTCTCCAGTTAAGTGTTTTTCTACCCAGTGACCCACAGGCTACCTACTCTACAGGGCACACAGACTTTTGGGTTCTCAGTTGTGCAATGGGCAGGGCCACAGACACAGAGGAAGCGCCTGCTGTGGAGACTGGTACTGTGAGAGATCAGTCTGTATGCCTTGCCAACAGTGCTGCGGGTCCTCAGAGAAGTGGAGGTTGGAGGAGTTGGGAGTGCGTGAAAGTCACTGGAAGGATAAGAGGTTAAGATGTACAGGGACCACAAATGTGAGACTTAAGTGTGAGACCTGACAAGGTTTCTGCTTGCCCCGTGGGAGCTCTGGAACAGAGAAGTCCAAGGTTTTGGGCTAAACAAGGCCATTGCTGTTCAGGAAGAGCAGGACCATTGTTACGTCCAGCCATTAGCTGGGCTGTCCCCCAGGAGGGCAGCCTACTAGCTCTGAAGCCAAAGCTGATGAGCACGATGCAGGCTGTCAGTTCACCTCACCTAGAAGCCGGGCAGCTGTCCTTTCTCAAAAAGGACTCTCAAAGAGCAGCTCTGGCTGGGTGGAGCAGCTTTCTGCGGCTCTAAGGTTCCCTAGAAGAGAGAGGTCAAGGGCATAAAGCACATACTACATTCACTATGACTTAGAATATATGGACTTAGGGTCTCAGCTTGTCTCACATCACTATATATTTATTTCTGTCTTATCTAGGGCTTCTATTGCCAGGATAAACACCATGACCAAAAGCAACTTGGGGAGGAAAGAGTGTATTTGGCTTACAGGTTACATTCCATCCTCAGGAAGACCGGTGGAGGGGAGGGGGAGACAAGGCAGAAACTTAAGACAGGAACCTGGAGACAAAAACTGAAACAGGAGCTGTTGGGATGTTAACCTAAAGGCCGGTGTTCAAATGTTAATTGTTTGCCCTGTCTTCCTTAGTGCACGTGATGTACTTGAGAAAACGTGATGCAATGTAACCTCAGCTACTAAGTCATCTCTGATTGGTTGAATAAAGCAGCCTATAGCCTGGGCTAGGCAAGGGAGGGAGGTGGGGCAAAGGTTCTTAGGCTGGGGAGTGAGAGAAGGGAAGGGGACAAGAGAGAGGGGAGGAAGAAGAAGGACGCATGCTATGGGTTAGATGGAAGAGGAGAACACCACATGGTCTGGAGCACCAGCATGGCATGGAGAGAAACAGCCCATGGACAGTGTTTTATCTGGGGAAGTAGGTTAACCTAAAGGGTTAAGATCTGCCCAGACCCAGTGCTTAGGCTATACTAAAATCCAACAAGTGTCTGCGTGTGTTCGTTTATGAGTGGCAGGTTCAGGAATAGCTCTGCCTCCCTAATAACTATAAATTATTGATTATTATTTATTAATTACTACTACAAGAAGTCATGGGGGAATGCTGCTTACTGCCTTGCTCCCCATGGCTTTCTCAGCCTGATTTCTCACACAAATCAGGATCACCGGCCTGGCTGTGACATCGCTACCCACATCAATCATTAATGACGAAAATGCCCTACATACTTGCCTATGGGCAATCTGATGGAAGCCGATTCTCAATTGAGGTTCCTTTTCCAATAAACTCTAGTTAGTGTCAAGTACATACATACACACACACACACACACACACACACACACACACACACACACAGAGCATTTAAAAGCACAATTAAAATTACAACAACATATGTTGATTAATTTCATTGAATTCATTACAAGCTTTGCCCAGGTTTTATTAAGTCCAGTTTGACGAGAACTATGGACCATTAAGCTGTAACTGGGAAGGTTGGCAATAAAGATAATTGGCTAGGCTGGTACTTATGGTCTTTGCAATGCTACTATAATGACAGGTTTTTAGTTAAGAGTTCATTTCAGATTACATTTGTAATCCATTATGAAAGGAAATCAGAGCAGGAGCTCAAAGCTGAGGCCAGGGAGGAGTGCTGGTTACTGGCTTGCTCCCCCATGGATTGCTGAGTCTGCTTTCTTATACAACCCAGGAGCACCTGCCCAGAGGTGGCATCACCCACAGTAGGGTGGCATCACCCATAGGCTGGGCCTTCCCACATTAATCACTAATTTTAAAAATCCCCGATTGACTTGTCCATAGGTGAGTGTAACAGAGGATTTTCTTCTTCTCCCTAGATGAACCTAGCTTGTGTCAAGTTCACAGAAAGCTAACCAGCACAATTGACACCTTGTCAACTTGACTAAAAACACATCACTACTGAAGTATAACCTTTGCTTTCTTGTTTATTCCTAAGATTATTAGGCTAATATCACAATATAAATAAAACATTCTATAACTTTAAAAGTCCCATAATCTTTAAAAATGTAAATGATTTAAAAATCCAGCTTCTCTAAAATATCCTAAGTGGGCTTCTGTAAAATAAAAACATAAGTTAAATACTTTCTTTCTCCAAGAGAGAAGAACCAGGGCATACTCATAATCACATCAAAGCAAACACAGACTCATCATAGAAGGGTAAATAGCTCAGTGTCTGATGCCTGAGACCCATTACCCTCTGAGCTCCTGGGACATGGGCTGCCCCATTTCTCTGGCTCTGCCTTCCACAGCACATACAGCTCATATCTCAGACTTAGGCTGGTTCTGTTCCATGGCTGCTGCTGTCTTGGCAGTTGTCCTGTTGTACTGGCATCTCTGATATGCTGGGGTCTTCACTCTGCTGAGACTGCACCTTCACCAGTGGCTTTTCCTGGCCTTTCACAGTGCCAGTCCTCAGCTGCTCTCCATGGCCCCTTCATGCCTTCAAAACTAGTACCACCTGGTTGACTCTTAGACCCCACCAAATTCACTTGCTAGAATGAGGTACAGCCCTGGACCCCTCTGGACCACAGCTTCTGTGTTCTGACCCTGAGGGGACACTTCCCAGGAGATCTCACCTCAATAGTGCTGCAAAAGGCTAGAATTAGTAAGGATTCTTTAAGGGTATGAAGATCAGCCTGGCACCTGTGGGCACCTGGCATGGCAGCATATGGACTAAAAACAGGGTTTATGGCTAGCAATTGTTTTCAGCTGCTAATAGCCTTACGAGATTGGACTGAGGCCTTCAGAGGGTGCCCAGTGGAGGCGTAGCTACAAAGCCATAAAAGCCATGGGAATTGCAAGTTTCCTTGAGAGAGTTTGAGAGTCCATGGGACATTTTGAAATGAATGATGTGTGAAGAGAGCTCCAGCGGAGGAGACCGTAGAAATTTGGGGTTTACTTATGCCGCATCCAGCAGGAGTAAAGCAACTGTGAGGAAATCTTAGTTGAGGAAGCCAGGGATTTGCTATTATAGACCTTAAATCCTGACCCATGAAGAACACACAGGCTGATGAGAATGTGGAACTGATCTCACAAACCTGCAAAGCTAGACCCAGAGGGGGTGAACCAAGCTGAAGATAATTTGCTGTAAAATTGTCAGAGCTGTCCTTTTAACCAAGATGCCCGAATGGACCTGCATTAGAGAATTTTAATATCCTTTGAAGAAAATTAAAGTGGGGTTGATTAAATGTTCTTAGAGGTATTAGATTATAGATATTAGATATTGTAGATTATAGATGTTTTATCGGTGGTGATTATTAAGTATTAATAAATATAAATGTTTTAAATAAAACATTTTCAGTTACTTAGTGCTGATCTCTTCTTAATTACAGTTCATTGTTCAGCCCCAGCTGACAAGAAACTCAGACTCTTAATTGAAACTATCACACAAATGATCCTAAAATAGTCTTTTAAAACATTATTTTATGTGTATGGGTATTTTACCTGCATGTATGACTGTACACCAGGTGCGTGCCTGGTGTCTACAGCAGGCCAGAAGAAAGCATCAGGTCCTCTATTGAACTGGATGGTTGTGAGCTGCCCTGTGGGTGCTGTGAATTTCATCCAGGCTCTCTGGAAGAGCAGCCAGTGCGCTAACCACTGGGAAATCCCTTCAGCCCCTCCCCCAGTCTTTAAGGGATTCTCAAACTTCCTTCTGAAACTTCACAGGTCAGGCCTCCATCATCTGCACTGCTCTTAGGATTATCTTCCTAGGTCCCACAGTAGCTCACTGAGTTCTGAGCAATCAATGGCTTTTCTAGCCCAAAGTTCTAAACTCCATCCAAAACCCTCCCCCCAAAAAAATCACACGCTCAGATCTGTCACAGAAATACCCCCACGAACCTGATATCAATTTCTGTTTTAGTTTGCTTTCTATTTCTGTGATAAAGATCATGACCTCAAGCAACTTGGGGAGCGTCTTAGTTAGGGTTTTTATTGCTGTGATAGAATACCAAGACTGTAAACAACTTGGGGAGGAAAGGGTCTCCATGCCACAGTCCATCCTCAAAGACAGTTGTGGCAGGAGCTCAAGGATGAGCAGCAACCTGGACCAGTTTGCCTATTGTAGAGAAAGAGGACATTGGAAAAGTTGAACTGTCTTAAAATTGATAGGTCAGAAAAAGAAAAATCTGTTCTCCACCCGAATGGGTCAGAATGATGGGGCATGGGGTCCACACAAATAAGCCCTCAGGAGCCCTATGGTCACAGGAAAAATAGGCAAATCTCTTCAGTTCTGGGTAGACATAGGTACAGCCCATTCAGTGCTGACCCAACCTCTGGACTCTATCACTAAGGAGAAAATTACCATTCGGGGGGGCCACTGTAAAAGTGTTTTTATTCTCCTGATGTAATTGTCATCTCTGAGGCTTACTGCCTCCATCTGCTAACGGAGGCCTAGTCCTGGAAGCTTCTAGCCTCCACACGAACTAATCTAGGCCTAAATATTCTCAGCCTCTGAGAAAAGCTGAATAAACTCACTCTTTCCAGTTCTTTCTGAACTCTGGCTGGCTGGTTCAACTCAGCTGTTCTGGCTCAAACTCCTCTCCCAAATGACTGGTTTAAACTGGCTTTTCTCAGCTTCTGATGGAATTGCTTTTCTTGGCCTCATACTAACTCTAGCAATCTGTTCTAATCTTCTGGCTCCTTCTCATTCTCTGGCTTGGCCTGTCTTCACCTGTGTCTAGTTTGTTCTCTACAACCTGTCTCTGTAAAACTCCCAGTAAAACTGCCTGCCTCCTCTCTCCCTTCCCTCCCCTGCCTGCTCTCCTAAATCCTCTTTTTCCTGTCTCTTCTGGCTAGAGTTGGGCATATCCTATCCTAACTCATTAAGTCTAATCTTTCTCTGATTTGTCACTTTATCTGCCTCTTAATTAGATGTCACTTTCAAACATGGGTGCTTCCTTCTACAAACTATCTTCATTGTTTGGGATTAAAGGTGTGTACTAAGGGTGTGTCAATATTCTAGCCAGAGGGATTAGAGATATGTGTTAAAAGAACATCAAACTCCTGGCTACTTCTCATTCTCTGGCTATATTCCAGTCAGAGTAGCCATGTTGCTGGATTAAAATTCCTCTACAAGTCACATGAACTGACACCTATGCTGGACTACCAAACATGTAGTAGATTGTTAACGGACAGCTGTCTCCATTTTTCTTTTTAGTTAAACAATGTTAGACTTTGATCATGTCCTTAGCTAGAAGTCGACGGGTTTTATTTTAGTTTAGTTTAGTTTATTTGTTCTTCCTCAATAATCTTGTGAATTACACATTGTAAATTGTATCCATTGTTCTGAGAATTGACAGACCATAAAATGTTTCATGGTATGCTAACTGTCTAACCATAACCCCATAACACATACCTTTGCCGTGATCATAAAAGTAACTGCAAAATTCCATTTTTTAAATCACTTGGTTGTTTATCACTGTGGTAGAAGTTAGGCCTATATTGTGAAATTAGTAGGCAGTTCAGATTAGCATCTGGTAGCACATAAGGAGGAGCTTGACATTCCTTTAACCTGCTGAAATGGACAAAGCCCAGTTGTGGCCAGATGATATGCCCTGTTGAATGGGAGTAGCTAAGAAACTGTGCAAGCCGAGCAGATAACGTCAGTTGCCGTGAGAAGCAACAGGACTGCTGGACATTCCAAGAAATCTTGTGGACCCTCTAGAACGCCAAGGATTGTGAGATAATGCCATATATAAGCCAGAGAACTCCACATGGTCTCTCTCTTCCTCCTGCCCTCACTGACTGAAAAGTCACGCTGGAGAAGTGCATAGCAAAGTACGCCATTTACAGAATTTAGACTACAATAGCCCAAGGCAAAGGCATGGCATAAAACCTGCTGAGAGAGAGTTCCTTGAAGGCATCTTGTCTTGAGGCCCCAGAGCAGAGGAAAAGTGAACAAGGCAGGCAGAGTTTGGAAGTCGCTTGGAGAGGCTTTTGGCTGTGAGGTTTGTCCAGGCCAAGGTGGAAAAAGCTGCCCTCAGTTTGGCGATTGGAACAGACTGACTTTATAAGGCGATCATGATAAATTGACCCTGCAAATTGGCAAAGTTAGGCCCAACGGACACTAAGCTTTGGAAAGGACTGACTGCCGAGACTACTGTAAACCAAGTCACCCTGCACGGACCTACGCTAAGACTATTAATATCCTTTTAAGAAAGTTAAAATAGTGTTAGTTAAGTGTTTTAGATAGGTATTAGTGTTCTTAGAGTATAGATTTTAGATCTATAGGTTTTTAGGTTATAGAATTTAGGTATTTTATAGATACGTGTTAGGTATTAATAAATATAAGTGTTTTAAATAAAAATTTTCTGTTACAGGCCACAGAAATTCTTTCTGTTTTTGGTCTGGGTCACTTTCATTCTCCTACTCCTGACACAAGTCTGGCTCAGCCATAAAAAGAAAATTTTTTGCCCTGCAACATTTCAGTGTTAGCTCCTGGTTTTCAACACCATAACACAGACCTTTACTCTTTCATTGTAATGCCGTACTGTTAGCATTCATTAAGAGAAAGATCAGCTCTGTCAAGATACTGGCTCTACAGACTTGGTATGAATCTGTACTTCAACATCCATCAATGATATGATCTATATGATAAAGAGCCAGTGAGGAAAGAAACTTAATATGGTACCAGGCATCCCTTGAGGGCCGCTGACCTTTACCCTAGAATGCCTGTGAGATCCTAGTGCCCTGCAGGTGAGATAGGATAACTGTGTTCTGCTGTGAGGCATTTAACTGCTTCCTTTCCGCTTTTGTAAACTAATGGCTATGGGGATGGGATGAAGTGGTCTTTCTATTACTATACAATGGGAAAGAGGGGAGTAAACCCAGGGAAGTAAAACAATGTTCTTGCCCAGCTGTGGATTCCATAGATAACTGTAATGTACACCTCCCCCCTTCAGCACGCATGCTGTTTGGCTCTAAGGCTCTGACCTCTTAGCAGTAAGAATAAATTCATTTAATCTTAATTTGAATTGAGTTGAAGCCTTTGGTCTTTCCCAGTGGATTTGAATGGCAAAGCACATGTTCTTTGCCAAATATACACTATGATGAACTGAATCATGCGATGGGAAACTTCCCATCATTCCCCCAAATTTATAAAAGTCTGATACCTGCTTTGTTCTAGGGCTTGTTGTTGGGGGGGGGGGGGGTTGTGCACTGTGTTTTCAGATGCTGATTTCTGTGTCCAGAGATCTTTTTGCAGTCCTGACATGGGCATTGCCATTATTATTGAAGAATATCCTGTCTCCATGTTGTGTAAAAATTGTTCTCCATCATCTCTGATTTGTTAATGAAGAGCTGGTCAGCCTATAGCTGGGCAGGAGAGGAGGAGGTGAGACTTCCAATTCCAGGGAAGGGGTCCCAGGTAGAGCAGAGAGAAGAGAGAAAGAAGGTCACCATGAGAAGGGCCATGAGGGAGTTGCCATGAGGACATAGATGGAGCAGGAGCAGCCAGGGCAAGACTAAGGTAACAGGGCAGGTGTCTGGGAAGTAGTGCAGTCAGGTTAGAATGCATGAGAATCTTCCCAGTGGTAGTGTTTTAAAACTTACTTAATAGGTCTCCATGTCATTATTTGGAAGCTTAGAAGGGTATTAGAAAAGCCCCAACTTTTACAAATTTTACAGCTTGCTCTCTAGGCTTTTTCTGATAATTCTTCTCTGGTCCCCTCTCAATATTCCTCTCAGGGTGGCATTCTTGTTCTCTCTCTCTCTTTCTCTCTCTCTCTCTCTCTCTCTCTCTCTCTCTCTCTCTCTCTCTCTCTCTCTCTCCCTCCCTCCCTCCCTCCCTCCCTCCACCCTTCCCTCCTCCCAAACTTCCCTCCCTCCATCTATTTTCATTTTTTAAAAACTATTTGAGCATTCCATATGTGTCTTGATCCTATTCACCCCTTCCCAGTTCTTCCCACATCTACATCCCCTCCCCACCTAATTCTGTGGGTTTTTTTTTTTTTAACCCATCAAACTAATTTGTGCTGTCCAAATATTCTTGGATATGTGGTTTTCCACTGGAGCATGGTGACTTGCCAGGGGCAACAGTCTGGATGAAAACTGTCTCTCCCTCACCCAGCATCTAACAGTTACCAATAGCTTCATGTCCAGGGGTAGGATTTTGTGCCCAACTTCCATCTTCATACTGGGATTTAGTCTGGCTTGCGTTTTCACAGGTTTTGTGCATGCTGCCATAACCACTGTGAGTTCATATGAGCAGCTGCCCTCCTGTGTCCAAAAGACACCATTTCCTTATAGATAATCAATTCCTCTTCTCTTCACTCTGCCCTCTCTTCCACAATTATTCCTGGGCCTTGGAAGGAAGAGTGGTATTGGAGAATGATCTTGTGCTTTGTGTATTCCGATGATGTTTGTGCCCCAAGATCTGGTTACAGTCCAGACATGGGCATTGTCATGATGATTGAACCATCTCCTGTATCAACATTGTGTAAAGAATGTTCTCCATCATCTGATTGGTTACTAAAAAGCTTATCAGCCAATGACTGGGCAGAGGAAATAGGAAGGGTGGACTTGTGATCCCAGCAAGGGAGCCAGAGAGAGAGAGAGAGAGAGAGAGAGAGAGAGAGAGAGAGAGAGAGAGAGAGAGGAGGAAGAGGAAGAGGAAGGTAGTTGCACACAGGGAGCAGAGCCAGGTCAAGACTAAAATGGCAAGTAACTAGGGGCATGTGGCTGGAAGTAGCCAGTCTTGCAAAGAGGGTTAGAATAGATGAGTGTCTGCTCAGTTGTTGTGCTTAAAGCTTGTTGAGTAAATCTAATAGGTCATAATTATTTGGGAGCTAGGGCTGGTATTAGAAAAAGCCAGCCCTTTTAAACTACCTACTGTAGAGTGGATTATATATGTTCCATTTAGGGATGAGAATCCTGCAGTGTCTTATTCTCCTTCTTAAAGAAGCTCCTCCTGGCTTTAAAGGGAAGCTTCTCTTGCCCTTTAAGATCCCTGTATTTGGCCTGTCTTATCTATTGTACCTTTTTCTATCCCGTGTTCTCCCTTCCACCTTAAGGCCTGATTGTGGTTTCAAGTTCTAGCTCCTAATAAATTGCATTTTCTGAAAGGAGTCATAGGCCAACTTTTCTTTTGCAGACAGACTATTGCTGTATTATCTACTACATTTAACAATCTCATCTCTATACCTTCAATGCCCACCACTAAGGCAGCATAAAAAAGCAGGGGAGCATGGGAAGGAAAAGAAGCTGCCTCTGGAACCCACTTGACACCTTTGTCAGCACAGAACCAAGAATTCCAGCACAATTGCCAGTTCTTTAGACCCTTCTCCATTTCCAGCCATAAACCTGCAATTTTCTACGAATCTCACCAGAAAGCTTATTACAGGGAAAGGACATGTACTATCTCTGTGCAAACTTAGTGGCTTTTTGTTTCACTTTATCAGATTATAATTCCATCCAACACATCCCCAGAACCACCTCACATATGTCCTTTATTAAAAGAGAAAGAGAGGAGGGAAGGTTTCTGAATGAAAAGGAGGACATGACCACTCCAAGGTATGGTTGAAGAGAAGGGTTTTATTGTAGATATGAGAGAGAGAGCACAGCTAGAGGCATCTGGAAGTGTCCAGAGTCCTGAGCAGGAAGAGAAAATAGAAGACTAAACATAGCCAGTAGACTGAACTGAGCCATGAGAGAAAGGTGGACAGAGGGAGCGCGAGAGGAAGAGAAGAAAGAGGAGAGGGCAAAGAGGACCAAGAAAGTGTGTGGCCAAAATGGCAGGGTTTTACAGGAAAGAGAAGCTGTGGAAGGGAAGCCAAGCCTCTGGGCTGGAGAGGTTTAGGGTGGCAGCCCAGTGAGAGGGGCCACAGGTACTGAATGAGTTGAGAGGTCAAGCAAACACTTTGGTATGCTAATAGGCAACCAGTTAGCCATTTGTCCTGAGTTCCTTTGAAGCCTGACAGCTTCTCAGCAAAACCTAAGAGCCACCAAAGAGTAGTGCTGGCTAATGCCAAGAGATAACTGGTTTCTTCCTCTTCCTTGTCTTGCTCCCCCACTTTCCACTGAGAAGCACATCCCCCACATGGTTGTCTTACTTTCTTCTGAGTGCTTCTCTCTTTTAAACCTCATACTTAAGCCTATACTAAAGTGTCTTTAACACAGTTTCCATCTCTGCTTCACTGCTGGCTAGTCAGTCCTTAAATCCTGTCCATTATTAAAGCCATAAATCCAGGTTTGGCCTGAGTTCAGATTTCTAAAAGTCTAGAGGATTCCTGAAGCTAGCTGTTAATCCCAATGATGGAAGGAGAAAAACCATTGACCCAAAATCATCATCGCTAAATGAATTAAAGCAAGCTCTTTCATTCGTGTACACGGGCTGCCTCCCCCTAAGGCAGGGTTTGAAAGGTCAACATTGGATATGAGGAAGACAAGGATTTTATAGCTCAGAGGTAGGGGGTTTCAAAATGGGGAGCTTGGGGGAAAAATTGGCAGGGTTAAAGAGCAGAATATAAGCATAGTAAGTTAGTCCTTCCTGAAACAAAGGCATGGTTGCAAAGCAGGCAAAACAAGGCAGTCGTATGAAGTGATATAACCTTTTGAAACAAAGCTGGGTTGTCTGATGGTTATAAGCAATCTTTGAAACAAAGACATGGCTGCCATTCCTGGAACAGGTAGTACAGAACCATTTGTGGTTAAGGCCACGGGTAGGGCATGCCCCAGTCTTTGAGAATCAGCTTTAATCATAAACAGGAATGAACCTAGTTCGTCTTCACTGTAAGATGAGTTTTAGGCCTAAGATGGAGGCAGGCTGGTTCCTCATAGTGAGGTGGCAATGTGGACTTCTATCTCTGTCCCTTCACCAGTGGCATTTGTTGAGCTCACACTGGGATCCCTCTTGAAGCACTATCAGAAAGTTTCCCTTACTGCCACACGCTGATATGCCCTCCTGAGATAGCTTACATGTTACATTGGTTTCTCTGATTATGGTTTTTTTTTTTTTTTGGACAGATTCCCAAGGAATTTTTGATGAGTGCCATTGATACTTATCATAGAATCCCCTCACCCACAGGGCTGGAGAGATGCCTCAGGGTTAAAAGCACAGGCTGCTCTTCCAGAGGACTCAGGTTCAATTCCCAGAACCCACATGGTGGATCACACCTGTTTCTAACTCCAGATCCAGGGGATCCAATGCTCTCTTCTGGCCTCACAGACACAGGCACACATAAGGTATACATATATTTGTAATACATACACACACACATTTATATGTGCATATATATATGCACACACATATGTAGCAAAACACCCATAAAAATAATTTTTTTAATTTAAAAAGACAAAAAATACCCTAGACTCTTCCACACCCCCATTCTGTGTCAAGTGGAATAGGAGATGGTTTTTCTGGGGAGACATCATCATAAGACTTGATTCCCCAGATGTTGTCCTAAGTCTCCCTCTTGTTCCTAAAAGAGAAAGGGACCAACACTCCAAAACCAGTACATTCTAGATTCAAAACAAATTAGGAATGACTGCTTCTATACTTCTCTCTGAGATCTTAAAGGAATTCTTTTTTTTCATTGTTCCCTAAAGATATTTCCTGAAACTCTTTCTCATCTGCTTTTTATAAAGCTAAGTAAGACCTTAGAAATAAGAACTCTCTGCTTGCTCTCCCTTGAGGAAGAAATTGGCTTCTAAACCTTTTAATGCTGTATTAGTCAGGGTTTCTATTGCTGCAATGAAACACCATGACTGAGAAGCAATATAGGGACCTACCTAAACGAAGGGCCTACCTAACACAGGGCAGGGCCTGCCTAACCCAGGGGCCTACCTAACCCAGGGGCCTACCTAACACAGGGCAGGGCCTGCCTAACCCAGGGGCCTACCTACCTAACACAGGGCAGGGCCTGCCTAACACAAGAGCCTACCTAACCCAGGTTTCTACCTAACTGAGGGACCTACCTAACACAGGGCAGGGCCTGCCTAACCCAGGGGCCTACCTGTAGTTCCAATGCAGCCACCACTGAAGCTGTGATCAAAGCAGCTGCAGTAGCAATCGATAAAAGTGGCCCATGCCCCCCTGAAGTGTCCATGAACTCCCTGAGCAGCACCCCACAAAAGCATGCTGCCAGAGCTGTCAGCGCCCTCTCCCGCCCCAGCCTGTGGGGCTGGAGCAGCTGGAGCAGTCAAAATGTCAGCTCCTGGCACTCCTGTCAGAATGACTTGCTGCCGACTTGGAGCTGTCCTGCCTCTGCCCTCTGCCTCGGGAGTTGTCTCAGCTATGGCCATCAAGGGAGCTGTCCACAAAGGCAGCACCTCCTCTCCAGTGTCTGTCAGCTAGTCATGCTGCTGGGAAAGGCTTCCCCGCCATGGACTCCCTTTGTAATCTTGGCAACTTTGTAAACTTTGTAAACCCTCAAGGTGGGAAAGTGGCCAGACCGGTCCTGAGGAGCTCCAGCAGCCCAGCCTTCCCCACCCCCACCCAAGACCTCTTTACCCTAACATTTCCAGCCTCTGTAACTGTCAAAAAGGTCATCTCCAAGCCCTCAATAGAACTCATCCCAGTTTATGCTAATTCAAGGTGAAAAGTCTGAACAAAAACCCGACAATCCCTGAGCTCTCCAAACTCAGGACTTGAAATTCCACCCATCTTCATTCTGGAAATCCCTGCCCTAGAAAGCTCCGCCCCCAAGAAATCCCATAAAAGCCCTGCACTTTGTTTAATTCCCTGCTGCCCTCTCCCAGGACCAGGGGCTGCCACACCCTGGATTCGACCCTCCTCACCCCAGAACCTCCAGTAAGTCTCTCTTATGAGATTCCCTGTCTGTTGAGACTCTTTCTTTAGAAGAAGCAATGAAGTGAAAAAAGAGCAGGGCTCAGGTGGGGCTGGAGAAACTCTCCCCTGTGAGCTGCAACATCACTGCTGAGGAAGCCTCCTCTCAGAGTTGTGTAGTTCCTGGACTCCTGTGCCTCAGGATGCCCTTCCACTGGGACACTGTCCCACCTAAGAGAGTTGTGTGGTTCCTGGGCTCATGAGTCCCAGGATAACTTCCTCAG
The DNA here is from genome assembly GCA_907164525.1 of Lophiomys imhausi. NCBI lineage: Eukaryota > Metazoa > Chordata > Mammalia > Rodentia > Muridae > Lophiomys > Lophiomys imhausi. Next base: position 2,072,032 of record CAJQZJ010032426.1, read on the forward strand.
AACTGTAACACTTTCACTGGGGATACCTTCTCCCCTCAGAGATGTGTAGTTTCTGGGCTCACAAGTCCTAGGATACCTTCCCATCCATGCAGGCCAAATGCTAACACTAACACAGGAGCCTACCTAAGACATAGGCCTAACTATTCATGGGCCCACTATCAGCTCACAGGTGGTTCCACTGCCCTCCTCTCAGGGACCTAGCAACATCTTATGTCATCATCTGCTGCCAGATGGGCAGGTAATGTGTGGCTGGATAAAAGGGCTGCCTGTCATCCCAGATCACTCTTCTCTGTTCTTGGTCCTCTCCCCCCTCATTCCATCCTTACAGGCTCTTTTCTCTGCCTCTCTGGTTCCATGGCTGGCTCGCTGCCTCCACCCTTTCTGAGGTTCTCACTCCTCTCCCTTCCCCCAATAAACCCCCTTTATACCAGATCTGTTGCATGGCATAATTTCTCAGGGGCACACCTTGGAATGGGCCGGCCACCATGGTACCCCACCGCATCATTATATTTCATAACGTTGGTGCCTGAGGCTCTGCAGGCTCTCCTTGTGCTTGCTTGTGCTCCTTCTAATGGATCTAAGCCACACACCAGGACCCTGTTTCCAGATATGTCCAGCCCACCGCCACCTGCAACAAATCTACTTTCCAGCTCACCAATTGCATCCACCAGCGACAGTTAGTTAAGTTGTCCTTTTGGTCTCTGTAAACATTTCCCTGAGTCTGAGGAAGTGAGCTTTGAATGTCTGGCACTCCTCCAAAACTCTTGGAGGTAGAAGTACTCTCAACCATGGTCTTCAAGGCCAAGGTGGGCCCTCTTCACCTGACCACATCCCACCATCCTCAGAGCTGCAACCCTTCAAGGCCCTACTGGGCTATGGTGCCCCTTCCTGCCCTCTTCTGTCACCCTCACTCTGGAGCTGCCTGTAAACCCACAGCTCATCTAGGCTTAGAGTCCTGTTTCCTTCTTCGCTTTCTGACCTCTACCAGATGCTAGGTCTCCTCCGGCTTAGCCAGGCAAGAACTCTGATCCCCATTGAGTGTGGTGATGACCACTGACTGGTTTGGTCCTCATTTTGTCCTCCCTGAATCCTGGGGATGCCCACAACAGCAGGCTGTAGTGACATTTTTTTCCCCTCATCCTCAGGAACGGTGTCTTCCATATCCTCTCTTTTTTCCTTGGGACTCCTCTTAGAAAACCTCCAGCCTCTACATCTGAAACCTGAAGGGCCCTAAATGTACTTGCCTTTCGAATCAAATTTCTAATATTATTCAGGATCTTTGCAAATACTACAAGTGATCAGGGAAATGGAAAGAGATTCTCTACTCCCCATTTCTCTTTTCCCCAAGCCTGGTTTCTGTCTGCCTGTCCTAGTGCTTAAATGTCTTGTGTGTAAGTTGCAACAGGGCAGGGCAGGGTGGAGCCAGGGACTGCAGCACAAGCACCTGCTCACACCGATAGCTGCTCCAAACCAAGCCCCTAATCTAACCACTCCTGAGGCATGCACGAATCGTTCGCCTGTGAATTTCATTCCAAATTCTAGCTATAGTCCGATTCCTCTGCGTGGCTCTGGCTCTCAGCCTGACCACGTGGACTATGTACCCTTCCCCCTCCTTGATTTCTGCAGCCAGCTTGCAGGAAGTCAAGTGATCTCTCTCTCTCTCTCTCTCTCTCTCTCTCTCTCTCTCTCTCCCTCCCTCCCCCCTGTCTCTCTTCATGGACCCGGATTGGCACACTTGATGTCTAACTTTTCACTGGCACAGACAAATGATTCCCAATTGTTTTATATCTAAACTAGCTCTGCTCTAAGGTCCCAAAGTCTCTTATCTCTAAGGCTCTACTTCTCCACTCTTAAAAAAAAAAAAAAAAAATCTTTATCTCTGATTTCTTTGTACTCTACTCTCAAAAGAAAAAAAATCTTAAGATTATGCTGAAAACTATTTTCTAAGGACTTATAATTTGTTCATTGGGTATGGTTTAAAATCTATATAAACTGTAACAATATTTGGCTTCAAACTTACATAGCAAAAAGCTTATAATTATATATATATATATATATATATATATATATATATAAGATTCAGCTATGTGTGTATGTAACTCTAACTCAACTCCATATGTGTATATGTGCATGTAACTTCGATGCAACTCTCATTTAAAATATATATATCTATAGAAACACAAGTGTTTTTAAATAGAAACCATGTCAACCACAGGCTTGCAATCTGCCATGTGACTTCACCATCTTAAGATGACCACATGGTTTAAAATAACAATTGTAAAACTTATTAGTCCTAATGAATCTGTTTATTACTGTATCTCCTTTTAGACTAAGAAAGCAACAAGTCTAGGGGCTGGAGAGATGGCTCAGCGGTTAAGAGCACTGACTGCTCTTCCAAAGGTCCTGAGTTCAATTCCCAGCAACCACATGGTGGCTCAAAACCATGATTTTTAAGGGTCTAAACCTAACAGGGATAAAAGATAAAGTCCTAGACTTAAGAAAACTAATTAATTTGTAAACTGTTAAAGATAATTAAGAAATGCAAGTTGGTAGTCAGTAACCTTGTAAATGATCAAATTCTTTTTCTTTTCTTTTTTCTTTTTTCTTTCTTTCTTTCTTTCTTTTTTTTTTTTAGTTCTTTTGAGAAAGGATTTCTCTGTGTATCCTTGACTGTTCTGGACTCACTCTGTAGACCAGGCTGGCCTTGAACTCACAGAGATCCACCTGCCTCTGCCTCCTGAGTGCTGGGATTAAAGGTGTGTGCCACCACGCCCGGCTAAAATTCTTTAATGTGCTCAGAAATGTATTTAAAGTCAAGCTAAGAACTGATGCAGTTAATTAATTACAAACAAGATCAAGTTTTATCTGGTCTCCTGCTTTATGTTTGCAAGGTACAGTTTAGCGCAGATAACTAAAAACAGACAAAAAATTGTTTAACTCAGATATGCTGGCCCTCAAGCCTGTCAAAGACCAGCTGAATATGGCATTTAATATTAACATTTTTAAACTTATTATGACAGACAGAGACTCCCAAATCCTAGCAGTGACCCCCCCACCACCACCACCAAGGTCTCAAGAAGATACAGGACAACAACAACGGACTCCTCCACCTGGATTGTGATATGATAACCATTGGGAAAGACTGTCCCATTGCCTCACCCACAGCTAGGGCCTGGCCTGAACTGTAGACAAACAGGACACCTGGAGAGTTAATTGTCCCATGTTGCCTAAGACAAGGTGAGGTCACTCTCTCCCATGTTCCTCCTCCACAGAAAAAGCCTCTTATCTTCTGGGCCAAGACTCCCTTTGCCTGCAGTGCCAAGGAGACCACAGAAGCCTGGGATAAGTGTCTAGGTAGTGGACCATGGACTAGTCCCTGCCCTTTTAATTTGTACATAGGTCTTTTAGATTATACTTTATCCTTCTCAGGTCCCTGATCACGTTGATGGCTAAGGTAACTATAGCTTAACAGCTAAGGAACAACAGGTAACTAGCTCCTTACCCCAAGGCGATCCACCACTGTGTTAACTCATTAGCAACCATTAGTTATTTAAAACTACTAGGTCTCTTATTCCAAAAGGCAAACAGGTTTGCCTGGCTCACAGGCTTCATGTTAAAAGATAAACAAATTTCACATGTAACTTTTTACTATTCCTACACTTGATCTCAGCCAAAAGGCCAATATTCCTTTATCTAAAGGAATTCACTTTACAGTGACTGCTCCCAATAATAAATCACCTGTGTCTCATTCATGGTAAATAACTGGAGAGGAAAAAGATGTAACGTGTATGTAAGGTCTGAGGACACAGAAGCTTAAGTTATGGGGACCTAAGAAAGTGTTTTAGGATCTCAGAAGGTGTTTTAAGGCTGGTAAATGCAAGTAAAACCCTAAATGGTGATTACAACGTGATTTAAAGTACATAAAAGGAATGAAAAATGCTTCAAATTTCTTCCCCTCACTGTGCTACTTTTATATTAGGACTTCAAAAGCTCAGAGTTCTAACACTGATCAATGGAGTTCTAATAAACTATTAGTCTAACTCTGGTAAAATCTTCCACTATATAATCTACTATCGTAATCACAAGCTCAAGATTTTAAATTCCCTTTGGTATGTTGTTCAAGTATTGACTTAAAAGTGTTTCTCATTACGTTAAATCTATAATCATCCAGTCTCCTGGACAGATGGAAGAAACTTCTTTTCAAGGTCTGCAGTCATACTGAAAATTAAGATCTAGTGAGAGCTTTTGCCTCTTCTGCTCCATGGAAGGTTTCTGTTTTCCTTGAGCTCACCTTAAAGCGTGCTCATGATTTCATCCCAAAATCATTGCTCAACCCTCTACTATGACCCAAAAGTATAAGTCTAGTGCCTTTTCCTACACTATGGATTTCAGTATAGATTACAAACAATGCTAATGCTAACGTGACTAAAATTTATCTCTTCATGTAAACTTCTGAGAATCTAATTGGATCCACCTCTCACGGGCCAAATGGACTCCAGATAATTACCCATGTCAATCAACAGCCTCAGTTTCCCACCTCTTGCCTATATCAGAGGGTGGGATTCCTCCCCCTTTCCCTGGTTTGGGAACCCCTCCCTCCACTACCAAGACCACAGGCCTAAAAGTTTCAAATGTACCCCTAAGAAAAAATGTTTCTCCCTAATCTACTTAATTTCATCATCTGTACTTGCTCTCTCTCTCTCTCTCTCTCTCTCTCTCTCTGTCTCTCTCTCTCTCTCTCTCTCTCTCTATATATATATATATATATATATATATATATATATATATATTCACAGACTGCTTCAACTGGACCCACACATTCCTATCTGCAGATGGTCCCACAGATCTTGGACAGCAGTTAAGCAGCCAGCTCGCCCAGGAGCTGGCCAGCATCCCAATTTTCTTAGGGTCCCCAAAGATGATCATCCCCAAAGAGGGTCATCCCTCATCAGCAGGAAGTAGTCTAAAGAACACAATGCCCTCACTCCTGCCTTACCATCACCCCTTCCTAGTTCCTCAATTTTAATTAAACAAAAAGGGAGGAATGTTAGTTTACAGGCAATTCTATTAGGCGCCTCTCAGCGACCTAACAACACCTTACGTCATCACCTGCCTCCGCTGCCAGGTGTAATAGGTGTGTGTAGCTGGATAAAAGGGCCCCCTGCCACCCCAGCTCTCCCTCTGTTCTTGGTTCTCTCTCCCTGCTTCTGTCCGTGGAGCCCCCTTTCTCTCCCTCCCTGCCCCTACCCTTCTCCAGGTCCTCACTCCTCTCCTCCCCCTCAAGACCCCATTTATACCAGATCTATTTTGTGGCATAATTTCTCAGGGACACACCTTGGCACGGGTCTGCCATAGAATGCCCTTGCCTCATTGTATTTCATAACAATTACCTAACCCAGGGACCTACATAATATAGGGTCTTACCTAACACATGGGCCTTCCTCACTCGGGAACCTATAACCCAGAGACCTACCTAGCCTAGTGCCTACCCAACACAGGGTCTACCTAACACAGAGACCTACCTAATATAAGGACCTACCTAACACAAGGGCTTATCTAACAAAGGGGCCCACCTACTACTGGGTCCTACCTAACACAAGGTCCTTCCTGACACAAGGTTTACCTAAGGCAGGGTTATCTTACACAGCTACCTACCTGCCTTAATTAGGGTTCCTAACACTTTGAGGAAACACCATGACTGAAGAGCATGTTGGGGAGGAAAGGGTCTTTTCCCCTTTACTCTTCCGGGTCATAGTCCATCACTGGAGGAAGTCAGGACAGAAACTCAAGCAGGGCAACAACCTGGAGGCAGGACCTGATACAGAGGCCAAGGAGGGGTGCTACTTACTGGTTTGCTCCCCATGGCTTTCTTAGCCTGCTTTCCTATAGAACCCAGGACCACCAGCCCAAGGATGGCCCCATCCACCATGGGCTGGGCCCTCCCCCATTGATCACGAATTGAGAAAATGCCCCACGACTGGATTTCTTGGAAGGTATCCCCTTCCTCTCTGATGACTAACTTGTATCAAGTTCACATACAAAAAACAGCCAGTACAACTGCCATAGCCCTTCCTTTCATAGTCATCCCCAAGATCTCACATTAAAAAGATAAATAATTTGTAAAGTCCCACATAAAACACACTAAAATTTCAGTGTCTTTAAAACATCCAATCTCTCTAAAACTCCAAGATCTTTTTTAAAAGTTAAAGGTCTTTCAGGCCGGACGTTGGTGGCGCACACCTTTAATCCCAGCACTCGGGAGGCAGAGGCAGGCGGATCTCTGTGAGTTCGAGGCCAGCCTGGTCTACAAAGTGAGTCCAGGACAGCCAGGCTGTTACACAGAAAAACCCTGTTTCGAAAAACCAAAAAAAAAAAAAAAAAAAAAGTTAAAGGTCTTTCAACTGTGGGCTCCTGTAAAAATCAAAATTAAATTACATAATTTCTTCAAGAGGAAAGAACCAGGGCACAGTCACAATCTGAACCAACCAAAACCAAAATCCAACAGTATAAATAGCTCAATGTCCAAAATCTAGGATCCACATACCATCTTCTGGGTTCCTCCAAAGGGCTTGGGTTGCTTCTCCAGCTCTGCCCTGTGCAGTGCACACAGCTTGTCTTCCAGGCTCTGGGTGGCTCCACCCCTCTGTTGCTGCTGTCCTTGGTGGTCATCTCATGGTACTGACATCTCCAAAATGCTGTGGTTCCCTGCTGTAACTGGGCTGCACTTTCACCAATAGCCTTTCCTAGGCTCTCTTCATGGTACCAAGCCTCAACTTCTCTGTGTGACCCCTTCAGTCCTGGCACTTTAAGTGCCACTGAGGCTGTACCTTCACCAGTTTCCTCTCTGACCTCTCTCAATGCCACACTTCAGCTTCTCTCCCTGACCCCTTCATTCCTTCAAAACCAGTACCACCTAAGTGACTTTTACACCACAAAATTTGCCAACATGAAGTATAACCTTGGCTGCCTCTGGAACACAGTTTCTGTATTCTGACTCTCAGGAAATGCTTCCCAGAAGATTTTTACCTCAGTGATAGTGGTCTTTGCTTGGTCACCACCATTTTCTCAGCTCCAGCTGACCAACATCAATTATCCCAGGTTTCACCTCAATGGTGCTGGGCTCTTGTTTATCACAGCTGATTCTTCAGCCCCAGCTGAACAGACACCACAGATTCTTCATACACATGCCCTAGTAGAGTCTTTGCTTCTCTCTAAAATTTCACAAGCCAGGTCTCCATCAATATTGAGAGGCACTGTTTTCAACATTCTTATCTAGCAGATCCTACAGAATAGCTCACTAAGTTCTCAACACTCAAATGGCTTTTCTAGCCCAAAATTCCAAAATCCTTCCACAATCCTCCCAAAATTAACATGCTCAGATCTGTCACAGAAATACCCCACTTCTGGTACCAACTTGTCTTAGTTAGGGTTTCTATTGCTGCCATGAAACACCATGACCAAAAAGCAAGTTGGGAATAGAAAGGGTTTATTTGGCTCATACTTCCACAGCATTATTTATCTTCGATGGAACTTAGATCCTTGTGGAATATGGGATTAAAGGCATGCACCACCACACTTCACACCTGGCTCTGAGCTTTTAATTCCTTTTCACAAGTTGGAAGCTTAGCTGGGTGAGATCTTGCCTCTAGGTCACCACTTCCTTTATTCCATGTAACATCAGGCTTTTCTTTAATCTGTTTATCTCCTTGAACACAGGATTTAGCTGTTTTTCCCTTCCTGGTTGTTGCTTTGTTTGTCTTTGCTATTTTGAGGTTGTTCTTTCTTTCACCTTTCTCTACCACTTTTCTTCCACCTTTCTCCATTTTTCTTCCACCCTTTCAGCTCCCTAACACTAGGTAGGAGAGAAAAAGGGATAGAGGAGAAAGGAAAGATATCTCTGAATAAAATCAGGGATTAGAAAAGGGGTGACATTATCATTAATTACTTTATGCTGATTAGGGATATCCAGTTCCTTGGGGCAAGTTTGATATTTACTGTTAGGATATCTAATTTCTTCTTGTTGTTGTTTCCTTTTTGCACATAACTACTTAACAAACCATGACCAACAACAACCAACAACCCACCTCTTTCAGGGCCCTAACATTGATATACCTTCTGAAAAGTCCCCAGAATTCCAAATGTCACACAATCGCAGAAACTATCGGCAGCAGACAAAATCACACCCCCGTCAGAGCATGAGACAAATCATAGTTGGCTATTGTGGGCAATCTGAATCAGCCCCAAGGATGAGAAATAAAATGGGGGCTATAATCCCTCTTGGAACAAGGCAATGCTAACTTTAAATTCACCTATTTCGACCTTGTAAATGCAAAAACCACAACTTTTACAACAAAGGGCATAAGAGAGTGACTATCCTGGAGCCACCTCAAGGCAGATGAAGGGTGAGGCCAGCTCTCCCTCACTAACCCCCTGGGGGTTGGTTCACTCATACCACCACCACCAGGATCAGCTGTACTGTGCTGCCCAGGCAAGCAACCTGTTTCCTTATAGAACCCAGGACCACCATCCCAGGATGACCTCACTCATAATAGGCTGGATCCTCTGTAGTATGTGGCTTTATTATTTTCATTTTATTATACTATATTATTTTACAGTATTTAAACTTCTACCTCCCTACCAACCCCTATTCCTTCCCAGCCCCCCAATACTAGGTAGGAGAGAAAGAAGGTTAGAGGGGAAAGGGATGTAGGTCTTTTAACTACTTACTGCTGATTAGTGTCATCAGGTTCTTTGGGGACAAAACCAAACTCAGTCATCAGGGTATCCAGCAGTCCAGCAACAGAAAACACAGCAGCAGAACAAACCAACAACAGTGTGGGGGAGCACCAGAAGCAGGGAGAGCAGCACCCTCTTCCTCCTTTAGAACACTCCCCAACCCTCTCTGGAGTCCTCAGAATTAAACTTTCTGCAGATGTCTAAGCCATGTCCCTGCCAGAGCACAAGAGACAATTATTGTTAACATCTGTGGACTCACTGAAGCAGCCCTATGTCCTACCCCTGGGATTCAAACAAAAACATTCTCATATCATAACTGGGGTTTTTTTTTTAAGGAACAAAAACTCTTACCACAACCCTCTCTCTCCTATTTATCACTAGTTAAGAAAATGCCTTACGGTGTTAGGGTGATGTGAAAGCTGCTTGTATCCTATTACTATTTACTGGCTCCTCATAAAGTCTGGTGACACCCCAGACAAGGACATTGTCACATATACCTGTCTTTGTTGTGTAAACCTTGATCTACCTAATTTAAATTTTATTGGTTGAATAAAGGCCAGTAGCCTGGATTGGGTAGATGAGAGGTAGGCAGGGAGAAGGTTTGAGGGCTTTTTGGAACAGAGAGGATAATGGGATAAAGGAGGAGTGAGAGAAAAAGAGAAGACATGCCATGGGTTAGATGGAAGAAAATTATTCCACATGGCCTGGAACATTGGCATGGCATGGAGAATAACAGGCCAAGGGAATTGTATGTATATATTGGGAATTTGTTTGAAGAATTAGTATTGAAAACTAGCTTATATGGGATAAGATTGCACAATCCAGGCTAAGGTTTGTTAAAATCCAACAAGTGTCTCTGTGTGATTATTCATAAATGGGCTAAGGGATAACTCCATTGCCCTAATAATCATAAGTACCAATTATAAATATTAAATATTTCCTACAACATTACAGCCATCTTATGGAGGCATTTTGTCAATTGAGATTCCCTCCTTTTAGATAACTCAAGTTATGTCAAGTTGACATAAAATTATTCAGGGAAGGCTGTAAGTAAAAGATTGTGGAAGGAATCACATTTTATATAGAACGTTTTGCAAGGCTAATTAATTAATTAGAACTTCAGTGATCATGGAGTAATTGGTATGTTGCAAGTCCAAAGCCAAGTTATCTTGGGACTATCTTGGGCCATCTCTCCACCCCATTGTTGTGAGCCAACTAAGCAGCTTCCTTAATTTATTACCCTCCTCTATATGTGAATTAATATCTTTGTGGCTATTAGATAAATTATTGGGAATGTACAGTGTACTAGTTTTCACCAAGCAAAAGGCTAGCATCTGACACCTACAGCAGATACTTCCCCACCTTTCTAGAAACCATCTGTCTGATGTTCCCACCAGTGTACTTGAAAAGTGTCTTGGTTTATTATTTTCTTTGTTCTGCTACCACAAAAACCTCATGAAACTGTTAACAAGTTAAGACCTGGGATTAAGAGGAAACTTAATCTGGATTACTTATATTTGGTTCCAGAATAATATCTCTCTTATACCCTTTGGTGTATAAGTTGTGTTTTTGCATTGACAAGGCTGAAATAGATTAATTTAGACTCAACATAGTCTTGTCCCCCCCTCTTATTTCTTATCTAGGGACCTCTAAGGATACTTGAAGGGATACTAGCTGTCTCCCTCTTCACATTGAGGATGACCAAACACTTGATAAGGGCATGTGAGAAATGTTTGGAGGGTTTTTTCTATGAAAGTTAGCTTGCTACTATTCCACAAATATTTCCCATCATGTAAAACTTTTATGCAAATCTTTTCATCTCCCCTACCTGCTAAAATTTTGTTTACAAAAAGCTGACCACTCTCCCAATTATTTTGTACCAGTTCTTTTGAAACTAGCCTATCTGGAAAAACTGTGAGGTTGGACCCCAGCAGATAGGAAAAATACCCAGTCAATACCTGCATTAGACTAAAACCCTAGTGAACTTCCTTCATGGTGTGCTTTTTAGCTCAGTTTGGGATCTTGTGCATCTTTTTTTTTTTTTTTAAAGAATTACCTTGCCAAGCTACTTTTGTTTTGTTCCTGCATTCCTTTGTGTGACACTGAGTTTATTCTTTGTTCATTTCCAACAATTTTCTGGCTCATCCAGGATTTCAGAGACATCTGGAAGGATGTTAAGATTCCCCTCCCTTGAGAGAGGCCCATGCCCTGCTGTTGCAATGGCTCCAAAAGTTTCAAGTGAGCTACACTCTGCCCTGCAGTGACCAAGAAAACTCTGTGTACAGACCACAGTAAGAACTCCTTGACCAGGCCGGGTGGTGGTGGCGCACGCCTTTAATCCCAGCACTTGGGAGGCAGAGGCAGGCGGATCTCTGTGAGTTCGAGGCCAGCCTGGTCTACAAAGTGAGTCCAGGACAGCCAGAGCTGTTACACAGAGAAACCCTGTCTCAAATAACCAAAAAAAAAAAAAAAAAAGAACTCCTTGACCAACTGGACATTCTACAAGTTGCTTGAAAATAAATGAGTGAGAAAGAATGCCTAAGGGGCTCTAAATGATGCTCCATTTAGATGATCAAAATGGGAAGTAATCAGGCCAAACCAAGTTCCAAGTAAAAATAAAGAAATGAAACAAATTCCCCCAGACAGGAGGTGTCTTAGTTACTGTTTTTATTATTGTTGATGTCACTGTTCTATTGATGTGAGAAGACACCATGACCAAGGCAGCTTATAAGGGAAAGCACTTAATTGGGTGCTTCCTACAGTTTCAGAGGATTAGTCCAGTACCATCACAGCCAGGAGCATGGCAGCACACAG
>CAJQZJ010032426.1:2083591-2125198 GCA_907164525.1 Lophiomys imhausi
GAGGATTAGTCCAGTACCATCACAGCCAGGAGCATGGCAGCACACAGGCGCTCATGGTTCTGGAGACATATCTGAGGATTAGTCCAGTACCATCACAGCCAGGAGCATGGAAGCACACAGGCACTCATGGTTCTGGAGACATATCTGAGCGCTCACATCCTGGTCTGGAGCCAGCAGTCAGACGGATACTAGGTCTGACCTGGGCTTTGGAAACCTCAAAGCCCACCTTTGGTGATGCATCTCCAACAAGACATATCTCTTAATCTTTCCCAAACACTTCCACCAACTGCAACAAGCATTCCCACATAGGAGCCTATAGGGGCCATTCTCATTTAAACCACCATGGTGGTGGGAAAAACTCCTTTGGCTGGCCTAGAGGCTTCCCAACCCTGTTCAATATGTACCTCCTTGCCCCAAATAAGAAGAGTTTGAACAAATCAAGAGCCCACCACAACCTAAGTTTAACTACCTATCTTATCTCTCTGGGCTGGGATTCTCCTCTTTAACTTGTTCCCACATCTGGGAGACTTGAATCAGGTTTTGAAAAATGAAGAACAGACATCTATTTGAAGTTGTTAGGTCTCCAAGCAGTTGCTTTTCTAAATTGGTAACTATTTTTAACAAGTTGGTTTCTCATGGATGTAATGGGTTAGAATTTGTAAGGACTCTTCAAGGGCATGCAGATCAGCCTGGCACCTGGCAGCACATAGTTCTGGGAAACATTGAGAGGGCACTCGGAAGGTCTGGGAATCTAAAAAGAGCTTGTAGCTTGGGTGCTAGAGGTACTTGGGGCCAAGATGGGTGGAGCCCAGTTGAGAAATGTGGATAGGGCCTTGTTGAAGGGACATGACTGAAAAGCAACAAAAGTTGAGGGAATTGCCAGTTTCCAAGAGAGAGAATTTGAGAGTCCACAGGATACTACGAAAGACCTCAAGACTATGTCCTATATAAACCAGAGAACTCCATGTGGATCTCTCTCTCAGCCCCCACAGACAAAGGAGACAGAAGCGCATGTGGGAGGAGTGTGAAACAAGGTATGTCATCTGCCAACCTTTAGTTTGCAATAGCCCTGAAGCAAATTAGCTGTCAGAAGCCTTGGCAAGAACTGATAATACCCGAGAAAACTGGAGGTGAAGTCTGCTGGGCGAGTAAGCAAAGTGCCAGGAGGCAAGTGGAGCTCAGAGGTTGTGGAGGACCTAGGAGACAGGCCAAAGGGTGGCCCCTGTTGTGTGAAGCCATACAAAGCTTTAAAGTAAAAGATTAGGCTGCACACGGTATAGCATCTGTGCCATGTGTAACTGAAGCTGGACACAAGCTGAGCGGTGAGGCCAATTGGCCTCATGAATCTGCAGACAGTGGTTGCCAGGCCTGGAGAAAGCTTAGCCAAGTTGAAGATAATTTTGCCGAGATTGTCAGAGCTAGACTGTTAACCAAGATGCCCGCAGGGACCGGCGTTAGAGAATTTTAATATTCTTTCAAGAAAATTAAAATAGGATTGGTTAAGTGTTCTTACGTATTAAGTGTTTACAGGTATTAGGTTATAGGTTACAGGTATTAGGTATTATAGGTTATAAGATATAGGTGTTTTATAGGTGTTTGTTAATTATTAATAAATACAAGTGTTTTAAATAAAAATGTTCTGTCACACATGGATTTAAATTTCTGCTAGTGTGGAGGGCCATAGATCTGTCTGATCACAGCCAACACCATTTTGAGTGGGACAAAATGATACCAAGGTCACTGTCTCCTTCCCAGTTCCTTCATGTGCCCCAGAGCAAACTAGGCTCAGCTACAGGAACAGGGCACACCATTCTTTCCACCACCTTCATGGGTTCCTTTCCCAGCAACAACTCATACCTAGCAGGCAAGGGGAGATTAAAACAAGATCCAGAGGACAGTGCTCAGTGTTCACAGTACAGCTTATGGTAGTACATAGACTCCCCTTCCTTGCTTTGAGACTGGAATCCCTTAGTATGTTTCTGTATTTTGATGTTTGGAGCTTATATACCTGAGGGCAGCTGATTCCGTTATATCTATGTCAGTTGAATACGTCTTTCTATGCTTTTTAGGATTAGGAATGATAGAATGCCATGGCTGTAAAGCAGGATTCCTATGAGATTATAGCCATAGGGGACTACATGCCTCTCCTGGAGTCTCTTCTTCCTGAAGTTATTTGCCCAATGTGAGACAGACTATCTTAGAAGACAGGCTATCTGTACAGGCATTCCTTTTTGTGCTCACCTAAAAATGTGTATATATATATATATATATATATATATATATATATATATATGTCTCATCAAAGTGTATTTAAAAGTGTTTTGTTTTTTTGCCAAGCTTTATCTAAATATGTATAGTTAAAAGGAACAGACTGATATAAGTGACCTTCCATATGCTTAATAACCATACTTGGAGATCAGTATGGATGTGGTCAGAAGGGTTTTTTTAAGGGACAATATTTTGCCCCTTGTCCTTCAAAGTCAATTAGGGGACTATGAGGCATCTCTTAAAATGTCCTGTAACTGTGAGGAGTCATCTGTTCTCTCTGAACAAAAAGGCCATGACAACCCTGCCTGGTGAACTCTACCCATTGTCATCTACCAAGAGGACGGTCAAAACTCAAGGCTTCTAAGCAAAGCCATAGTCATGCAAGACATATGACTTATCTTCACGTAGGTGGAACATCTGGTAAAAGGAATGACAGAGAATGGAAAGAAAATGATCGACTTTGGCCATATGCACAGTCTTGAATACCCAACAGGAAAGTATAATCAGACTAAAGTGATTTATCACATATCACACTCCCCAGATATTAGGCTTAAATCTACATAAGATCTTATTTATGTTGGATTTCTGAGGCAGCATAAAGACACAGAAGGTAGAAAGAGCCCAGAATCTGGCCACACACAGCAAGGGGCAGTCTCTCTCCTGTGGGAAATGGAGGGATCTATACGGGGTGACCCTTTATAAGATCAGGTGAGGGGGCTTGGAAATGAGGAAATTGTTACAGCCATAGAGGACTACATGTCTCTTCTGGAGTCTCTTCTTCCTGAAGTTATTTGCCCAATGTAAGACAGACTGTCTTAGAAGATAGGCTATCTGTACAGGCATTCCTTTTTGTGCTCACCTCTCACCTATAAGGATATAATCTCATAGGAATCCTGTTTTACAACCATGGCATTCTATCATTCCTAATCCTAAAAAGCATAGAAAGAGGTGAGGGAGGCAAAGGGTAAAAAGTCCAAGCTCACTTTCAGGTTTTGAAAACCTACCAATCCCTGAGGTTGCCCAAGTTCAGGATCTGAAATCCCACCAATCTCCACCCTGGAAATCTCCACCCTGGAAAACTCTGCCCCCAAGAAACCATATGTAAGTCTGCCTCCTACTCAGTTCTCTTCCCCAATGGAAGTGTTACAGCCCTGAATGAAAAGGTATCGTGGCAGTCAGGATCCAAGGAATACCACACAGTCACACAACACAACAAACCTCACACAAAAGATTTATTGGGAAAGACACAAGAGGGTAGGGGTGTATGGTCAGATGAGCAGCAGCAGGGGGCTGAATGGGAGGCAGGCTTTATATAGGGTTTCTTAGGGGGCAGAGTTTTCCAGGGTGGAGATTTCCAGGCTGGGGATTGGTGGAATTTTGGGTTCAGGGATTGGTGATTTTCAAGTTCAGGGATTCGTGGGGTTTAAGGCTGAGGGACTAGTGGGGTTTGATGCATTTTCAAACCGGCAAGAGGGTTTAGACCATTTACCATACAGAACTGCCAGGAGTGCTGCACCAAAGTGAGCTATCAGAAGCAACAAGGGGCTATAGAACCTCAAAAGAAGAGAACAATAACTTAAGAAATGAATCTAGCCTGGGGTGAAAGAGATGATGGTCCCTTGCAGCCAGAGTTTCTCCACAGCAGCTGAAATGTCTTTTTACAAGTGTACCAAAAGAAATGAAGCAGTTGTAGAGTGAGAGCCATTGGAGGAGCGTACATGGAACACTTTGGATATAGGGGGAAGTTCTAGAAGTAAAACCTTTAAAAGACAGAGTGAGAACATAAGTCTGGAGATATGAGGAAAGAACAACCAAGGGGAGGAGCCAGAGAGGGAAGGGACCAGTAGCCCATATATAGGAGGAGGCTTATGGTTCAGTTCTTGTCTGGACCCTGTATCTATTGGGTCCCACTTCAGACTAGTTAGGGTTTGTTATGCAGAAGCATCCTTGGAGGACAGCACAGATCCCATCCTTAGCAACAGTCAGATCTAGTCTTGGAGTATTGCAGCAGCCAAAGAATTGAGCCGTTCCTTAAAAACCTTGAGCTGATCTCAATTTTCTTTAAGGTTTTGTGAAAGCTGGTGAGGCAGAGAAGTTAACTGATGCAAAAAAGGCTTCAACCTAGACATTCTGAGTCTTGAAATAACTGTCCAGAGTGGCAAAAAGAGACATGTGTTGATGGTGGTGGCCCATGCATGGCCCATTAGTCCCCTCTCAGAGGTCACCTGAACTGCTTCCGGGGGTTTGTGGATGATGACCTCTCTTAACTGATTTGCGGTGACAAAAAAGGTCAGTGTAGAAAGGACAGAAGTTAAGAGTGCCTGAGAGAGGGGTCTGTCCAAGGGGTCATAATAAAACATAACCGATAGCAAAGATCCAGAACATAAATCAGGGCGCAATAACTGTACAACCTTGTGGGAACCATTAAGAGACAAAGTTAATGAGGAAAATTTTTATATCAATTCATGCAAATTTTGTTTAGTAAGGTTAAATGTAAAACTTGTCGATCATGTACCACACTTCTGTAGAAGGATAAGATAATTGTAATCAGCTCTTTGTTATATCAGACTCCTACATAAGGAACAAGCACCTGGAAACTTTGTTCTTAAAAAAAAAATCAGTTATTCAGTATCTAATTGACAACTTAAAAAAGAAATAGCATTTTACTGAGTCATTTTTATGGGATTGTCTAACAAAGTTTCCAAAGACACTGCTTGGATATTCTGAATAATTACCCAAAGCTGTGAGTTTTACAACAGAGTATCTGACAGCCTCCTTTAATCAGAAAACATAGGTTTTAGCATATGGACCTTGGAATTAGCTTGTGGTAAAGAGGGAGAACTGAAAGTTAGGGTGTTTTAGTCAGTGTTTTATTGCTGTGAAGAGACACCATGACCAAGACAACTCTTATAAAAGAAAACATTTTACTCAGGTGACTCTTTTTTTCTTTTTGATCTTTTGAGACAAGGTTTCTCTGTGTGTGCCTCACTGTCCTGGACTCACTTTGTAGACCAGGCTGGCCTCGAACTCACAGAGATCCCCCTGCCTCTGCCTCCTGAGTGTTGGGATTAAAGGCATGCGCCACCATGCTCGGCTGAAAGAAAACATTTAATTGGGGGTTTGCTTATAGTTTCAGAGGATTAGTCCAACATAATCATGGTGGTGGAGTATGATGATACACATGGTGGTGGAGCAGTAGCTCCACAGGCAGAGGGCATGGGGGATAAATAGAGATAAAGATGTCTACAGATAGATGATAGACAGATAGATAGATAGATAGATAGATAGATAGATAGATAGATAGATACCTGGAATGGCCTTTTGAATATTATCTTACACTAAATAAACCTTCAGGTTACATTGAACTTGTTTTGAGTTACTTGTTTTAGACTTTGACAACATATACAGAAGACAATATAATGGGAGACATAAATTGGTCTCTACCTCCAAGGTTGCCTCCGTAAATGAGTTACATTTGTATTTAGCATGACTACCAATAAAATTCTGAGCACACTGAAAGAATTTGATCATTTATAAGGTGACAGATCATTAACTTTTGTCTTTAACAGCTTATGGTAGTTAGTAACTCTCATAAGATTAATATCTTTTTAAAACTTATTCTTTGTGAATTTCACATCATGCACCCCAATTCTGCTCATCTTCCCTTCCCTTTGTATCTGCCATTCACCCTTGCATCCTGCCCCTTAAAAGAAAACAAAGAAAAATCTTGTCATGGGAGCTGTAGTGGATCCCACAGTATACCCTATGTTCAAACATCTTAACTTGAAAGTATTCGTTGCAGTAAAAGTCACTGGTCTTGTTTGAGGCTCCGACTTCTGCCACACTTTCAACACTGGGTCCTCACGGATACTTCTCTTGGATATTCTGTTGCTGCTCTATGTCATGGAGATACTGCAACTGCAGTTCTACAGGGCTGCATTCCAGCAGTTCTCAGATCGTGTGTGTATATATATATTGAGGGGGGGGGCAATCAAAGCCCTAGATCTGGGCCTGGGTGGTAGCTGAGTTGGTTGGCCCTCCAACTTTCCTGGACTTGCACCACCAGGGTGAGCTCTCCAGCACTGCCCCACCCAGCTCACCCAATTCTGCAGCCAGCAAGAGCTAGCACTCTCTCTCTGTGTGTGTGTCTGTCTCTCTCTCTCTCCTTCCCTCCCTCCCTCCCTCACACACCCTCACCCACACCACCAAGGCCAGCTATACAGTGCTGCCCAGGCAAGGTGTAGGGCCTGCTCTCCCAAGCGCTGCAGCCTTCGAGGAAGATTAGCTCTTAGTTAGGGTTTCTATTGCTGGGATGAAGCACCATGACCAAAAGGCAAGCTGGGGAGGAAAGGGTTTGTTTGTCTTACACTTCCGCATTGCTGTTCATCACTGAAGAAAGTCAGGACAGGAGCTCAAACAGGGCAGGAACCTGGAGGCAGGAGCTGATGCAGAGGCCATGGAGGGCTGCTGCTTACTGGCTTGTTACCCATCTTGCTCAGCCTGCTTTCTTTTTTTTTTCCTTAAACATTTATTTATTTATTCAAGTTACATCTCCATCACATCCCCCTCCCTCTTCCCCTCCCTGTCCCACCCTCTCACCCTCTACCACCCTCTTCCTCCTATCCTTCTCCTCTGGTGAGGGGGGGCCCCCACATATCAGCCCCTCTCAGTTCATCAGTCATACGAGGGCTAAGAGCTTCCTCTTGCTCTGAGGCCCAACATGGCAGCTCAGCTAGGGTAAAGTGCCCCACTAACAGGTAATGAAGTCCATGACTCCTCCCCCACTACTTGCTAAGAGATCTGTATGAAGACAAAGTTGCCTACCATCTATATTTGTACAGGAGGTCTAGGTCTAGTTTAAACTTTCTTATAGAACCCAGGACCACCAGCCTAGGAATGGTACCACCCACAATGGGATGGCCCTCCTACATTAGTAAATAATTAAGAAAATGGTCGATAGGCTCGTCTACAGCTTGATCATATGGAGGCATTTTTTCTTTTGTTTTTTTTTCCTTTTCTTGTGTGTGTGTGTGTGTGTGTGTATGTATTTGTTTTGTTTTATTTTATTTTTTTTTAACTCAGAGATCTGTCTGCCTTTGCCTCCCAAGTGCTGGGATTAAAGGCATGTGCCACTACCACCCTAGCTTGGAGGCATTTTCTTAATTAAGGATTCCTTTGATGACTCTAGCTTTTATAAAGTTGACATAAAAGTATCTAGCACAATTAGAATTTTATAATTTATTGCTGTTAAGATTTCAAACCTTGGGGCTGGAGAGATGGCTCAGCAGTTAAGAGCACTGGCTGTTCTTTCAAAGGACCTAGGTTCAAATCCCAGCACCCACATGACAGTTCACAGCTGTCTGTAATGGCCAGATTTGGTGGCACATGCCTTTAATCCCAGCACTCAGGAGGTAGAGGCAGGTGGATCTCTGTGAGTTCAAGGCCAGCCTGGTCTACAGAGTGAGTTCCAAGACAGCTAGGGCTCTGTAGACCAGACACAAAGAAACCCTCTCTCAAAAAACCAAAATATATATTTTAATAATAAATATATATATTTCAAACCTTAAAAATTACAATTTAGGGGCCAGGAGAGATAGCTCAAGGGTTAAGAGCACTGACTGCTTTTCCAGTGGACCCGGTTCAATTCCCAGCACCCACATGGCAACTCATAACTGTCTGTAACTCCAGTTCCAGGGTATCTAACACTCTCACACAGACATACATGCAGTCAAAATGTCAATGTACATAAAATAAAAATAAATAATTTTTAAAAGATTACAATTTAGAATTAGGGCTCTACTAATATTAAAATTAACATAAACCATAGATACAGTCCATATAGAGACTGGGAATCTCATTTTCCTTATCCTTCTACAATGTATTTTTACAAGCTATAAATTAATATAACAGATTTTTTTTTTTTTTTTTTTTTGGTTTTTCAAGACAGGTTTTCTCTGTGTATCCTTGGCTGTCCTTGACTCACTTTGTAGACCAGGCTGGCCTTGAACTCACAGAGATCCACCTGCCTCTGCCTCCCAAGTGCTGGGATCACCACACTTGGCTATAACAGATCTTTATATAAAGTATTTTATTATAAAGAATATAATTGCAAGAGAACAGTAAGATTGGGTCTCATAAGGAGACATCAGAATAAAAGGTGATGATTACTTTTACTATGTTTTTTATATGACTGAGTTTCTCCGAATGGCTAAGCTTAACAAAATTAGCAAAGCCATAAGTAATTAGCTGTTGCATTATGCCTCAAGATGTTACACAAACATCCGTAAGTCCGTCTTTGTTACCATAAATAGGTAATTATATCCTTAGGAATTTATAAATCTTAATCATCAAACATATATCATCTTTATGTCCTATTTTCCATAAACCTTGTATAACTTACTCATACCTTTAAGCTTTATCCTCATCTGTTTTTTTGTCATTCTTAGAACAAAATTATCACACAAAAATTCATCCTTATCTAAAATATTTTAACCTTTTTCATACAAAAAATATAACCTTATATTTTACATTTGTCTAAACACTCCCCTCATACCTACTTATTGTTTCTTGCCACTTCCTAAACAACAGTTGGATCCAAGTTACATATACGGTATGCTGTAGCAAATTAAGATCACCTGCACACAGACTTAACTAGCAATCCCTTTTGTTGCTGGTTTTAGGTTGACTTTTTCTCTGCTTAGAATTTTACAGATTTTTTTAAAATCCCTCCCCCAACCCAATGGTCTTACAGATCCTGAGAGAGAAGGGGACAAAAGGTTACATTTCAACAAGAGTTTCAAAGATATACATGACCTTGAACTGGGGAACATTTTTGTAAACAACACCAAGAAGGAGGGAAAAATACTTAGAGAGCTAGACATCTGTAATTACATTTAAGCCATTTAAACTTTTGCTTATAAGTCTCTCTTGATTAAAAAAATTAAATACCCTGAGACATAACAGTGACAAATAAATTCATTATTGTAAAAAACAGAAATTTTCCATTGGGCATGGTGGTGCATGCCTTTAATCCCAGCACTGGGGAGGCAGGAGGATCTCTGTGAGTTCAAGGCCAGCCTGGTCTACAGAGTGAGTTCAGGACAGCCAGGGCTACCCAGAGAAACCCTGTCATCAGAAAACCTAAAATAAAAAAAAAAAGTTTTCTAAGGGGCAGTGGTAGGCAATACCTGGGCCTTTACTCAGTATATATGACAGCTTTTCCACTGCTACCTAGGTGGACTCCCTCCCCATTTTCAGTTTTTAGCCTGTGCACTTTTGTTTTCCCAGAAAACCTTCAGGCCTAATGCAATTATGGCGTAATTGCATACAACCAGCTGGGAGGAACAACCCCACACTCAGATGAAGATCCAATGACCTTACCTATCTCCTCCTTCCTTGAAGATCCAATGACCTTACCTATCTCCTCCTTCCATGAAGATCCAATGACCTTGCCTATCTCCTTCTTCCATGAAGATCCAATGACCTTGCCTATCTCCTCCTTCCTTGAAGATCCAATGACCTTGCCTAACTCCTCCTTCCTTGAAGATCCAATGACCTTACCTATCTCCTCCTTCCTTGAAGATCCAATGACCTTACCTATCTCCTCCTTCCTTGAAGATCCAATGACCTTGCCTATCTCCTCCTTCCATGAAGATCCAATGACCTTGCCTATCTCCTCCTTCCATGAAGATCCAATGACCTTGCCTATCTCCTCCTTCCTTGAAGATCCAATGACCTTGCCTATCTCCTCCCTCCTTGAACATCTAGCAATATCTAGCAAGCCCAGGTGTTGATTATTTTAAAGAGCTGTAGTTATTGAGCGTTTGTAGACAGCCTTTTTTATTCAAAACCAGTCTATGTATGTCTGCAGATGGAGGCAGACAACCTGCCCAAAAACTTAACTAGTGTTTTTTGTTTTCCTTATGAAGACATAAAGCAGCCAATATATAAGTACCTGAAACCTAGAGGCCATCAAACAGGAAACTATAAAAACACAAGTGAGAATGCCCAGGTTTGGTGGAACAGACGCAAAATCAGACCAAATGCATAAAGAAGCCGCAAGAACAGAAAGACTATCCTACCTCACTCAGGGGAGCCAGGCTTGGAGACCCATTGGAAATTGTGGGCATTAGGACCCAGTGCAGCTTCTATACTAGGTTTTCCTTCCAAGTCTCACAGCCAAGGGACTCGCTGCACAGAAAGAAAAAGTAAAAACAAAACAAAAAACCCTTTGCCTTGCATAGAAAATTTTCCCTGCACCCTGTGGCTTTTCTGATGTGGAGTCCTGGACTCACTGGCTGGCAAGGCAGCCACATTGCCTGGGTTCTGCAGGGTCCGGGAGTATAAAAGTGGGAGGGGCTGCTCCGTTTCTGTACACATTGCAGTTCTGGTTCCTCAGCCCCTGCAGCCCTTATTCATCTTGCTTCACAGGCTGTCCTGGTTGGGACTTTATCTTGACTTGAGGCCACAGGCTGGAGGAGCCCTTTAGGAGACACGGGTGGGAGTTAAGTTGGGGCTTTGGGCATGGATTTAAAAAGGAGCTGAGTGTCCGGGACAGACAAGAAGGGTTAAGATGAGCTGGGGGTTAGGTGGGGGTCCATTCTGTATTCCACCTTATGGAGTTATCTAAATCAGTTTACATTTTAAAACTGAAAGTTGCAGATTTGTTGAGCAGGGTGGGATGGCACATGTCTTTAATCCCAGCAGTCAGGAGGCAGAAGCAAGTAGATCTCTGAATTCAAGGCCAGCCCGATCTACAAAGAGAGGAGAGAGAGAGAGAGAGAGAGAGAGAGAGAGAGAGAGAGAGAGAGAGAGAGAGAGGTTAGTTCTGAATTCAGGCCAGCAGTGACCGTTGTCCAAAGTATATTGAAGCCATGATGGAAGAGCCAAACAAGAGCACCCCGTCTGAGGTCTCCTAAAGTGCGTTTTGTTTTTGTTTTTTTATGTTATCCCACCAACAAGCTAAAGAGTGGTTTTTGGCATGGATAATTTGGAACCTATGGTGAGTGTGGAACCAAGGTAAAAACAGGGGTCAAATCCAGCCCAGTATCCCCTACGAGTCATATTGACCAAACAGGCCTGGAAAGTAGGTTACCCCGGACTCGGCACCTCTCAGGTGTCAAGAGATGGCAACTCTCCATCAGAGGGATCTCTCAGGCCCATTGGAAAGCTCCCAGAACCTTAGGCTAAGTCTCAAGTTGAAAGACAAAACAAAGAGGCACTCCCTTGAGCCCCCGAGAACTAGCCAGGCCAGCTCTGAGGTAGGCCCTGCAAGTACCTTGCCCCAACATTTCGGCTGTGTTGGATGCGTGGTGCGGCTGAATGGAGAAAGCCCTCCAATCTGGAGGTCAGACTACATCAGAATGAAATAGAAGGGACTGAGATGATAAAAAAGTAAAGATGAGGAGTGAAAGAAATGGCTGTGTGAGAGAGACAGATGGCCCCGTTAGGCCCACTGAGAGCAGGGACCACGGAGTAAATGAGTATCAAGGAGCTCTGAGTTGAGGGTTTGGGTCAGATGCCCTTCCTGGGTTTCAGCACCCGATGTCAGACTTCTGAGGTAGTGTAAGGAAAAGGCAAAAGAAGACCAGAGACTGAACTCAACTGATGAACCTGTGTTTATTAGGACATACAATAAAGCACGGCCTCTCTCCTGCAGGAAAACAAGGGGTCTGCCAGGGGAAAAGGCTGGCTGTGACCCTTTATATATAGGGACAGGAGGAGGGGCTTGGGAAAGAATTATTGAAGATCTAAGGGGCTATTGTGTGGATCTGCAGTCTCCTGTTTGTACAACCAAGACACTCAGTCAATTTAGACAGCTATTTATCA
Organism: Lophiomys imhausi; assembly: GCA_907164525.1. Classification (NCBI taxonomy): domain Eukaryota; kingdom Metazoa; phylum Chordata; class Mammalia; order Rodentia; family Muridae; genus Lophiomys; species Lophiomys imhausi. Next base: position 2,095,688 of record CAJQZJ010032426.1, read on the forward strand.
CTAACGATTTACTTCTTGGTAAGAAGAAATGCTGCCTGCCATTGTAAGGTTTCAGACCTTAAGCAGGGCATGGTGACCCATGTCTTTAATCTTAGCCCTTAGGAGGCAAAGGCAGGTGGACCTCTGAGTTTAAGGCCAGCCCATCTACACAGCAAGTTCCAAAATAGCCAGCTACATGGTGAGACTCTATCTTAAATGTTTAAAAAAAAAAAACAAAAAAACAAATACTTCAGGCTTTGCTTAAACACGCCACTTACAATAACCAAGAGAAACAGCCACTGCCGCCCTGTACCTGCTTCCCCCTCGGGGTACCCATGCTTGTTGTACATCAGACTAGAGGGAATGAAGCTTAGCTAGACTGGGTGGGCGTATTGCAGGATCTTGGTCTGTGGTGAGTGCCGAGAAACAGCCTTCTTGGAAGACAGCTTCAATGAGACAGCTCATTTAATTAGTTCTCTGTGTTCCAAAAAGTTAGAATGACAAAAACAAAACAAACAAAAAAAATCAACCAGGACAATCATTATCCATATATTAGAATTTGATTTGTGATGTTTTGTTGCTTGTTTTTATTGTTTTGAGATAGGTCTTGCGTAGTAGCCCAGCCTGGCCTCAAACTCACAATCCAGTAATCTTCCTGCACCAAAGTATAGCTTGGTGAACCAGTGAGTTTTATTGGGATTACTTCCAGGAATATGGGTGAGGAGTTAGTATTAGGGTCGGGAACGGACTGAAGAAATCACCCAGACTCAGACAGCATGCAAGAACAAGCAGCATTTAATCCACAGATTTTTCCAGCAGGCACGGATCGGCACTCCAACAGAAGTAGCAGTGATCCCCGCCAAAGGCTTGCAGGACTTGTTGTGACTCTGGGGAACTGTGGGAAGGGTGAGGTAATCTGCAACATGATTGGGGAATTCAAACCGAAAAGCATGGGCAGAAAGCTAGGCAACTTTTAAACTACTTACAAATTAATCAAAAAGTAGGGAAGTGGGTTCTTTTCCGGACCAGATGGTCAGCCTGTCACTAATCGGCTGCCCACTGTGGGGTCCCTCTGGAAGGTCTTTCAACACAGGGCTGTCATCCCACATTGCCTGCCCAAGACCAGAGACCCAGAGCAGGTGCGGTGGGTGCCCTGCACTCACAGAGACTCTGGCAGGGCTCAATGCCCAGATCCCCACTGCGCCCGCGTGACAAGAGGTCCTATTGCATGTGTCCGTGGCTCATCAAGGAACAGCTGCATCGTCCTAGTTCCTCTCCACCTCTTTGAGGCCCAGCCTAGCCCCAGAGGCGCACCAACCAGCACCAGGCGACCTGAAGCGTTTACACGGAAGGGCCCCTTCATTAGTTACAGGAGCAGAAATGTCTCAAAGACAGCTGCATCACCAAAGCCCACCCCAGCATGGGTGACAGTTGTCAAAAGCTGGAAACCTAGAGCACACTGCCCAACTTGTAGGCAGATTAATGGGCTGGCACCTTTTCAGGTAGTTCAGTTGATGTGAGACTCTTCAATACAGCTCAGCTTGTGTGAGTGTCTCTTAGCAGTCCATCCTGCTTATATAAATGTAGGAAAAGAGGAGCCTAATGAATTTGGTCTGTTTCAGGGGCTTGAAACCGAACTTTTAAAAATTAGTCAACAATTAGTTGCTGGGAATTGAACGCAGGACCTCTGGAAAAGCAGCTAGCAGAAGTGCTCTTAATGGCTGAGCCATCTCTCCAGCCCTTGAAGTAATTTCTTAATGTAAATGCTGAAAAGCTAAATGGATTCAAGGAGAAAAAAACAAACAAAAAGAGTTACTAGAGAATAACAATGCTCAAAGGGGACCCAAGATGGCGGTGGCCTGCGCGGATGTATTTTGATTTCGGGGTCAACAGTCACAAGGTGGCAAGTGTTGCAGGACGCTGTACAAAGGGCACGACCCCTTCTAAATCTCACCCAGCTACACAGGGACCACGGAAGATCCCTGGGCAGGACGCCCCTTCCCACTCTCGGACACGCTAGGAAGCCGCTGGACCCGGAAATTGGGATCACCCATCCCCCAACAGGAGAAATCCTTTGGTAAGTTCCAACCTAATACCCAGCCGGCAGATTCAGAACCCACGCAGAGATAATCCCCACCCTGCTGGGCACTACCAGGTCTCACACAGACGATCCAATTATCTGGCGAAAGGTTGCACGACCCTTGGAAGTCAGTGCAGCTCCGCTGCAAAGTGCCTTCAGACCACAGATCGCAGTCTGTGATGTCACTGGCCAGTTTCCAAGCCGCGGGAGTGGCAAGGCTATTGGAGCTGAACTGCAGATTTACCCGCTACAGGAACCAACCCCGAGCAAACTGCGAGATATTTGAAACTGTCGTATATCGGACTTTTGTACTAGTACGGACCCTTCTGGTGGGGAACCAGAGCTTACTTGTACACAGCTCCGCCACCTGGATTAGTTAGTTCTCCACCTGGGAGGCGGGGCTGAATGACTCACCTTATAGGGGTGGAGTAAGGCAACGCTACTCCTACACCAAAGCGCCCCCCTTTGGACCCAAGTCCAGAAAACAGCAAAAAAATTCCACATGGCCAGAGGCCCCAGACCAAAAAAACCAAAACAAACAAACAAAAAAAAAAAAACCAGAGGGAAATGTCTCCAACAAAAGAAAGCAAAGCTATTCCATCCAGCCCGAACCACCTCACCACAATTGAAACACATGAAAACGATGACAATTCTACATTATGGAAAGTGATAGAGTCCCTTCAAGAAGAACTTAAAACTATGAAGGAATTCAAAGAAGCCACAATTTTACAAGTCAAAGCAACGAATGACACCATTAAAGAGCTCCAAGCCAAGGTGACCCAGCTTGAACAGGAAAAGGATAAAGCAATGAAAGATCTCCAGGCAAAAACAAGCAAACTGGAGAAGGAAATGTACAAAACAAACAATACCATTCAAGACATGAAAATAGAAAAGGAAACAATAAAGAAAACACAGGCAGAGTTAAAAGAGGAAATGGAGAATCAAGAGAAGAGAACAGGAACTACAGATGTGAGTATGAAAAATAAGATGCAAGAGATGTAAGACAGGATCTCAGGCATGAAAGATTCGATGGAAGAAATCAGTACAACATCCAAAGAAAATGAGAAAGCTAAAAAATCTCTCACCCACAACACCCAAGAAATCAAGGACTCAATGAAAAGATGGAATCTAAGAATTACAGGCATAGAGGAAAGAAAAGACTCCTGACTCCATGGTCCAGGAAATATCTTCAACAAAATCATAGAAGAAAACTTCCCAAACCTAAAGAAAGAGATGCCAGTAAAAATCCAAGAGACTTACAGAACACCAAACAGATTAGATCAGAAAAGAAACTCCTCTCGCCACACAATAATAGAAACTCCAAATGTAGACAACAAAGAAAGGATATTAAAAGCTGTAAGAGAAAAAGGCCAAGTCACATACAGTGGCAGACCCATCAGAATCACACCTGACTTCTCCTCAGAAACTTTAAAAGCTAGAAGGGCCTGGACGGATGTCCTACAAGCCCTGAGAGAACATAGGTGCCCAGCCAGACTACTATACCCAGCAAAACTCTCTATCAACATAGAAGGAGAAAACAAGATATTCCATGACAAAATCAAATTCAAACAATATCTCCTCACAAACCCAGCCCTATAGAAGATCCTAGAAGGAAAATTCCAGCACAGAGAAGATGACTACACCCAAGAAAACAGAGGAAATAGAAACCTCCACAGCAACTAAACAAAAAAGAAACACAAGACGACCAGCTATACCAAAATAATGGGAAATAACAAGCCCTGGTCACTAATATCCATTAACATCAATGGACTCAACTCGCCAATAAAGACACAGACATACAGACTGGATCTGTAAACAAGACCCATCTTTTTGCTGAATACAAGAAACACACCTCATTATTGAAGATAAACACTATCTCAGAGTAAAGGGCTGGGAAAAGGTTTTCCAAGCAAATGGACCCAGGAAACAAGCTGGAGTAGCCACCCTAATATCAAACAAAATAGACTTCCAATTGAAGTTAATAAAAAAAGACAGAGAAGGGAATTACATACTCATTAAAGGAAATATCCACCAAGAGGTCATCTCAATATTGAACATATATGCCTCAAATACAAAGGCACCTACATTTATAACAGAAACGCTTCTAAAACTTAAATCACACATCGATCCAAACACTTTAATAGTGGGAGACTTCAACACCCCACTCACAACTATGGACGGATCATCAAGACAGAAGCCAAACAGAGAAATAATGAGTCTAACAGAGATCATGAACCAAATGGACCTAACATATCTACAGAATGTTTCACCCAAACACAAAAGAATACACCTTCTTCTCAGCACCTCATGGAACCTTCTCCAAAATCGACCATATAGTTGGACACAAAGATAGCCTCAACAGATACAAGAAAATTGAAATAACCCCTTGTATCTTATCAGACCACCATGGAATAAAGCTGGACTTCAATAGCAAAAGAATCAACAGAAAGTCTACACTCACATGGAAATTGAACAACTCTTTACTAGAGGACCACTGGGCCAGGGAAGAAATAAACAAGGAAATCAAAGACTTCTTAAAATCCAACGAAAATGAAGACACAACATACCCAAACCTATGGGACACAATGAAAGCTGTGCTACGAGGAAAGTTCATAGCACTAAGTGCCTTCAAAAAGAAAATTGTGACAGCTCATATTAGCGAATTAACAGCTAAACTGGGTGAATTGGAAAAAAAAGAAGCAAACACTCCCAAGAGGAGCAGAAGGCAGGAGATCATCAAACTTAGGGCTGAAATCAACAACTTAGAAACAAAAAGAACTATACAAAGAATCAATGAAACCACGAGTTGGTTCTTCGAGAAAATCAACAAAATAGACAGACCCTTAGCCAAATTAACTAAAAGACAGAGGGAGAAAACACAAATCAACAAAATCAGAAATGAAAAGGGAGAAATAACAACAGACATTGAGGAAATCCAGAGAATATTTGGATCCTACTTTAAAAATCTATACTCCACCAAATTTGAAAACTTAAGTGAAATGGACAATTTTCTTGATAGATTCCACCTACTGAAGCTAAATCAAGATCAGAAAAACAGATTAAACAGCCCTATAACCCCTAAGGAAATAGAAACAGTCATTAAAAATCTCCCAACCAAAAAAAGCCAGGGCCAGATGGCTTTAGCACGGAATTCTACCGGACCTTCAAAGAGGAGCTAACACCAATACTTTTCAAACTCTTTCACAAAATAGAATCTAAAAGAACATTGCCAAACTCATTCTATGAGGCCATAGTCACCCTGATTCCTAAACCACACAAAGACCCAACAAAGAAAGAGAAATTCAGACCAATCTCCCTCATGAACATTGATGCAAAAATACTTAATAAAATACTGGCAAACTGAATTCAAGAACAAATCAAAAGTATCATACACCATGATCAAGTAGGCTTCATCCCAGGAATGCAGGGATGGTTCAACATATGAAAGTCTATCAATGTAATTCACCATATAAAAAAGATGAAAGAAAAAAACCACATGATAATCTCGCTAGATGCAGAAAAAGCATTTGACAAAATCCAACACCCCTTCATGCTAAAAGTTCTGGAGAGAACGGGCATACAAGGACCATACCTAGAAATAATAAAGGCAATATACAGCAGGCCAGTGGCCAACATCAAAATAAATGGAGAGAAACTTGAAGCATTTCCTCTAAACTCAGGGACAAGACAAGGATGTCCACTTTCACCATATCTCTTCAATATAGTACTTGAAGTTCTTGCTAGAGCAATAAGACAACTACAGGAGATCAAAGGGATAAACATCAGAAACGAAGAAGTCAAATTATCCCTATTTGCAGATGATATGATAGTATACATAAGCGACCCCAAAAATTCCACCAGAGAACTCTTACAGCTGATAAACACCTTCAGCAAAGTGGCTGGATACAAAATTAATTCAAAAAAATCAGAAGCCCTTCTTTATACAACAAACAAATGGGCTGAGAAAGAAATAAGGGAAACAACCCCCTTCACAATAGCCACAAACAACATAAAATACCTAGGGGTAACTCTAACCAAGCAAGTAAAAGACCTGTACAACAAGAACTTCAAGCCCTTGAAGAAAGAAATTGAAGAGGCCTTTAGAAGATGGAAAGATCTCCCATGCTCATGGATAGGTAGGATCAACATAATAAAAATGGCCATCCTACAAAAAGCAATATATAGATTCAATGCAATTCCTATCAAAATACCAACACAATTTTTTATAGACTTGGAAAGAGCTAGTCTCAATTTCATATGGAACAACAAAAAGCCCAGAATAGCTAAATCAATCCTGTACAATAAAAAAACATCTGGAGGTATTACCATCCCAGATTTCAAGCTGTACTACAGAGCAATAGTTGTAAAAACAGCATGGTATTGGTATAGAAACAGACCAGTAGATCAATGGAATCGAATTGAAGATCCAGAAATAGACCCACACACTTATGGCCACCTAATTTTTGACAAAGAAGCCAAAACGGCACAATGGAAGAAGGACAGCATCTTCAACAAATGGTGCTGGTCCAACTGGATGTCCATTTGTAAAAGAATGAAGTTACACCCATACTTATCACCCTGTACAAAACTTAAGTCCAAGTGGATCAAAGACCTTAACATAAGGCCGGTCACACTAAATCTACTAGAAGAAAAAGTGGGAGAAACCCTCGAACTAATTGGCACAGGCGACAACTTCCTGAACAGAACACCAACAGCTCAGGACTTGAGATCAACAATCAATAAATGGGACCTCATGAAACTGAAAAGCTTCTGTAAGGCAAAAGACACTGTCATTCGAACAAAACGTCAGCCTACAGACTGGGAGAAAATCTTCACCAACCCCACATCTGACAGAGGGCTAATATCCAAAATCTACAAAGAACTCAAGAAATTAAATGCCAAGAAACCAAATAATCCAATCAAAAAGTGGGGGACGGAGCTAAATAGAGAATTCACAAAGGAGGAATCCCTAATGGCTGAGAGACACTTGAAGAAATGCTCAACATCCTTAATCATCAGAGAAATGCAACTCAAGATGACTCTGAGATTCCATCTCACACCTGTCAGAATGGCTAAGATCAAAAACTCAAATGACAGCACATGCTGGCGAGGGTGTGGAGAAAGGGGTACCCTACTCCATTGCTGGTGGGAATGCAGGCTTGTGCAACCACTATGGAGGTCAGTCTGGCGATATCTTAGAAAACTTGGAATAGCTCTGCCTCAGGACCCAGCCATACCACTTCTGGGTATACACCCAAATGCCTCTTCACAGAATCATAATGAAGTTTCCTCATCTATGTTTATAGCAGCCTTATTTGTAATAGCTAGAAACTGGAAACAACCCAGATGTCCCTCAACTGAAGAATGGGTTAAAAAACTGTGGTACATCTACACAATGGAATATTATTCAGCTATCAGGAACAATGAAATTATGCAGTTTGCAGCCAAATGGATGGAACTAGAAAAGCTCATCCCGAGTGAACTAACCCAGACTCAGAAGGACGCATATGGCATCTATTCACTTATAGTAGGATTTTAGCTATATAGTAGAAGGTATCGATACTACAACTAACACACCAAAGGGAACTTGGACAAAGACTTCTTTTTAATTTTTATTTTTTATTTATTTTTTATATATTAGTTATATTTTTTCTATTTTTTAGTCTTTTTTATCTATTGTCTGCTTATTGGTTTGTTTGTTTGTTTACTAGTTCTCTCTCCCAGGCAACGAAATGCTTTTCACTGATGGTACTGCTTCGTAGACCCCCAATGAATGAAGAGGCTCTTGGCCCTCATACGACCTCTAAACTGACATGAGGGACTGTTATATAAGGACACCCCACCCCAGAGAAATGGGATGGAAGGGTTAGGAGGTAAAGAAAAAAAATGAAATGTGATGTTTCAGCCTTTTACTACTAATTGTCATAAACCGTTTAGGATAATTAAGAAATGCAAACTAATGGTTATGCAAGCCGGTCATTCTGTTAGGTACTATGACAGCCTATTATAGTTACTTGCTAAGCTAATCAGAAATAAACCTGCTAAGAGACAAGCAACATCTGCTTACCCTAATATAAGAGATAGATAGGGCCTCTTCAAAAACCTCAAGAGATCTGCAGAATATGGCATTCAAAGATGTTTTCATAACTTTAGATTTTTTTATATCAAGACATATCAACTCCTGACAGCACCCCCTATTCTCCTCCAAGTAGAAGATGAGCACCAAAGAATCTCCAGTGGGAGATGATTGAATTAGTCGCAAGCCTATCTCTTGGTAGGAAAAGCCCCTTGCTCCAACTGTAGACAGAATGCTGTCCAAAAAGGACAAAACCTGGAAGCAGGTAAGTCGACAGCCTAGCTCTGCCAAGACAGGGTAGGTAAGTCCTTCATAACCCCTGCTCTACAATCAATGTCTGTCAGAGAAGTGGGGCCAAATGACTGAAGATCGATGCTGTAATGTATGGAGAGAAAATGGGAACTGTCCAGGCAGCCACTGGTATGTCATTTCTTAGTTTTGGAAGCTGCAGGCCCTGTACTTCCTATAAAATCAGATATATTTATCCCTCTCAGGTCTCTGAGGTGGTTGAAGAACAAATATCTAGAGTCTCATAATTAAATTTTGAGTTGTTTAGGAGTCAAGAGAGTGTTATAGATCTAAGAAGATACTTTTAAAATTGTGTTGCAAGTTAGTATGAATGTTGAGTCAGATATAGAACTTTAAACTCATGGAGATGGTTAGATAGTAGAATGTTAAAGTCAGGTACCAAATACATATGGACTGGACATTGGGAATGTACGTTAAGCCATATAACCCTCATAACTGTGGCCTAATTACCTCTGTTGTACTGTATTGTATTTATTATTATAAGAGAAAGAGCCATTTGTTGGACTGAAAGGGGAAACTGTAGGGGGAAATAAGATATACCTTAAACTTAAAAGAAAAAAAAAAGGGAAGAGGATGGGGGGTTGAGGGTGGGAGGGTGGGACTGGAGGGGGAATAGGGAGGGGACTGCGATTGAGATGTAACTAGAAGAAATAAAAAATAAAGGAAAAAAAGAAAAAAAAAAGAGAATAACAATGCTCAAGTATGCTATGAAGATGATGAGGAGGTTCCTGCACACTGAGATGCTGCAGTGGAAAGGGCAATGTGCCCACGAACAGCAACCGGCTTCACACAGGCAGAGCTGCCTCAGACGCTGCTGGATCTCTCTATTATCAGTAGTGAAATCTGCTTGTTGACCATGACCAAGATGGGGAAACGTCCTTTTCTACAAAAACCAAATGGTGATCATTACTGTTTTAATAAAAAGCCACTACAATATAAACCACTGCATTATTCTTCTCAACTCTGAGAAAGAGGCTTAGACTTCGGTCAAGATGCAAGATATGTTTGATTTAGGTTTGCTGTTTGGATATGTTGAAATTAGATACGGTTATTTTGCTCCTTCTTGAGCCTTTCTAGAAACAAGTTCTTTGTTAAACTGTTTAAGATTTGATGATGAAAATATGGCAAATATAGTGTATTTTGTATGCAAATGTATACACACACAACAGGAAACAATTCTTCTAAAATATTAATTTCAATAAAAATTTCAAATAAAAGTTTAAAAAAATTAGTCAACAATTATTAATAACTATATTCACTTATAACAAATATAAACATTTACTTAACTGCTAACCCAACGAATGACTACCACCCCTATTACCTAACCACTAAACCTATTGATAACTATTACAACTATTTTCATAACCTTTTAGAAGGATACAGTCTCTGGGGCAGGTCCTCAGTCATCAGGAAAACAGTCTCTGGGGTAGACCCTTTAATGCATTTAGCAGTCTTTCTTCTGGAATATCTCAGATGTAGATCCGTCAGGGTAAATTGGCTATGGCGGTTTCACCTTAAATAAAGTTTGAGACTTTCTTCTCTCTGGGAGACCTCAGCAGTCTGTAGGCCAATTTATTTCCTTTGTATCAGCAACTCTGCTGCTCTGTCTCAGTCTTTAAAGCTGGCCACAGTTTCTTTCAGGCCACTGTTCCGACAGGTCAAACCCTTCTAGGTAAAAGCTGAGCCACAGGGTTTAGTCCTTGGCCTTTTGCTGTCTTGCTGAGGCTTTTTCTGCTCACCAGCTTCTTTCTGCCTCAGGGAGATCTGGCCATCAGTCCACCAGCACTTTCTCCATCAGACAATACAAACTACTGGCTACTCTTGTCCTTTCTAGACTCACCAGCATGGGACTCTCTAGCATGGGCTCCATCCACTTGTCCTTAAATAGGATCTCTCCTTGTTCCACCTGCTTCAACTTAATCTGGGCTCTGCCCACTTAGCAGCTGAAAGCAATGCCAGGCCAAAACCTTGTTTTTAGTCCATAAAGTCTTTCCTTGTTTCACCTGGCTTCCTTCTTGTTTTTAGTCCATAGAGACTCCCCTCATTTCACCTGACTTCATCCTTGTTTTTAATCCATAAATTGATAAGCTAATTGCCCACAGCCAAGTTGATCTTCATGCCCCGGATTAAGAGACTGTATCAGAAACCCCTAGATATTTACTAAATCTAATTTATATTAATCTAACTCCTTACAGGGGCTTCCTGAAGTGATTGAGTTGTTTACTTCCTGATCTCAAGTAGCTTCCCTGTAGAAGGTAATGTTGCTCTTTCCCTTAGAACATCCTGGGTTTTTTTTTTTTTTACCTCCCTCTTAACATCCTGTGTTTTAAGAAGCTGCTGGCTGTGGGAGGCATGCAGTTTGCAAGTTCTTCCCCAACCTAACTCTGGGTCGTTATATTGGTTAACAGAATATATCTCTTTTTTTTCCTGAGGCAGGATTTCTTTGTGTATCCTTGTCCTGGACTCACTTTGCACCAGGCTAGGCTTGAACTCACAGAGATTAGTCTGCTTCTGCCTCCAAAGTTCTGGGATTAAAGGCATGCACCTTCATGCCCAGAGATTAACATATCTCTTTTAGGGGCAAAATGCCTCTTGAAACCAGTTCTTCAGTGGGAGCCCCACAACCAAGGAGACTGGCTTGTGACCCTTTTCTCTTTACGTACATTTAAGATTATGTGCATTTATCCATTAGATCAGTAAGGACATTATTAAACTTAACATCAAGAAAAAATGTGTCATTTTTAAATTCTAGACTGTCTTTAGTAAGCAGCCATGTCTTATCAGCAGGGTTCCTGCCATGCATTCATTGTTTAAACCAGGCTGGTCTAGAATCCAGAGATCTGCCTGTTTCTTCCTCTAGTGTGATGGGATTAAGGGATTAAGGGCGTGTGCTAGTACCACCCTGCTCAAATGTTTCACTTAAATCCTAGATTTTAGTAACACTTTAACCTTGAGAATAACATTGAAATGCAGTGACATTTCGAAATCTGCCCAAAATCTTAAAAAATCTCTTATGTTTTAGCAATGCCAAACCAGAAAAATATCCTTTCTACCTCCTGATATAGGAAAATCAAAGACATCTAAATAAAAATCAAGCAAAGAAACAACATTCCAAAAGCCTTGGCATGTCTAACCATGCCATCCCATGCGGCAATTAAAGTTTTGTTCATTATTCCTTGAAATCTAGTTGTGACTGTATTTCACTGGTGGGCCAATACCAGAAACTCCTGACAGGCACCTAGTACCCAGGGAGTTCTTAGCACCAGCTGCCCATCAATTTTGTATTATTTATCAGGAAAGGCCTTGCTCCTTCCTTCATTATCATTGTTGGCAATTTAGCATTCCATCTGTAAATTCTTTCCTTTAAGACTAACCTAGTGTGAACTTTCTGAAAAAAGATACACAGAAACACAATTGTCAGGGTAAAAATCATTTGCATGCTAAGAGGAACAAACTCAATTGGAATCCAAAAGTATTGAGGCATTATGAATTCCTCCATTTTTAATCTAGGCAGTTAATTCCGCTCTCAAATTCTGTTTAGAAGGCTGCCAGTTTTTTAGTACATAAGGAGAGCTAAGCCTTAGCTCTCAGTCTTTGCTGCAAGGCAACAGCTTTTGTTAATTTAGCTGCACATTAGAAATGCATTTGGGTTCTGTTCCCTGCTCTTGGGCTAGGAAACCGGCTTTCACCAAGGCCTTCTTATGCTGTAAGCATGGATTCTAATTGCCGTAGTTGGACACCATATGTTAAAAGAAAAATATGGCTAATTAAACTATTTAGCCAGTATTTATATTATTGTTAATTGGTTCGGCAGTTGTTAATCTTTAAGCAGCCATTACAAATGAGTACACAGACACCATGTGGATTTTAACAAGTCTTGGCCTGAATTGTTCAATCCTAGCCCATCTAAGCTAGCTCTTAATTCTATTACCCAAATATGACCCCATATATACATACGTCTCCTTGGACTGCCATTCTCCACGATATGCCGATGTTCCTGGCCATGTGGAATGAGGTTCCTTAGGCCTGCTCTCCCAAGTGCTCCAGTAGGTAAGGGGCTGGGCCAGCTCTCCTGACTTGTATTGTTTATATATGTCCTATGCTTAAATTTCATTTTGGGGCATTATCTTGTTTTTCTTAAAATTAATAGCAGTCCTCTTTTCCTGCCCTAATTTTCAAAATGTTACTTATGAATGTATCTGTAGCTTCTCTGACATCTCAATAAAATATCTCTTGAAATAACCAAAAAAAAAAAAAAAAACCAGAACCCCAAACAAGCAAACAAAAAACTGTGAATCCAAAAAGACTGTGAATCCAATCAATGGAAAAAAGGCATAATCACTACCTGCATTAGAAAAACAAAAAACAAAAAAAAATCCAAATGATCTCCCTGGCACCCAAGTCCACCTTACCCTGCCCTGAGGGCTTACTAGCCTTGTTTGGATTTTGTCAAGTCCTTTTTTCAAAATGAAATTGCCTTGTCAGGCTGAAGAGCCCCAGGGGACCCCTGATTGAGATCCCTAAAGGACCCTAAGGCCCTAAAGAAGCACAACCTGTGAGTCAGGCTGACTCCATGACAGGCTTCATCTTCTTGTTAAATTAAAGTAGGTCCTGAGATTCCCATTCCCAGAGGTGAGCTCATCAGATAATGGAAAAACCACAAACAATGTTCAAGACCTGACCATCTGGCCAGAAAGAAATACTGTAGCTTAACTCTGGTTAGACGATACCCCCGTGTCTTAATATTAACTTGTGACCACCAATTAATGGTAAATAAATCAAAGTTCACTTGCTCCCTTAGACCTTGCTTTTGGCCTAGGCTTTTCAGTTTGAATGCTCCAATCATGTTGAAGATTTCCTGAACTACCCTGGAAATCCCCTGAAAGCCTTTAAAAAGAGCCTTTGAGCTCATCTTGGGGTCGCCATTTTGCCTAAATGGTGATCCCTGCTTGCTGGAGTTCTGCAGAAAATAAACATTCATTACTATTGCATGCTATCTGAGTTTGAGTGTCTTCTTCAGCTCGTTCCAGACCCTAACAAAGCTACGTTTGCTCTGTTTGTGTTTTTGTGTGACATTGAGATTCTTTTTTTTTTTTAAAGGAGAGTGTAGAAAAATGGCTAATTAAATTGTTTACTTGTATTTATATTATATTTAATTGGTTCGGCAGTTGTTAATCCTTAACCTGCCATTATAAATGAACACACAGACACCCCACATGGATTTTAACAAGCTTTGCCCTGGATTGTGCAATCTTAGCCCATCTAAGCTAGCTCTTAATTCTATTTCCCAAATATGACCCCATATATACATGTCCCCTTGGACTGCTATTATTCATGCTAGGCCGATGTTGCTGGCCATGTGGAATGATGTTCTTTTTTCTAATCCATGGCATGTGTCCTCCTTCCTGCTCTTTGCTGCTTGCCTTGGAGGCTTCTTCTTGAGGCTGCTTCTAGATACCTGAGGCTTCTCTACTTCATCTACTGGAGGCTTTTTCTACTTCCCATGCACCTCTCTGCTTCAGAAGCCCTCGAACCTTAGTCCCACCTACCTCTGTCTTTGCCCAATTTCAGGCCTTAGCATTTAACCAATTAGAGACAATGTAAGTAACAGACAGCAAGCAGGACCTGGGACCAATTAATTAACATTTAGGATGCATAACATCACCTCATCAGGAGAGAATTGGTTTCACAAAGTTGTCCTCTGACCTCCACACATGTGGTGTGGTACTCATGATCTCTCCCTCAAATAAAGAAAAGAAAGACAGTAAAGCCACCATGGAGGTGCCACCCTCTTGACCTAATTCTAATTACCTCCTAAAGACCCTACCTTCAAATACCAGTAACATCTGAATCTGAGCCTGCTGTAGTGGCACAAGTCTTTAATCCCAGCACTTAGGAGACAGAGGCAGAGGCAGGTGGGTCTTTGAATTCGAGGCCAAGCCTGGTCTACACAGTGAGTTTCAGGATAGCCAGATCTACATAGGAAGATCTTGTCTCAAAACAAACAAGCAAACACCTTAAAACAAGAAAACATGAATCTGAAAACTATGTTTCCAACCCCTGGGCTTCAGTGAACCTAGCTGAGCCACAGCGGACTTGGTGTCTTAGGTTCTGTGTAGAGGAACTTCATAGCTGAGTGTCCTGGGGCTGAGGATGAGGTCTCAGATGGCTGTCTGAAAGAAGGCTTGACATGAGTTACAGCCACAGATCAATGTGAACTTTTGGAGCAACAGGCTGAGCCAGAAACCTCTGGAGAGGCAGAAAAGCACTCATGAGAAAGAGGCCGATTCACACATGTTCCTGGGAAGGAAGCCTAATCCAGCTTACAGCAGTTGCTAGCCCTTCCCCAACTTTCACTTTCAGTGCACAAACAATGTTAGCTCTCATAACCATTGGGTTAGGCAGAGTGGAAAGGAACTGACAGCCTGTGTATACCAGATTTAAGGTAAAAAGTTCAGAGTTTTTACATTTTGAAAAATGTATATGAATGTTTTCCTGCATATATGTAAGTGTACCACCATGTGTGTGCAGTGCCTAAGGAGGTCAGAAGAGAGCATCAGCTTGCCCCACAACTGGAGTTCTGGATAGTTCTGAGCTGCCGTGTGGGTGCTGGGAACTGAACCTGGGTCCTTTGCAAGAACAGCCAGTGATCTTAATTGCTGAGCCATCTCTTCAGTCCCCCAAATTCAGACTTTAATGAATATCTTGCATTATCTTTGGATTTTCTGAATTTCCTTTGAGATCAAGAGCATGCACAGGTATCATCAGCATCAACAAAACAAGAACATCACACCCCTCAGGCCTGCCTGTTTTGTGAAGTCCCAGGGGAGCTTCCTAAAGCTCCTAAGTATAAGTATCCTAAATACTGATGTTGTAAACAAACAGCACTTGGGGCTGAGAGATGGAGCTGAAGTCACCTGAACCTCTGCTCCCAAGCCATGGCCACTCATCTTACTGTAGAATAAACAGTGTCTTACCCTTTGAGGCAAGAGTTTGTCAGCAACTGGAAGCATGTTATGTGAATGTGAGAGTTACGTTCTTTTCCGAAAGTGGTTTCTTGCTTCTGATTATCGTGAGCCCGATCTCCCATGAAGTCAGCATTCCTCTCTCTTGATGTTTTCCTGAGGGACAAAAATGTCTTTCAACATCTCAAACAGAGACAGTTTGGCTCAAAGGATCAGATCAAAAGATCAAAAGACCATACTTTTGCTGTGTAGCAATTGTATGGCTCCCTTTGACAGAAGCACCTTGTTCAACTGGTGGTTGGTGTGGAAAATTACTTTATAACAACAGTGTGTATCGTGCAAGTAGAGAGTGAAGGTGAGTGTGTGGATCCCTCCTGTTATCCCAGCACTTAGTGGGCTAAGATAAGAGGATCACTTTGAGTTCAAGCGAGGCTTGAACTGAGTGCTAGGCCAGCAGACCTGGGCAGAATAAGATCCTGTCTCAAAATAAAAGGCAAGAGAGGAAGAGAAAGAGAAAGGGAAAGGGAGAGAGAGAGAGAGAGAGAGAGAGAGAGAGAGAGAGAGTGAGATAATAGAATTGCTTATTAGGTTGATCTCTAGGAAGAAGTGATATCCAACAGTTTCTTACCCTACCAACTCAGAGTTTAAAATCTTCATCCAAGGCTAGGTGTGGTGGTATATGCTGTAATCTCAATGCTTACCTGGAGGAGGGCAGGACTGTTAATAAAGGTTTTTTAGGGCAGAGCCCAGGCCCTGACAGTCCAAACAAGTTAGGCTTAGCCACCAACTTCAGTAAGTCAGTTAGAGACAAGTAACAATGAGAAGCAGAGAAAGAAGTTTATTATTCAATATGGTTATGTAATGCCCAGTTCACGAAACCATAAGACAAGCTTGGAAGACTCCCTCTCGATGCAAAAGCAAAAGGATCTTTAATTGGGGGTTTGAGCCTAGGCAAGGTCCATCACACAATCTCCACGTAGGGAATCTTTGAATGGCCCTGAACCTGGAAATTTTGAGGCCCTTAAGGGCTAGGTAAGGGAGGAGGACAAGCAAGCAGGGCAGGTGGGGTGGGCTTTCAAGCCTTGGCATTATACGATTAGCTAAGCATAGCTTGCCTTTAGAGATAGATTGGTCGGGGCCAAGTGGCCAAACCATAAGTGGACCAGAGGCACATCTGGTATTGTAAAGTCCTGATAAGCTGGTTCCTGGGAGTGGAGGGGGTGCTCCCAGTCATTCCCAGTCTCCTTGAGCTCAAGGTCTCTAGAGAGGGGGGCTGTGGGTTTTGTTCTCAGGCTAACATTGTTGTCTTACTTCTTATAAGCTCTGCAACAGCTGAGGGGGTGGGTAAGAGCCAGGACAGACAAGGGTCTTTTATCTTTCAGTTACAGTGGGAAGAGGGACAAACAAAGAGATCCAGTGACCAGCCACGTCCAGTGGTCAGTCATGCCAGTCTTGTAGGAAACTGATGAGAGATATAGATCTAAATACAGGGCAAGCGAGATGCACAACTAAGCAGTCTGGTCAAGGCATCATCCTGTCCATCACTGACCCATCATTATTTCTTATGCAAGGTGGTCTAGAAAGTTTACAGAAGTATGTGAAATATCTTCCTAGCAGACAAGTTTCTCCCCGGGCTGGTACAGGCCATTCAGTCTTATGTCCCCCAATATGAGATTTCTGGGAGAAAAATCCCAACACTGTTGTAGAGCAGTTTCCTCTGAAATTAAAACCCTTCATCTCAGAAGGGTTTTTACACCAATCTCCTTAATAATGGGGTTTCCATGGGAGATTTGGAACTCAAACTAATACAAAATGGTTTAATTAATGCTATTGTTTAATAAGGGTAATTCAATTATTTAAATTCATACCTTGATCTCAAAACTTGGGAGACAAGGTTAAAACAGTTTCCTTGTGTGCTCAAGGCCAATCTAAATCTACAGAGCTCTACAGAGCAAATCAAGACAGCCCAAGGTACAAAGAGAAACCCTGTCTCAATAAGAATAAATATATCCACATAGAAATTAAATCTCCAAAGAAAGGAGAAAAGGAAAGAAAGAATATATAAATGCATACCTTTGTTCCCAAAACATGGGAGACAAAGACAGAGACAGATTGGTTCCTTTTGAGTTTGAGGCCAACCTAATCTACAAAAAGACAGAACAACACAGAATAAACCTGTTTTAATCAATTAATAAATTCATGTCAACTGTACAAGAGAATACTTAAACTCCATACAGTCTTATGCTGTATTTTCAATTTAAAATAGATTATATATACATATATATACATGCCATCTTTATATAACATGAATGGAGACTTACAAATGTCTGTCTGCTGTTCATACAAAGAACAGGAAATATTCTTTAATTGATTTGTGCATCCTGCACATCCAAGGCATTTTGGTAATTGCAGAAGTATATATTACTTGTGAGAAATTATATATTTTCAGAACAACGGGACCAGAGTCCAAAGAAGATAAGACAAGTAACCCAAATGATCCAGCCTCATAGACTGCCTCAAGAGCTGTTTCCTCAAAAATCTGCATCCAGAACAACATCAAACAGCTTGCTGAGATGGCCCAGCCTCAAGGACTGAACTTTCCTACCAAAGTCCAGCTTCAAACTACAAATTGTTCAGAACATTCAAATTGTTGAGCACATAGAGACTGGACAAGAAATGTTACAATTAACTTGATTAACCATTTTTTCCATTTTATTTGGGCCCCCAAACAGGTTTTCTGCATCCCAGTTCAGCAGGAAGCAGTTTTAAGAGAGCGACATCCCATTCCCAAAAGTGGGCTGGATGATAGATGTTGTTTAGGGATAATGGCTATAAATTGTTATATAGTCTTGTAAAGCAAGGTATAGAAAGTTAGACTTGAAGATTTCTTTTTCTTTTCTCTATCCTTCTTTCTTATATGGGGGAAAAGAGTTGAAAAGAAAAAGAGGGGGAATATATGTATATAATATAGAAATGATAAGATACAAGGATAGATTATTGAATCTGATCTGAAACTCAAAACTATTGTTATTCTTAAAATAAGGTTATCTTTTGATACATTGATATAGAATTTTGTATACTGATACAAAAATAAGGTTAAATTTTGATTCATTGGTATAGAATTTTATATTTTGACACATAATATGTATATTTCAACTCTTATAAGGTTTTGTGCCTACACAAATCATTTAAAAGTACAGGTTTACTTCTGATCCTTTTATGGGTTGTTACTGCAATCTATTTAGGAGTCTGGATAATACAAGTTGACTGGCCAGTTGAGCTTCTGGTCAAGCCAAATACTAGTCTTAATTTATCACAAAATAGACTTAATATGTTAAACAGATAGTAAATGGTTAAAAATTTATAGTTTGCTTTTTCAAAGATAGATAGATAGATGATAGATAGATTTATAAATAAAATAGTAGATGTCTTCAAAACCCTCATAGTCATACAGAAAATGTTTTATTATTTTAAGAATTGTTTGACCTAAGACAGTCAGTTCCTGACAGCTCCCATTTTACTTGGAAGAAGAAAATGAGCATCAAAAACAAATCTCCCATCAGGAGATAATTCCTATTGGGCAAAATGCCCCTGCTCTCTCAACAGACTATATAGAGTCCAAAGATGGACCAGAGCTTAAATGCAGGTAAGTTAATGTCCTAATTCTGCAGAGACAGAATGAGAAAATCTTTATTTCTTGCTGCACAATTTAGTCTGTGAAAAATGCTTGGCCAGAAGGCTGAAGATGATGCTCCAACGATATTGAGAGATATTTGGGACCGTCTAGGCAACAAACTGTCATATTTCTTTTTGGAAGCTGCTCTCCTATGCTTCGTATTCACTCAAATAATAACTGTATCCCTTCTTATGTCTTTGATGGGGTTGAAGGCATAATAGTTAAAAGATTTCAATTGAAATTGAGTTGTTTAGGATTTAAAAGGATATTTTCAAGTCTAAATAAAATCTTTAGGTTTATAAATATAAGATATGATAGAAATTATTTAGGTTCAGAACTTTAGGCACAGCAAGATAGATAGATGATTTTTTTTCTTCTTCAAGATTGCCTGATACAAATAGGCTAAATATTATGTGTATAACTTTTATGTATGGTTTTCTTGATTATTTCATGTTTCTTCTTATTGTTTTTACTATATGAGTTAAAAATTTAGCCTTTTTTTAGACAAAAGGAGGGAATTGTTGAGGTAGTGTTAAGCATTCTAAATGTTAATTGGTCCTGTTTGCTGTCTGTTACTTATACTGACTGTGACTGGTTAAATAAAATGCTGAGGCCTGAGATTGGGCAAAGACGGAGAAAGGTGGGACTTCCTGGGATTAGAGCAGGAAGCCTGTGCTTTAGACAGAGGATTCAACATTCCAGCCAGCAGCAGGAAGAAGAAGATCCCAGCCAGGAGTAGCAGGAAGGAGGCACACATGCCATGGATTAGAAAAAAGAACGTCATTCCACATGGCCAGCAACATCGGCCTAGCATGAAGAATAGCAGTCCAAGGGGACGTATGCATATATGGGGTCATATTTGGGAAATAGAATTAAGAGCTAGCTTAGATGGGCTAGGATTGCACAACTCAGGCCAAGGCTTGTTAAAATCCACATGGTGTCTGTGTACTCATTTGTAATGGCTGCTTAAAGATTAACAACTGCCGAACCAATTAACAATAATATAAATACTGGTTAAATAGTTTAATTAGCCATATTTTTTGCCTACAAAGAGGACTGCTATTAATTTTAAGAAAAACAAGATAATGCCCCAAAATGAAATTTAAGCATTGGACATATATAAACAATACAAGTCAGGAGAGCTGGCCCAGCCCCTTACCTACTGGAGCACTTGGGAGAGCAGGCCTTGTACTACCTGGGTAGCACAGTAGAGTTGGCCCTGGATATGGGGTTGCAGGCCCAGAATTAGGGCTTTGAATTGGCCCACCCCAACATCCACACCATGGATGAACTGCTGGAGTCCATGAAGAGGCCAGTTCCACAGACCCAAAACTACAGGATCTCCATGACACAGGGCAACAGCAGTATATCTGAGTGGAGTCCCAGCGAGGCTCCAGTATTGACTAAGTAGCAGAAGCCAGAGCCTCATACCAGACCAAGGAGTCATTGTAATAAACATTTGCAAGCAAAAACATGTGGACAAAAGGGAATATTGTGGGACACACTGAGACACACTACAGCTTCTACAATGAGTGTGGTAGAAGTTAGGCCTTTTTAGTGAATTAATAGGCAGTTGAGATTAGCATCTGGCAGCACATAAGGAGGAGTTTGATGTCTCTTTGACCTTTGACCTACTTAAATGGACAAAGCTCAGTTGAGGCCAGATGATATGCCCTGTTGAAGGGACATGGCTAAGAAACCAAGCAAGTGGTGCAGATGACGTAGGCTGTCATGAGAAGCAATGGGACTGCTGGACATTGCAAGAGATTTTGTGGACCCTTGAGACCACCAAGGTTTGCAAAATGATGCTATCTACAAGCCAGAAAGTTCTATGCAGTGCTCTCTTCCTCTTGCCTTCACCAACTGAGAAGTCACGCTGGAGAAGTGCACAACAAGGTATGGCAGATTCAAACCATTAGGCCGCAATGGTCATAAACTGAAAGGCAGGCAGAGTCCAAGAGAGAAAGACTTTTCATTACAAGTTAGCCCGAGAAAGACCCTTTGCCGTAATTCATCCTATTAAGGGTGGTGGCAAAGGGGGCAGAGTTAGGAAGCTGCTCAGAGTAACTTTAGGCCATGAAGTCTATGGAAAAAGCCGGCCTCAGTTTGGTGGTTAGAACAGACTGACTTTATAAATCAACTACAATTTGTGGTTGAAATAAATTGGCCTTTCAAACCGGCAAAGTAAGGCCCAACAGACTTTAATCTTGAAAAGGACTATCTGCCGGGGCTGCCATAAAACCAAGTCACTCTGTACAGAACTATGCTAAGAATATTAGTATCCTTTTAAGAAAATTAAAATAGTGTTAGTTAGGTGTTCTTAGATAGGTATTAGGGTGTTCTTAGGTATTAGGGTGTTCTTAGATAGATTATAGATTTTAGATTATAGGTTTTAGGTTATAGAATATAGGTGTTTTATAGATATTTGAGAAGCATTAATAAATACAAGTGTTTTAAATAAAAATTTTCTGTTACAAATGAGGGTTTTTTTTCCTGTTGGGAGAGGTTGTAAGGGTGGAGGGCAGGTCTGAGGGGAGGTAAGAGATGGGTGGACTCAGTGCATGATGTGAAATTCACACACCCACACCCACCCACACACACCCACCCACACACACACACACACACACACACATTAAAAGATAAATAAAGAAGCCGGGCGGTGGTGGCGCACGCCTTTAATCCCAGCACTTGGGAGGCAGAGGCAGGCGGATCTCTGTGAGTTCGAGGCCAGCCTGGTCTACAAAGCGAGTCCAGAACAGCCAGAGATACACAGAGAAACCCTGCCTCGAAAAACCAAAAAAAAAAAAAAAGATAAACAAATAAATATGTAATGTTATGATGTCCTCAATCAGGATTTAGTTCTTCAGTGCCATTTTTTTCTCATATAGATAGATCCCTTCATTTTCCTGATGTAGCTTTTTATGCTATTTACTGAAGTCATGCACATTTTAAAGACAGTGAAGGAAAACAGGGAAAGCAAGTGTTTTGTGCCATCAGGTTCCTGGAAAGTGAACGAGAGGTTCCTGGGGATAAGCAGAAGTTTTACCAGGTGGAGGAGATTAAAAGTGAGGGAATTTTTGGATATTGGACTTTGATGGGCTAGCTACCTCTGATAGGAAATGACATTTCTCCAACTTTCACCATGTGGCTCCAGGGATGAAACTCAGTTCTTCAGGTTTGGTGGCAAATGCCTTTACCTCCTGAGCCATTTCACTCACCCTGGTGGTAGTGTTTTTCTAAGAGGAAGGAAGAGCTGGATGAAGAGGCTCATCCAGTGCTGTGGTTGCTATGCAACCCTGAGGGCTGAACATATCTGCTGACCCAAAGGAGAGAAGGAGGGAAGATGCCCTCTGACATTTACATGTGCCATGACTGCCTACACAGAGATGGGAGGGGAAGTGGAGTCTCTCCATGCCTTGTAAATACAGACAGAGAAGGGGGATCTGACCATGCCTGCATACATAGAGGTGGGGGGCCACCATGCCCACGTACACAGTGAAAGGAAGAGGGGGATTCCACCATGCATGTATACACAGAGTGGGAAAAGGAAGCCCCAAAATACACAGAAAAGGGGGGTCCTACCATCTCTGAATACACACAGTGAAAGAGTGTATCCCACCATGCCTGCATACAGAGAGAGAAGGGGGTGTCCTGGCATACCTAAATACCCACAGAAGGGGGAGTCTCACCATGTCTGTTTACAGAGAAAGAGAAGGGGGATCCAGCCATGTCTGCAAAGAAAGAAAGAGGGAGTTCTATAATAGGTTAGAACCAGTACAGAGGCAAGTGGAGCTCTGTGAGTTAGAAACCAGTCTGGTCTACAAAGAGAGTCCAGGATAGCCAGTGTGGTAGAAGTTAAGTGTCTTTGGTGAAATTGGTAGGGAGTTCAGAATAGCATCTGGGAGCACATAGGGAGGACCTCGGTGTCCCTTTACTTGTTGATATGGATGAAGCCAGTCGTAGCTGGACTGTTACTACGAAACCTTGCAAGCCACTCAGATGACATCATTTGCCATGAGAAGCAATGGGAAATCTTGAAAGACTTTGTACCTTCCACCAAGGATTGCGAGATAAGAGGATTTATAAGCCATAGACTCCAGGAGATCTCTCTCTCTCTCTCTCTCTCTCTCTCTCTCTCTCTCTCTCTGTCTCTCCTGCTCCTGCCCCCACCGATTGAGAACTCATGCTGGGAAAGCGCACAACAAGTTACACCATTAACTGAATTTACATAGAACCTGCTGAGAAAGAGTCTTTTAAAGGTGTCTGTCTTGGGGCCCCAGAACACAGGAAAAATGAGCAAGGCAAGTGGAGTTAGAAAGCTGCTTGGAGAAGCTCTTGGCCTTGACACTTGCCTAGGCCAAAGAGACCATGGAGGCCAGTCTTAGCTGATTGAAAAAGTTGCCCTCAGTTGGCCCTTGGAACAGACTGACTTTATAAACTGGCCTTACAAACTGACAAAATAAAGCCCAACGTATTTTAAACTTAGAAGATACTACCTGATGGGTAAAGCAAGCCATCCTGCACGGACCTGCACTAAGAATATTAATATCCTTTTAAGACAGTTAAAATAGTGTTAGTTAAATGTTTTTAGGTAGATATTAGAGTGTTCTTAGATAGATAGGTATTGGGGTGTTTTTAGATAGATTATAGGGCTTAGATTATGGGATTTAGGTATTTTACAGGTGATTGATAAGTATTAATAAGTGTGACAAAATAAATATTTGGTTATAAGCTAGGGCTCTGTTACACAGAGAAACCTGGTCTCAAAAAACCAAAAAAAAGAAAAAAGTTAGTAAGGATTCTTCAAGGGATTGAAGATTAGCCTGGGACCTGTGGTACTTGGCATGGCAGCATATGGACCAAAAACAAGGTTTATGACTAGTAATTGTTTTCAGCTGCTAATAGCCTTACAAGATGGGCAGAGTTCAGATTAGACTGAGGCCTGCAAAGGGCGCCTGTTGGAAATGTGGCTACAAAGCCATAAAAGGCAAGGGAATTCCAAGTTTCCTCAAGAGAGTTGGAGAGTACACAGAACATTTCAGAAAACCATGAGATGACCCCTATATAAACTTGGGGGTTTCACATGACTCTCTCTTGCCCCCATGACAGAGAAGAGGAACAAATGCACTGGAAATTAAGTGACTAGGCCATATGCTCTGAGGCCACTAGAAAATAGCCCTAGCAAAGAACAACTCTAAGCCGCAGAGACTGACAGCAGTCGGCACTAGAAGCAAAATGGCCTAAGGTTCGCTAACGAATGAGCGAAGCTTGAAGCAATCTCAGGAGGAAGAGACCATAGAAATTTAGGACTGACATGCCACATCAGCAGGAGTAAAGCAACTGTAAGGAAATCCCAGTTGAGGAAGCCAGGGAGTTGCTATTATAGACCTTAAATCCTGACCCATGAAGAACACACAGGCTGATGAGAATGTGGAACTGATCTCACAAACCTGCAAAGCTAGGCCCAGAGGGGGTGAACCAAGCTGAAGATAATTCTGCTGTAAGTGCCAGAGTTACACTTTTAGCAAAAGATGCCCAAATGGACCTGTGTTAGAGAATTTTAATATCCTTTCAAGAAAATTAAAGTGGGGTTGATTAAATGTTCTTCATAAGTATTAGATATTGTAGTTCATAGGTGTTTTATAGGTGGTGATTGTTAAGTATTAATACATATAAATGTTTTAAATAAAAATATTCTGTTACAAAGTTCTGCCACGCATGTATACACAGAGCAGGAAGTGGGGGGGGTCCCACCATGCCTGCATCCACACAGAGAGAAAGGGGTGTCCAGCCATGCCTGCACACACAAAGAAAAAGGGGGAAACGCCTGCTGGTTCTTTTACTGAATGCCCCACATCTGTGCAGAGTGGTTCATGCTTCACATACCCTGAAAATTCTCTGGAAGCACATCAGGTTGTTTCCTGTTAGGTGGCAGCAACTCCTCCAGGGCAGCTTTCTCCCACTGTCCTTCCCACAACCCCAGACCAGGCTGACTCTCTCCCTTCAGTTAAAAGAGCAGAGAGTTCAGCAGTCCCTGAGACGAGATTCCCGGCACAGCTTCCTTCAAGTATGTCTTCCTCACAAAACCTTTCCTTCCATCTTTTCTCTGTATACTTACTGAGCCTCAGAGTGCCCTGGGATTTAAAAAAAAAAAAATCTCCTTTTGATTATTTTTTATGTATATGGAATGAAAGTGCTGCATACTATGGTTCATATGTCAGAAAGTAAATCTGTGTAGTTGGTTCTCTCCTTCTACCGAGCTCTGTCATGAGACTTTGAAGCAAATGCCTTTATACACTGAGCCAGCCTTCACTCACACCACATTCTTGGGACAGATTTTTGACTGTTATTCTTGTTTTGTTTTTTGTTTTTTTAAAATCACAGGACAAACATCTTGCTTTAGGTATTCCCATTTATTGCCCATATTGGTACTTGACAGAAAATGTGTATTAAGGCCACATCACATATGTAAGCACACATCGACCCTTTTCCTTTTTCATATGTACACATAATATTTTCCATCTCAAGGAGAAGAAATCTTAATTTCTGAGATCTCAGAGAGGTAAGGCCAGTGTTTCACAGACAGTCACATCTGCCTGGCACCTTCTAGCTCCAGACTGGGGAGGGTCTGGAGAGTGGATAGCACATGTTCACACAAGTGAACGCAGATCACTGCAGGAACTCCATGCCACTTCACATGTACTTTACATTTCATCTTTGCTCAGCCACACAGGCCTCTCAGGGCCTAGAGGACTGAGAGAGCTTGAGTTGGGGGAGTTCTAGCATCTGGCAACACCTGGCAGGATGTGACTTTCGGCTTGGAGGAGTGTGCCCAGTGAGCTGACTCACCCTCTCTGGCATCCAAGCCAAATACTATGAAGACTATGCTCAGCCCAGCAAGCCCACAGCTGGAGGGGATGGGGGAGCATTCCAGCCCTGCCTTCATCTTCTTCTTTGCCTTACTGCTTCCTGGTGTGTCTTTTTGTAACTTCGGTAAGCTTGGGAATAACTTACACGGTTTCAAGGAGTGGCTTACCGTAGACCACAGAAAGATGTGGGAGTTCATGCAGCTGGTCCTTCCAAGATAGAAAAGAATATGGTACTGGCCAGCTCCAAAAGAGCTGGGTGTGCCCAGCATTTCCAACAAAGGAGGTTGGTTAATAAGCCCATCCCTGCAGAGTGCTCAGAAAACACCTTGGTTGTAGAATGCCTAATGAGGAAAGATACTAGCAATATATTACTAAGTAAAGGCTCTACTGAAACCGTACTTTTTAATTATTAAACACTTATTTATTAACAACTATATTCACTTATAACAAATACACTTACTTAATTACTATTCCTATAAATTCCTACAACCCCTATGAATGCCTACAACCCTAAGACCTAACCACTAAACCTATTGATAACTATTATAACTATTTTCATAACCTTTTAGAAGGATACAGTCTCTGGGGCAGGTCCTCAGTCTCCAGGAAACCAGTCTCGGGGGTAGACCCTTTAATGCACTTAGCAGTTTTTATTCTGGAATATCTCAGATGCAGGTTCATCAGGGTAAATTGGTTATGGCAGTCTCACCTTAAATAAGGCTTGAGGCTTTCTTCTCTTGTAGGCCAACTTATTTCCTTCGTATCAGCAACTCAGCCGCTCTGCCTCAGTCTTTAAAGCTGGCCACAGTTCTGTTCAGGCCACTGTTCAGACAGGTTAAACCCCTCTAGGCAAAAGCTGAGCCACAGGGTTTAGTCCTTGGCCCTTTGCTGTCCTGCTGAGGCTTTCTCTGCTCACCAGCTTCTTTCTGCCTCAGGGAAATCTGGTCATCAGTTCACCAGCACTTTCTTCAGCAGGACTCGCTAGCATCAGAGCTCTCCAGTATCAGGGGGCCCTTAGCACGACCCCTCCAGGCTCATCCACTTGTCCTTAAATAGGATCGCTCCTTGTTCCACCTGCTTCAGCTTAATTTGGGCTCTGCCCACTTAGCAGCTGAAAACAATGCCAGGTCATAAAGTCTTTCCTTGTTTCACCTGGCTTCAACCTTGTTTTTCAGTCCATAGAGACTCCCCTCGTTTCATGTGACTTCATCCATAAGCTGATAAGCTAATTGCTCACAGCCAAGTTGATCTTCATGCCCCAGATTAAGAGACTGTATCAGAAACCTAGATATTTACTAAATCTAATTTATATTAATCTATTCCCTACACTCTACATAGCAGGATCCTTTCTTTGTAATGAAAATGTTTTTGCTTGAGGGAGTCCTTTTGTAGGACAGGCCTGAAAACCGAAGGTGCAGGCTGGGCACCATTTTGTGGACGAACAGTCAGGTCACAAGCAAGTCCAGCTTTTCCACATCCCTCCAAGAGGATCTGTTGGCTGTCCTACACCCTTCAATACAAAAGCAGTCATAGTCACACTACTTTCCCAGACAATTGGCTACTCAGTGGGCAAATCTCTTCCAGCTACTCCAGAGGCTCCAAGCACCAGAGTCCACAGGTGAACACCAGCCTGGCAACAGGGGGACACCGCACCTCAAAACACCAAAATGAAGCAAGATAATGACATTCATTTGCCAAATGTTTCTCTCTGTCACCCCAGAGGCCCCACTTCTGGTAGGAGCTACATCTGTGAAGCCAGGATGTAATTTGAGCCCTTCTTCACACACACATACACACACATGTACACACACATACACACACATGCACACACATGCACACACACATATACACACATATATATGCACATATACACACATATATGCATACACATGCACACACACATATATATGCACACACATACACACACAGATACGCACATAAACACATGCACATATTGTTTAACTTACTTGCAAGTGTGTTTACGGTTTCTTTCTCACACACAATTGGTTCATAATAGGGAAGTTACCAGGCCATCAGAAATTAAGCTGAAGGCATATCTAAGTCTCAAAGTTGTCAGCATCAATCTGTAGAGAAATATCTTCTCGGCCGCAAAGATGACTGCCCACTTTCTCCCCCACAGCACCTCAGGGGAGGGTGTCTGCAGGATGCGACTGGGAAGCTTCCCAGTGCCAGCCCTCTCCTGTGCGTGCATGCTCTGCTTAGGGTTTTTCTCGGGTTGCTTGACTGTTCCTTATTGTCGGCTAACCACCAGAGAAGACTGCTCTGCCATGGGTTTAAGCCAATAGAAAGTCTGGGGTTCCCAATGTAGACTCTGAGCCTTTCTCTGGGTGAGCTTTTAAGCACAAAAAACCATGTTCTGTGTTTTCATATATCAATTAACAAGAACAGTCAGAAGCAGAACTACAGAAGCCAAAAAGTGAGGTTAGTACATTTAGAGACTTTCTCATAACTATGCACTTTGATGGATTAGACCTTTTAGTTTTGGCAGGTGGTGCGTTCTGTGCTGAGTTTTACAGCTCAAATGGCACTTCTATCATGGAGTTAGTTGTGCTAAGGTCTCGGAACCCACTAAGTCTGGGTCCCTGTTACATTCCTAGGCTCCCTTGTTATGAATCCATGCTTGTTCATTTGTGCTTTGTATGTGACAGAGTTTGGAACTCAATATTCTTACTTTCTTTTATTATTACCTGTGTCTCCTGTGACAAATATGTTATTTCTCTATTTCCTCAAAGAAATCAAAGCTACTGACTGAACCACCTCCAGTACCAGTGGCACTTTTCCCCCCCTCGACACTACCCAGTGAGCACCTCCCTGCCACACCCACTCTTGCCTCAAAAACCAGCGATCAAGAGCCCGAGGTTGTGCGCCCATCTCCCCTCACTACGGTCATGCTGCCTACCACAGAAAACCACCACAAACACATTGCAGAGGTGTCTGCACTCTTGGCATAGGATCTGACCTTTGAGTAGAGCTCGATAAACAATAGCAGCAATTGTATCTTCCACTCCTGGCTGGAGATTTGACTCAGTCAATAGTGTTTGCCCAGCACACACCAAGCTCTATCCATCTTCCTCCTCCCTCTCCAGGCATCTGCTCATTTAATCCGTCAGCCAGTCAACATACGCAGGTTGAACCTCTTGCTTTGCTCAATGCTAGGACTATAAAGAGAGAAAGAAGTTACAGTCCCTGAGATGAGGGATCTCACGATACAGTGAGGTACCCCTAGGAATCCCAGTGCTGTGAAATATATACACATATGAACTCAGAAGCCATTCCTTTGTAAATTAGACTATATCTTAAAAAAGTAACACTTTTTTAAAACTACATATATATGCCAGGCATGGTAGTACACAGCTCTTGGGAGGCTGAGGCAAGAGGGTCTCTGTGAGTTTGAGGCAAGTCTGGTCCATAGAGAGGGTTCTAGGAGATTCAGGACTATATAGAGAGACCCTGTCTCAAAAAACAAAAATAAATAAAGCTGAAGATTTCGTGTGTGTGTGTGTGTGTGTGTGTGTGTGTGTGTGTGTGTGTGTGTG
>CAJQZJ010032426.1:2125208-2146142 GCA_907164525.1 Lophiomys imhausi
TGTGTGTGTGTGTGTGTGTGTGTGTGTGTGTGTGTGTGTGTGTGTGTCTGTGTGAATGCCATGTACATTCAGAGTGCTGTTGGAAGCCAGGAGAGGGCCCCAGAGCTGGAGTTACAATTTGTTGTAAGCCACCTGATATGAATTCTGGGAAACAAACTCTGGTCATCTGTGAAAGGAACAAGCAGTCTTCACCAACAAGCCATCTATCCAACATCTGCTATAATATTTCAAAGAAGTAAAGACATTAACAAATCTGGTACCCAAACACTGGACATCCAGATCTATGGAATTCTGACATTTATCTTTCTCCTGCCTCTTTATACTGTATAATGTGTCTGAAATGATATGTCATCAAGCTTCATGTAAAAGGTATCATACCTGCCTGGAGAGGTGGCTCAGCATTTAGGGGTATTTGCTGCTCTTGAAGAGGACCACAGTTTGGTTCTTAGCACCCACGACAGGTTGTTCACAGCTGCCTGTAACTCCAGATCCAGAGGCTCTGATGCCCTTTTCTGGTGTCCACATGCACTTGTACTCACACGAATTCAAGAGCGCACACACAAACCTGCGTACACACAATTAAAATAATAATAAATCTTAAGTGGATCATAGTCTTTTTAATTTTTGTTTTGTTTGGTTTTTGAGACAGGATCTGACTCTGTAGACCAGGCTGGCCTTCAACTCACAGAGATCCACCTACTTATGCCTCCTGCGTACTGGGATTAATGGCATGTGTCACCATGCTGGACTCTATGTGTCATTTTTAATGGTATTTTTTTGGCTCAATATTAGGTTTTTAAATTTTATCTGTTGACATATGTTTTCATTGCTCTGTAAATAAATGCTTTGTGGGGTTTATTCTCTCTCCTGTTGATAGCTGGGTAGATGATTTTCAGGTTCCCCCTAGGATGAACAACATTGCAATTAATGCATTAGTCAGTCAGCTGTGCAAGTGAAGGACCTGTGAAACTGAAGTGTTTTAAGCACAGCCAGACTATTTTTCAAAGTGAATATACCAATTTATACTTTCACCAGTAGCCTGTGACAGTCTGTTTTCTGTTTATCTTCCATCTAAATACCTGGTAGCTTCCCTGCTCCATGGCCAGTGTGAGGGCTGTGAGCTGGTGTCTCCTACACCTTAAGTATTCATTTCTTTGATTATTAATGGAGCTGTAAGTCTCTCTGATCTGTGTCTTTCTGGATGGCAGTTTTCGTTGCTTTCCTGTTGTAGTACAGGACTCCTTCACGGACGTAGACACTAAGCTGCCAGTTTTCTGGGAGGTAAAAACATTCATTCTTTGTCTTGAGTCTCGTCTCCAATTCTGTTTGCCATCACTTTAAGATATAATCACCTAACTGAAGCAGGTAAAACCTTACTCTCTCCTTGCATGATTTATTTTTACATCCCATTTAAGAACTCTTCTGAGGCTGGCAAGATGATCCATTGGTTAAAAGCACTTGGTGCTCTTGAACAGGACCTTGGTTCAATTCTCAGCACACACATGGTGGCTCACAAGCACCCACAATTCCAGTTCCAGCAGATCTGACATTCTCTTCTGACCTCCACAGGCACCAAGCATGTGTGCAGTGCACATACATACATGCAGGCAAAACACTCACACGTAAAATAAAATGAATACAATTCAACAGAAAAACCTTTTTTCTGCCCAAACATCATAAAGACCTCTCTATCATCTTTTTAAGACTTTAAATATTAGCTTATAAAGTATTTCTTTGAGGACAGGGAGACTTAAAACCTAATTTTATGTTTTCCCAAGCATTACTTTAAAAAACATTTGTATATATGGCGTGTGTGTGTGTATGTGTGTGCATGTGTGTATGTGTGTGTATGTGTGTGTGTGAACATGTATGTGGAAGCTTAAGAACTTGATTCTCTCTGTCCACTGTGAGGGTCCCAGGTATTGAAATCAGATTGTCCAGCTTGGCAACAAGTGCCTTAATCTACTGAGTCATCCCCTCATCCCCCTTATTTCTCAAAGTAATTTCTTTTTCTTGTGATTTGCGATCCCAGCTGCTGTCTGTCCTTTCCATATGTGCGTGGGTCTCTTGCAGGGCTCTCTGTTCTGTTTTCCCACCCCACTCTTTAATTACCATTCCTCCATGATACCTCTATGTCTCCTTAGTCTGTAGATGAAGTCTTCTCCACTCGGCTGCCTTGTGTTCTTTTCCAAAATTATCTGTTTGTTGATCTTCTTTGTGAATTTTAAGATCAGCTTGTTAAGTTCCGTCCCAAACGAAACCTCATTGAGATTTGGGTAGAATTTTAATTGGATTTGCAGATTAGCTGGTAGAGGCATCCTCAGGAAGTTGAGCCTTCTGATCCATGAATCCTAATTGGATTACCAGCTGCTTGTGAGGTGTTTGCAGGATGCCATGTCTTCTGATCCATGAACATCTCTTCATTTATTTTTGGTCTTTAAATTTTTTCTGCAACGCTTTGTTATGTCCTCCATTAAAAGTTTCATACCTTGGACCAGTGATATGGCTCAGAAAGTTAAAGCACCCGTCATCAAGAGAGAGAGCCTGCCTTTGATCCCTGGGACCCACATGGACCCATGAAAGAACCCACAAGTTGTCCTCTGACCACACACACAGACACTAAAGTAGATAAACATGTAAAAATCACTAGTAGGTGGTACTTGTGTTTGTCTTCTTGGTGCTGGATGCCATAGGGCCTTTATAGGATGATCACCACATAAGGGCGTCCCAGGGAAAAGGTGAGTGCGCTGCCTGCCCAACTCTCCAGCCTTCACTCCGAAGACAAACAGACTCGACAGGGGTGATGTCTAAGCATTACCTGTTTTTTACTATTTTATCCCCTAGCTTATATACAGAACCAAATGGGTGTTTCCACATGAGGCTACGTGGGCCAATCACATTAAAGGTCATCCTATTACATCACATAACGTAAGCCTGGTCACATGATAATCATGCACTGGTCAAGAGTACGGAAGTCTTGCTCACCCAATCAGCTATACCCACCATCGGGCTTCAGCTCCTCCCCAGCATCTTCTGGCCAGCACCATCTTAGATATCTCCCACAAGTTACTTTCATTTTCCCAGCCATGAGGCATTTCTCAGAAGCCTCCATTTCCTGGGTCTCCACATCTCCCCGTTTTATTTATTTAAACAACAGGGAGGGGGAGAGACTCTCGAGTGGAGAGACTGTCGGAGAGAGAGACCAGCCTCTTGCCCATTGCTCATCAGCTGTGAAGTGAGAGAACAGGGATGGACCGGTGCTGTGTTCATCATCCTTTATGAGTTCTCGTCACCCCTCAAAGGTCTCACATGGCTCTTTAAGGGCCATGTTAATCCAAGGGTTGTGGGGGACCCCATTAAGGAAAACCTCCTTAATCGTGTGAACAAGCATTACTAGGTTATGACTTAGTGGTACATTTTGTTAGCGGTACCTCCAGTACTGATATAGCCCCAAACACATGAAAGCATGAACAAGAATTAACCCATCTATGTCAGATCAGACAATTAAAACCATGAAGTCAACTGATTCTAGACATCTTGAAAGAAGGTGGTAGTAGGGATAATCAGAACCCTAGCATCATTAAATTTTATAATATCATTAAGTAGCAATCTTGACATTTGTAAACACTTATCATTTTACGGCCCCTTCATATGTGTAGACAAATTAGCAATCATAGTGGTAGGATTTACTCTATATTGAGGATTATCAAGGCGATCTCTTATTGTTCCCCCAGCAAGATGACTGGCCAGGGAAAGTTGCTTCTGTTGTTGTTGCATCCCAGAGACATCATGGACGACTGTCTGGAGGGTTTGAGCTGTATCGGTGGTTCCTGTCAGGGTCACAGCAGCTATGGTTGTGGCAGAGGCAGAGTTGAGGACGTCTGTCCAGCAGGGATGGTCCAGGCTGGCCTCGCACTCGTGATCCTCCTGCCTCTACCTCCTTCCATTCTTGCCTGTGGGATTTGCAACTCTCCAATCAACAGCCAAACCAGGCACACCAGTATCTGGAAGACAAGATGAAAAATAGCCTCTCAGGAGCATTTTTTTCAGTCCTGGAGCTTTTTGCATAATGTGTTTCTCCGCTTGTGGGAACTTTGGCCTAATCTGGCCATGCATTTTGAAGCCATCAGAGAGCCTTTCTCTCCTTATTGGTCATTTGTTTCAGCCGATGTGGCAACAGCATCAGGTGCAAGGGACCTCCCACCTTGTGGGAAAAATTTAAGGTTCCTTGCAGGTACCCATATAAGGCTTGGTTCTCCTACTGGGAACACACAACCAAGTCCTCCTCCCATGGTTATAAGCGGGTCAGGTCCCCTCCACAATCCTGTGGCAGGATCTTTCCATTTTACCCATATGTCTATTTTATGATCTTGAATTGACCAATGTTTTTGGAAACATGAAAGAGTCTCATTTTTTGAAAAATTTAGAATATTTAAAGTAAACAATGCCAGCCCAAGCTGTTGATGGGGGCTCATTCCCCCTTTTTGTTTTTGTAGTTGGGTTTTTAAGTTTTGGTGATGTCTCTCAATGGTTGCCTGTCCCCTAGGATTATAGGAATTCCTGTAGTATGTTTAATCTTCCACTGGTGAGAGAAGTTTTGAAGGGCCCTACTAACAAAGCATGGTCCATTATCTGTTTTTACCTGATGAGGTAGGCCTAATGTGGCAAAACATTGTAAAAAATGGATTTGTGAATGTTTAGCCTTTTCACCCGTATGGGAGTAGCCCGACAGGCATGAGAGAACGTATCAATAGAGACAAATATGTATTTAAGTTTTCCAAAGGGAGCACAGTGTGTCACATCAGTTTGCCATAGTGTATTAGGTTTGAAGCCACGGGATTTACTCCCATCGGTTGTAAAGGAGGGTGTTACCGAACTTTTTAATTATTATTAACAATATTTATTTACTAATAACAATATTCACTTATAACAAATACCAACAATTTCTTTTTTTTTAAGATTTATTTATTATGTATACAGTGTTCTGTCTGCAGGTATATCTGCAGGCCAGAAGAGGGCACCAGATTTCATTATAGATAGTTGTGAGCCACCATGTGGTTGCTGGGAATTGAACTCATGACCTCTGGAAGAGCAGCCAGTGCTCTTAACCGCTGAGCCATCTCTCCAGCCCCAACAATTTCTTAATTATTAACCCTACAAATTCATACAACCCGTTTAACCTAACCACTAATCCTATTGACAATTATTTTCCTAACCTTTTAGAAGGATACAGTCTCTGGGGCAGGTCCTCAGTCATCAGGAACACAGTCTTTGTTGTAGATTCTTTAATGCACTTAGCAGTCCTTTTTCTGGATCTCTAATGTAGATTCATCAGAGTAAGTTGGCTATCACAGTCTTATCTTTAAAAAGGCTTAATGCTTTCTTCTCTCTGGGAGACCCCAGCTGTCTGTAGGCCAATAACTCTGCCGCTCTGCTTCAGTCCTTAAAGCTGGCCACAGTTCGGACAGATCAAACCCCTCTAGGCAAAAGCTGAGCCACAGAGTTTAGTCCTTGGCCTTTTGGTGTCTTGCTGAGGCTTTCTTTGCTCACCAGCTTCTTTCTGCCTCAGGGAAATCTGACTGACTATCAAATGTTGGCCAGCACTTTTTTCAGCAGGACTCTTGGAGCTCTCTAGCATCGAGGGCCTCTTGGATGGGGCTCCATGCACTGTCCTTAAATAGGAGGAACTCTGTTTTAGCTTAATTTGGGCTCCACCCACTTAGCAGCTGAAAACAATGCCAGGCCAAATACTTTGTTTTGTCAGTCCATTAAGTCTTTCCTGTTTTTCCTGACTTGAACCTTGTTTTTCCACAAGTTGATAACCTAATCGCTCACAGCCAAGTTGATCTTCATGCCCCGATTTGAGAGACTGTATCAGAAACCCCTATATATTTTCTAAATCTAATTTAATTATTCTAACTCCCTACAGGAGGGACTTATAGAAAAGGTAGGCAGGATTTACAAGTATGAACAATCTTTTTTAAATCTCCATTTGGGATCTGGGGAAATATTTTATGAAGTCCTCTCCAATTAAGGTGGATTAGATCATGAAGACTATGTGTCTCCTGTAGAGTAACAGCCTGGACCCTAGATGAAACTTTTTCATCAGCAAGGCAGTTTCCTAAGGACATCAGGCCAGGTAGCCCTTGATGGCCTCTGAGATGATGTATATATAATATTTACCCTGTCAAGCAGTAATGTTCATGCTTGAATCATTAAAGAGGTGATGGGATTACTATCCAAATTTATATAGGATTGAGGCAGTCCAGGAAGCAAATTTACCACATATTGGCTGTCAGAGAACATGTTCATAGATTGAGGGACCTTGGACAAAGCTAGGATGACTGCAAACAGTTCTTTAAACTAAGTTGAGCCCTCACAGGGATGTGTATATATCTTTGAGTCACCATCCTGAAATATGACCACAGCTGCCCCTTTTTTTACTCCCATCTGTAAACATGTTGAGGGCCCCCATAATTGGCTTAAATTTGAATAATTGAGGAGTCCTCCATCTAGGTTTTTAACGGAAGTAACCCATTTATATGACCCATAATGGCAGTCTGGCTTTCTAAGGAATCCTTCAAGAGATAGGGCCAGTCTGTCATTATTACTTCGACCCCACTCAAAGTCTGCCAATCGATAAGGAACTACAATCTTGTCTGGGTCCAGACCATAATGGTGCAGCCTGATGTCCCTAGCCTTTATTATTAAATCAGCCACTTGGTCCAATGAGGCATAGACCCTGGGCATACCTCCCAAAGCAGCATGAACCCATTGTAATGGCTGACCCCTCTGAACAACCAGGGACATAAGCAGAGCAACAGTGGGCAGGATCCATAGCTGAAGGTCTTCATGAGGCTTATATTGAGCTAGTTCGGCTTTGTCAAGAGCCTTTTGAACAATTTGAAAGGCAGCCTTATGGACATGCCCCAAAGTTATGGTGTCTGTGGGTTGTCTAACCTTTAGGAGCTCAAAGAGGGGTAACAACTGTCCTGTGGACACAGGTATCCAGGCTCAGAGCCAATTGGTCTTCCCCAAAATCCTCTGGAGGTCTGTTAAAGTGTAAGAATCTGAAACATGGAGCTGGGGCTTTAAAGGACTCACATCTTCCAGTGTCAACTGTGACCCCAATATTTGAAAGCGGGGGGAGAGTCTGAACCTTATCAGAGGAAATATGTAAACCTCCCTTAGTCAAACATCTTTGTAAAACTTTGTATCCCCTCCCCAGTGTTTCTGGGGAAGGGGAACCAAGGAGGATAGCATCTATATAAACATACAATGTAATATTTTTTTAGCTCTTGAACAGGTTTAAAGAGGGTCTGAACATAATTTTAGCAAAAGGCTGGGCTATTGGCCATTCCCTGGGGAAGCACCCTCCATTCATACCACTCATAGGGTCTCCCAAAATTGAGGGAAGGCACAGAGAAGGCTAATTTCTCACAGTCCTGAGGTTGTAGGGGAATGGAGAAGAAGCAGTCCTTAATATCAATAACCAATAAATGAAGGCCTTTTGGAATGGCAGGTATCCAAGGGAGCCACCGCAGGTTGGATATGTCCCAGCCCTAACTGTTTGGCCACGAGCCCTTTTAATGCCTTTAACTTAACCAAAGGGAGGGGCAACTGCTCCACCCAGATTGGGAGTCCAGGGGTCCACTTAATGAGGAGTACCCAGGGAGCAGTGGCCATTAGAATTGGGGGGGGGCTCTCCCAAATTGCCTGTCACTCCCTCAGTGGCCGCTGTGATTCTTCCTCACCCAAAATGTCATCATAAAAAGCTTTATGATCCGTAGTAATGTAGGCATCTGCCTGGCTCAAGATATCCTGACCTTACAGGTTTGCGCTGAGCCCTGGAACAACCAAAGGTCTAACCTCCCACATGGATCCATCCACGTCCTTCCATAGAAGACAGTCCTGGCTTTCCTCTGACTGGGTGTTCCCTCCTACTCCTAAGATTGGGGGGGGGCAAGTTTCCAGCTGTGAGGGACTTCCTCTTTTCTTAACACAGTTCGGTCAGCACCAGTATCTATCAGGCAACAGAACCTCTTTCCTGCAATGGTAATGTCCATTTTGGGCCTTATCCCCGGGATGGTGGGCACCGTCCAGTTCGCCCTGGGTGCCTCACGGGCATGCTTAGGAGGCCTCTGTGTGGAGTTGCAACCGGGGAGGGCCCTTTAGATAATTTAATTGGCCCTTGGGCTACTGATTTTCCTCCTTGCGTTAATGGGGCTGGAGGTTGCCCCACCTCTAGTTTAAAGGTGGGGTACAGGGCTGATGAGCCAACTCCTGCAGGACTATCTCCACCCAAAGAGAACTAGGCCCATACTCTGCTACTGCCCTCCCAAGTTCCTTTAAATTGCCTGCCTCCCATGGATACCAGAGGGCAGGCATAGCCCTTCCTGGGTCGGGGTTAATGGGAAATGCCAGAGGCTCAAACCTCCAGAGGCCCCTTGGGTGGGGGGAATAATTTCCCCTCCCAAGGGGGTGGAGCCTCATTAAATGGCAGATTGGAAGGGCTGACAGGTGTAGTAAGGTATAGCCTTTCACCCCTAGGGGCCTGTTCCCTTTTATCTTTTGTTTCCTCTCTCTTTTGTTCCTCTCCCACATTCTCCCCAGGGTAATTTGCCAGCTGAGAGGTGGAATCTTTTGGTTTCCGTTCATCCCTTAACCTCTCGGCAGTGAATTGGTCCCACTCTGGCTCTAAAGCCTGTTTGGAAATCAAAGAGTCTCCCTATCCTTTTGCTGTTGAAAACAGACCTTAAGGGCAGATAGTATTGGGGAAAATCCCAAAGGGAAATCTTTGCCCTCCTCAATCTCTTGCCATGCAGCAGGGCATGCAATTCGATCCCATTTCTCCCAACAAAACAAGTTTGTAGAATCTACCCATGGCGAGTTTCATAGAACTGCCTCCCAGACCTTGGTGGCTTGGATCTCGGAAAGCTCCAAACCTCTTTTTAAGCATATATTTCAGCGCTTTAAGCGCAGGCTCTTTACTTTTTGAAGTTACTTTCCCCATTCTTTCTGGGATCACTCACCTCACAGACTGATTGGCCCTGGACTGTCCCTCCTGTCCCTTATGTAAACGAGATTCTCTCTTCATGTCCCACTTTAGGCACCAGTTATGCCTCAGGGCCCTTATAGGGTGATCACCACATAAGGGGATCCCAGGGAAAAGGTGAGTGCTCTGCCCACCGGACTCTCCAGCCTTCACTCTGAAGACAAACAGATGCGACAGGGGTGCTGTCTAAGCATTATCCGGTTTTTACTATTTCGTCCCCTAGCTTATATACAGAACCAAATGAGTGTTTCCACATGAGGCTACATGGACCAATCACATTAAAGGTTATCCTATTACATCACATAACATAAGCCTGATCACATGATAATCATGCATTGGTCAAGAGTACAGAAGTCTTACTCACCCAATCAGCTATACCCACCATCGGGCTCCAACTCCTCCCCAGCATCTTCCACCCAGCGCCATCTTAGATATCTCCCACAAGTTACTTTCATTCTCCCAGCCACGAGGCATTTCTCAGAAGCCTCCATTTCCTGGGTCCCCACAGCTGGAGACTTGTCTCAGGGCTTAGGAGCACTGGCTGCTTTCACAGAGGCCGCACGTCCAGTTCCCAGCACACTCACAGCGGCTCACGGCTGTCTGTAACTCCAGTTCCAGAGGATCTGGCTCCACTCTTCTGACCTCTGCAGGCACCTGTACCGGCAGATACATATATGTACACTCAAGTACAAGCATATACACATAAAATAAATAAATATGAAACTATAAGTTTTTGTAGCTGTTGACCACTGGACGTTATCTTGCCATCATCAGTAGGACCTCGGTTTCTTCTATTATACTTCCGGCTTTTTAGTTTGTCTGTTTTGCTTTTGTATCCCTGACTGGCCTTGAACTCACTATGCAGCCAAACCTTAAACTACTACTCATTCTCCTCCTTGTACCTTCCAGATTATGTGCCCCATGACTGCCTAACCCAGTCATTCTCAGTGAATGAGAAGCCTAGATCTTTTTCTGTGTTGACCTTATGTCCAGCCATATTGCTGAATTTGTTCAATATATCCAATAATGTACCTATAAGTTCTTTTGATTTATCTGTGTAGAGAAGTATAGTATACAAAAAGAAGAACATTGGGATTTCTCCCTTTCCTATTTTTTTTATTATAAAAATGTTGCAAATTTGGCTGAAGAAATGGGTTAGAGGTTAAGAGCACTGGCTGCTCTTCCAGAGGTCCTGAGTTCAATTCCCAGCAACCACATGGTGGCTCACAACCATCCATAATGAGATCTGGTGCCCTCTTCTGGCTTGCAGGCATACATGCAGACAGAACACTGTATACATAATAAATAAATAAATCTTTTCTTTAAATTCTGCGAATTAAAAAAAAAAATCACACATCGTTACCCAGACCCAAAGACCATACAGTTAGAGTAGCCGATTTGAATGAGCAATGTGGAGCTTCACACTGGATTTTCTACTTTTACTATCAACTATATTGTTATATACTTCCTACCACCAAAAACAAAGATCTGTGACAGAGAACTAAAAACAGCTATTAGTTTATGTCTTCTTTCATGACTTGTGTCCAATACCTGCATTCGATTCTTCCGCATCCCCTTATACTAACCCTTCCTGTTCTCTTTCCTACATGTTATACTGCACCCACATGTGCATTTGTTTACATATATGCATGTGATATTAACTTAATTCTACACATGAGGGAGAACATGCAGGGTTTTTTTTTCTGAAATTATGTGAACTCCCTTAACAAACATTCTTTTTTTTAAACTCTTTGTTTGTTTGTTTGTTTGTTTGTTTTTTCAAGACAGGGTTTCTCTGTGTAGCCCTGGCTGTCCTGGACTCACTTTGTAGACCAGGCTGGCCTCAAACTCACAAAGATCCGCCTGCCTCTGCCTCCCAAGTGCTGGGATTAAAGGTGTGCGCCATCACCGCCCAGCTTTTTAAAAGTCTTTTAATTGATTTTTTGTGAATTTCATATGATCCACCCCAATCCCCCACATCTCCCTGTCCCTCCA
This sequence comes from Lophiomys imhausi, assembly GCA_907164525.1. Lineage (NCBI taxonomy): Eukaryota > Metazoa > Chordata > Mammalia > Rodentia > Muridae > Lophiomys > Lophiomys imhausi. Next base: position 2,136,259 of record CAJQZJ010032426.1, read on the forward strand.
TATCTGCCCTCTGCCCTTGCAACCTCCTCCCTGTCCAAAGAGACAGACAAAAGTCTCATGTGGAAGCTGTGGTGTGAAGGTGTACTTTTTAACTATTTATTTATTGTTATATTGATAAATTTACCTCCCTTTCAGCCCACTGACCTGAGGTATGGGACAAAGGATATTTATACAGACAGGAGATATGGACCTCTTCAGTCATAGGTCTTTGAGACAATTCATCAGGATTCCAGCAGACCAGCCAAACAGCAAACACAGGAACAGATATCAGCAGCAACAGGAGTACAGTAATCAGCAACAAAGGCAGCGGCCATCCGGCTCCAGTATCAGCAGCAACCATGATGGCAGTTGCTGTAGCCCCAATAGGGGGTACGGTCTTCAGCCTGTCCTGGGCCATGATCTTCAGCAGGGAAGGCAGCAGTAAGTCTTGGAAGAAGCAAGTTTCACCAAAGTGTTGTCTGGAGCATTTCAGAGTGAAACAGCGATGAGAAGTGATATCAAGCAAAAGCCCCTCTGTGTTTCTGGAGTTTTATTTATACCCCCTCAAAATCCACACAAGGATGTTTTCTAATTGGCCAACTTCATGTCCTCCACACAAGCTATTTCCTGTTGACCAAGATCATGCACTGTCCAAGGAGTCTGCCCATCAAAGGATGTTTTCCAGCAAAAAGCATGTTCTCCACATGTGATGGTTTCTGGCTGGCAAAATATCACATGCTCTTCCATCAGGATATTTTTCATGCCCCTCTTACAAATCTGTTTTTCAGCAGTGAACACAGCACCTCCACATCCCACAGTTGAGACCAAAACAAAACAATACATTCACTCAACACAACTGTATTTTTAAAGAAATCAAAACTTCCACCACAGTGGTGTGTCATAATGTGTCACACAGTGTACCCTTTCGTCCAACAACTTCACTTTCAATGAGTCGTTGCCATGAGTCATTTGTCTGGTTCGAGGTCTCTGGCTTCTGCTACACTATCAGTACTGGATCCTCTCCAGGACTCCTCTCAGATATCCTGTTGTTGCCCTGTGTCGTGGAAATCCTGCAGCTTTAGTTCTGCAGGACTGGCCCCTTCATGTGCTCCAGCAGTTCATAAATTGGGTAGATGTTGGGGTGGGCCAACTCAAAGTGCTGGTTCTGGGTCTGGGTGGTAGCTGAGTTGGTCAGCCCTCCAGCTCTTCCACATTGCCCAGGCAAGGGGCACAGCCAGCTCTCCTGTGTAGGGAAGCTAGCAAGGGGTGGACCCACTGTCTCTTGCCCACAATATCACAGCCAGCTCTCCCACTCTCATGCCCTTGGGGCTGGCTCTCCAGCAACCTCTCCACCAGAGACTGCTCTCCAGAGTGCCACAGCCAGTGAGGGTTGGGAGGCCAGGTCCCCTGACTATGGAAGGGGGTGACACAGGTCGGGGAGTGGCACCAGAGGGGGATCTCTCCCCACCCACATCACTGCATGGCCATCAAGGGGCAGGACCAGCTGTCTTGCACTCACACCCTCGGAGCCAGCTCACCTGCAACCCTGCCACCAGGGTCATCTCTACTGTGCTGTTCAGAGAGGTGCAGGACCACTCTCCCAAGAGCTACAACTGGTAAGGGGCAAGAGGGAATATCTCTCTAGCACCCATACCACCAGGGCCATCTCTGCTCAGCCCTCCAACATCTACATGGCCCCAGACAGCAGCCCAGACCAGGGCCGTCCACATGGCCTTTGGTGATAACATGGGCCACAGACATCAATACAGATGCCCTGCTGCTGCAGGGTCACAAACCCAGACATGGCCCTCAGCAGCAACACCACCTGAGACTTCAGCATGACCTCAGGTGGCAGTGGAGGCTACTCACATCAGACTGATCCTCACCACCCTCATGTCTCCAGTTCTGCCTCTCTTCATAGTGTACAAATGTTTCTCCTTCTCTTTCTCTCCTATCTCTCCATCACATACTTGCTTATGGTAATGGCACCCACATGGGCCTCAACAGCAATGACATCCTCTTTTGCAAGGTAGGATAGTTAAATGTTCGTCCAACCCAAAGACTCCAAAGGAAGTAAGTCCCTGGCCAAAGCTAAACAGAGCACAGAAAAACTGGAATTCATCATGGAGTCATCCAGTCTCATGGTTGCACCACCACAACCAACTAGAGAGATTATTAACACATAGGCCCATGAGGAGAAGTAAACACAGCAGGACATGTCCAGTCAGCTGTGGTTCTCCATTCTGCAGGCCCTGCTCTCCTTCCTGGGCTAAGATGCAGCTCTGGGAGTCACAGCAGCTCACGCAGTGGTTGGTTTTCTGGTCCATGAGCTGGGACTTGTTTATCTTTGTTACTGGCTCTATTGATGGACTGATGGGGTGATCTGCTTGTATTTAGTTGTTTGCTGATTGTCTCCTGTCTGATGGGGTGATCTGCTTGTATTTAGTTGTTCGCTGATTGTCTCCTGTCTTCCTATTTGTACCAGTTGGTAACCACATATCCCAAAATTATGTTTGTAATTCTTGCCTCCCCAAAACTTCCTAATTGGTTTCAATAAAATACAGGCCTGTGACTGGTGCAGAGAGACAGACAGGCAGAGAGAGAATCGATGGAAAAGAGGGAGAAGACAGCAGGAGGAAGAGGAGGAAGGAGCCACGCTCTGGGTTAGATGGAAAAATCATATTTCCACGTGGCCTGAACATTGGTATAGCATGGAGAATAACAGCCCAGGGGGCATATGTATGTGATATAGGGGTTTATTTGGAGGAATAGAATTAAAAGCTAGCTTAGATGGGCTAAGATTGCACAATTCAGGCTAAGGCCTGTTGAAATCCATCAGGTATCCGTGTGATTATTCAGGTCAGATCAGGGATAACACCGCCAACCTAGTAACTACATATTCTTATTGGTAATTATTAGTTAATAATTTCTACAATAGACAGTGTAATTCACCATTTTCTGAGGAGCAGGAACAGCAACTGCCTTCATATCTCCAGTTCTGCCTCTCTTCACAGCACACAAACTGGTCAGCTTCTCTTCCTGTTCTATCTCTCCAATGCTTATTTGCTTGGTTACCACAGTGCCTGGCCCAGAGAGGACCAAGCATGGGCCCGCTGATGCGCGCAGGTTAACATACATTCTAAGTGTATCCATTTTCCTACAAATTTTGTGATTACATTTTAAAATTGTGATAAATGTTAAGAAGTAAATACTGGGCTGGAGAGATGGCTCAGTGGTTAAGAGCACTGGCTGTTCTTCCAAAGGACCCGGGTTCAAATCCCAGCACCCACATGGCAGTTCACAGCTGTATGTAATTGCCAGGGCGTGGTGGCGCATGCCTTTAATCCCAGCACTTGGGAGGAAGGGGCAGGCAGATCTCTGTGAGTTCAAGGCCAGTCTGGTGTACGAAAGTGAGTCCAGGACAGCCAGGGCTGTTATACAGATAAACCCTGTCTCGAATAACAAAAAAAAAGAACTGAATAGTAATATATATGATGCTTATTAGCCACACCCCTTTCTCTGCTATTTCACGAACTAGATTCTCCACGGCGAAAAGGACATCTACCTTTGTTTTCCTCCTGAATTTGAAAGAATGCTTCTGAAACTGGGCTGTGCAAGTGCATTTGTTGGCGACCCCTGGGGCACCGACATCTATCTGGGTGTTGCATGCTAGAACCATAAGCCAAAAAGACAGAAAGGAGAATAGATGAAAATACTGTTTATAGAGGCTCTGATGGGCTCTGATGGGCTAGGTGTGTGTATGCAAATGAGATGGTGAATAAGGCCCAGGCAAGCTGAAGGAGGGAATAAGCTACTAGCCTGTAGCTGACCTTTGCTACTTTATGGGTTCTTCTTTTCCCACCCTTTATCCTGTTTTAACCCCAACACTAGATAGAAGAGAGACAAGGATAGAGGGGAGAGAGGAATTAAGAAAATCCCTGAATCAAATTTCTTTCCTTTTGTTTCTTCTTTGACCACAGCTACTAGAAAACCACAACCAAACTCTAACAACCACCAACCCAACCTATTGGGGGCTCTAGCATTTATGCACCCTCTGAAAAGTGCCCAGAATTCCAAATGTCACATAATCACAAAAAATATCGACAGCTGGCAAAACCACACCTCTGCTAGAGTCAGCTGTTTCGGACAGTCTGGAGCAGCCCCATAACCGCACACCTGGGATTAAAAACAAAAACACGTTCTTATAGTAAAGAAACCGAAATACCAAAATTGTCACTACATTAGCTCTTTCTAATGGAAGGAGGGTTTTAAATCAGAGCTGCTGTTCAACCCCCTCTCTACTGTTGCAGGCAGGCTTCCAGATCCTCTTATTTAGAATGGTAGAGAAGGGAGACTCTACCAAGCCAGGCAGACAGCTCCCAGACCTGATGCTTGTCATCGGCTGCTGGCAGAGAACTTGGTCCGACCTCTGCCTCAGTTCCCGCCACTTCAGCTTTAGGCAAGTAGATCTCTGCACCTTCGACTCTTGACTCTCCATAGATATATCCTTTGGAGGACTGTGGTTGGCACCCTGAAGCCTCCTGAGAGCTCTGAGTTGCAACATTCTCAAGGCCTCCTCTGTTGGCATCTCAAGACGCTCCCAGACCCCAGAGCTGTTACACTCACTGGAACTCTTTCCCTTGGCCTCCCGTTGCCATGGAGAGTTTCAGTGTTCCTGTTGCCATGGAGAGTTTCAGTGTTCCTGTTGCCATAGAGAGTTTCAGTGTTCCTGTTGCCATGGAGAGTTTCAGTGTTTTACTTTTTCTTCTGAACTCCTAAGTCCTGTGTTGAATAACCATCCCCCTCTTCTTTCACTTATCACTGTCAACCCACTCCTTTTTTTTTTTTTTTTTTTTTGAGGGAGATCAGGACAGGAACCCAACTGGAAAATCTACTGTCTCATGGTGGCTGAAGGATCCAGTTCTAAAATGACCCACGTGACGGGCAATGGTGATGACTATCTGCAAACGTTTATGGCCTGTACAGCGGCGGCGTGGAACACTAGAGATGTCTTGATGGTACAGCAGCTGCCGGCTTCCCTCTGAACAAGACAGTCCAAAGTTAGAGGAGAGCTCCCGTGTCCGTCCGTATTGCAAAGGACGCCTCTGCACAGGCTGTCACTGCTGAAGTCCCCCTGGGCACAGGCAAGCCGTGGTGATCCAGTGCACTACGGAAAGTGTGGCTCTCAGGGAGTAAGCGTCATTCAGTGGGTCTTGAGGCTGGCTTCCACCAACTGCGTTAATAGAGTTTTAAGTTTCTTAAAACTTGATTTTGAGCTGGGTGGTGGTGGCGCACGCCTTTAATCCCAGCACTTGGGAGGCAGAGGCAGGCGAATCTTTGTGAGTTCAAGGCCAGCCTGGTCTACAAAGCGAGTCCAGGACAGCCAGAGCTGTTAACAGAGAAACCCTGTCTCGAAAAACAAACAAACAAACAAACAAAAAAAACTTGATTTTGTATCAAGACAAATTGGGGCTGGAGAGGTGGCTCCAGAGAGTTGAAAGCACTTGTTCCTCAAAGGACCTGGGTTCAGTTCCCATGGTCAGAACCACAAGGGGTTCGCAGTTCTAGGGACTTGGATGCTCTCTTCTCGCCTCCGTCCACACCAGGCACATACACGGTGCACATCAAAACACAGACGCATGAAATAAAATAAATCGTTTAAAGAAATAACAAAAGCTTCAACAGTATCATTTTTCCATTTTGAAATTCTCTCAAAAATCTCTTTGAGGGACTGGCGAGGTGACTCGGTGGTTAAGAGCACTGCTGATTTTGCAGAGGACCTGGGTTCCATTCCCAGCACCCACGTGGCAGCTCACAACTGTCTCTAACTCCAGTTCCAGAGATCTGACAGCTCCCTCTGCCTCTGCTGGCACTGTACCATGTGATGCACAGGCAAAACACCCATATATTTAAAGTAATACTTTTTTTTTTTTTTTGAGACAAGGTTTCTTTCTGTAGCCCTGGATGTCCTGGATTTGCTCTGTAGACCAGGCTGGCCTCAAACTCAGGGATCTGCCTGCCTACCTGCCTCTGCCGTGTGTGCCAGCACCACAACCAACCCTCCCTCTCCCCCAACCCCAGATCCCCACTGCTAAAGTAATACATTTTTTGAAAAATCTCTTTGAAGGTTCTATAAAACCTGTGGGAGTTTTGGAAGCTATTTTATTAACTGCACAAATATTGATTAACTCAGACTTTCAAACTGAATGATTTAGGGTTTGTAGAAAACTAAGTGTTGGCTGTACACTTCCAATTTGATTAATGTATTTACTCTCACTTTTTGTTACTCTCTAAAATGTCTAGTTGTGCCTTATTTGTTCTCCCCCCCCCCCAACAGTGCTTCCTGGTGACCTTTCCCTTTTGAAACAGGGAGAGGGTGTCTTTTGACTCACTATGTAATTTAGATGAGCCTCAAACTTACAGCAAGCCTCCTGCCTCAGTCTCTTTTTATTTATTGATAGATCTCATTATAAATATACCTATTGTGTTCATTTTTTTTTTTTTGCTTGTTTTGTTGGTTGGTTGAGATTTGGCTTGTGCAGTGTGTTCTGTGTTGCATGTGTGTGTGGTAGGTACTTGTGCAGCATGTGTGTGTGTCTGTGTGTGTGTCTATGTGTGTGTTTGTGTGTGCATGTCTGTGTGTGTATCTGTGTCTGTGTGTGTGTCTGTGTGTGTGTCTGAGTGTGTCTGTATGTGTGTGTCTGTGTCTGTGTGTGTCTGTGTGTGTGTCTGTGTGTGTCTGTGTGTGTGTGTGTGTGTGTGTGTGTGTGTGTCTGTGTGTCTGTGTGTGTCTGTGTCTGTGTGTGTGTGTGTGTCTGTGTGTGTGCACATGAGCATTCAGAGACCAGGGGTGGGTGTCAGGTGTCTTTCCCAATCACTCTTCTCCTTCTCACGGAACCTGAAGCTCGCCAATGAGGATCTACCTTTCTCAGCGACCCCCAGTGCTGGCTTACAGGCATCAGACACACTATGCCTGACTTTTTGTTTTTGCTTTGTTTTTTTCTGACTCAACCATTTCCCCGGCTCCATCTTTTGTTTGTTTCCAGTAAACTGCCTTTAACTCGTTTCTTCTGTTTTCTATTTCAATTATGTCTGGTTTTTTTCACTGTTCACTCTCCCTGGTTTTCTTTAGGTTTACTCTGTTGTACTTTCTCTAGCTTCTTTCATTGACCATGTAAGTTGTCGCGCCCGCCTCGCCGATAAGGAAAGCGCCACACAATCAGGATTCTTCTGACAGCATTTATTGAACAGCTCTTTTAGATAGCATGGTGGAGAGGGACCCCGAGCTCCGGCAAGCGGCTGCTTATATAGCACATAGGGAGACTTGTCGAACCCTCATTGGCTCATACGGAATCACCTAATTAGCATGAGATCGCAGTGCCAAGAAACGCGCCTTGCGCATGCGCACACCGGCACAGCACCTCCGTGAAGAACCAGGAAGCAGGAAGCCGGCGCCATCTTGTAATGGCGATTACGGCTCCCGACAGTAAGTGATTTTAACTTTTCCTTGTTTGAGATTAATGTCTTAAAATTACAGTTCCTTTCGTTTCAACATACAGGTTTTGTTTGTTTATTTGGTATGCATGTGCCATGGTGAGTCTGTGAGAGGACAACTTGCAGGGGTCAGTTCTCTCCTTCCAGCACATGGATCAGAGGTCTTGAACTCAGGTCCTCAGACTTGCAACAAGTTGCCGTTCCCCACTGAGCGGCCTTGCCCACATATTCTACAGCATTTATATGTAGTACTTCGGTGGCCTTTACTGTCAAATATCTGGTGGTTTCTATTGCAGTATTTTTAACTCGTTTACTTAGGAATGACTGACAGTTCTAATTGTGGAGGGAGATATTTAATACTGTCCTTATTGTTAATTTCTAATTTCTTTGCTTTGTGTCAGAGAATATAATTTGTTTGAAACTAATATTTTTCCATGAGTGTGTGGCTTCGCCAAGTTGATTATCTCATGCATACTTTAAAATAAATGTGTACTTTGGATTTATTGATCATACTAAGCATTATAATATTCCGATGAAAACCATCTCCATGCTTAGTATACATTTTTGTTGTCTTGATTTTTTTCTTTAAAAAATTTTGTTTTGTTTTGTTTTTTGAGACAGGGTTTCTCTGTGTATCCCTGGCTGTCCTGGACTTGCTTTGTAAACCAGGCTGGCTTTGAACTCACAAATATCCACCTGCCTCTGCCTCAGCCTCCCAAGTGCTGGGATTAAAGACTTGTGCCAGTACACCCAGCTTCTTTATTTATTTTTAATTAGTTTTTTTTAGAACATCATACATGAGCACTGCATTTATACCAGTCACACCCCTCCTCCTCCAACTCCCAAGTCCCCTTTGTCCTCCCAAATTCACCACTTCTATTATTACTGTTGCGCGTGCACACATTCAAACACACGCACACACACACACACACAGGCACACATTTATATACAACCTACTGGGTCCATTTAGCTGTTGTGTCTGGGGATTAGCACTTGGGATTGGACAACGTATGTAGGAGCTGGTTCCTGGGAGCCACTGATTATCTCTCCTTCACCAACCATTGACCAATGGGAGTGCTTCATCTGGGCAAAGAACCTTGGGGAATTTGGCTGTCCATGTTGGCCTTTCTGCTACTGTTGTCATCGTATAGTTTTGTTCAAGCAGCCATGTTGTTGACGGTGTGTTCTTCCTCTCGTGTCTGGGGATTCTAACTAGCAGCCGGTGTCTTGGTCCTCTGGCTCTTTTGATCTTTCATGATTTTTATTACTGACCCCGGGTTGCAGGGTTGTGCTGCAGCTGTATCAGATGAGGTTAGGAATCCCACGGGCACTTATTTTCTGTTCTTTTTCTGTTTTTAATCTTTCCATTTTAACGTTTAGAGAATTTTTTTATGTGTATGAATATTTAGACTGCACATGTATGCAGGTATGACATGCATACCTGGTGGCCTGGCTTGTCGGCAGAGAGTACTGGGTCTCCCGGAACTGGAGTTGGAATGGCTGTGAGCCACCGTGGGTGTGCTGGGAACCAAAGTTGGGTCCTCTGCAAGAGCTCTAACTCCTGGGCGTCACTCTCCCCTGTCTTTCCATTTTTTAAAAACTTTTTGTTGATTCTTTGTGAATTTCACATCATGCACCCCAATCCCACTCATCTCCCCATCCCTTCATATCCACCCTTTGCCCTTGCAGCCTCCCCCCAAAATAAAATAAGACAGAATAAGAAAAAAAATCTTTTCATGGAAGCTGTGGTGTGTCACAGTGTGACCCACAGTATGCCCTTTTGTCCACATACCTTTACTTGCAAATGTTAATTGCAATGAGTCATTATGGGTCTGGGGCAAGGTCTCTGGTTTCTGCTGCACAATCAATACTGATTTCTCACTGGGACTCCTGTCAGATATCCTGTTGTTGCCCTGTGTCATGGAGATACTACAGCTTTGGATCTACAGAACCAACCCCTTCACATGCTCCAGCAGTTCCCAGATGGGGTAGATGTGGGAGTGGCCAACTCAAAGCCCTGGATGTGAGCCTGGGTAGAAACTGAGTTAGTCAGCCTGCCAGCTTTCCTGCGCCCACACCACCAAGGGTATCTCTCCTGCCCTGCCCTGCCCTGCCCTGCCCAGCTCACACCAGCAAGGGCAGAGCCTGCTCTCCCGCTTTCACGTCCTCTGGGCAGGCTCACACAGACACACACTCACACAGACAGACAGACACACACACACACACCCTCACCAGGGTCAGCTCTACACAGACACACACTCACACAGACACTCACACACACACACATGCACACCCTGCCACCAGGGTCAGCTCTGTGTGTGTGTGTGTGTGTGTAGAGCTGACCCTGGTGGCAGGGTGTGTGTATGTGTGTGTGTGTGTGTGTGTGTGTGTGTGTGTGTGTGTGTGTGTGT
>CAJQZJ010032426.1:2146152-2158013 GCA_907164525.1 Lophiomys imhausi
GTGTGTGTGTGTGTGTGTGTGTGTGTGTGTGTGTGTGTGTGTGTGTGGTGTTTAGATATCTCCCTCAACCACTCTCCACTTTACTTTTTTGAGGCAAAGTCTCTCCTTGAACCTGAATCCGGAGCTCACCAAGTCTGTTAGACTAGTGGTCCGCAAACCCCAGGGTCCTCCTGATTCTCCCTCTCTTTTGCAGGGGCATAGGAAGCGTGCTGGGGAGCAAACCAGGGCCTCAGCTTCTTAGGTACTGATGGTGTTGCATTCATTTATCATCAAGCAAATCCCTGATCTCTCGTCAGCTGAACAGTCGCCTTAAACAGCTGTACAGCAGGCTGAGGGGGCAGGGCGCTGTCACTAGGGAAAGCAGAAGGTACCGAAGGGAACTATCCTAATGCAGTATGAAATTCAGTCACAAATCATATTACTGTGCCAATCTGTTTTAAGTTATTTCATATTGTTTAAGGTTGCTAATCTAGAGTTGACAATAAAGTCACCTCCTGCTTGTAGTCTCTACTGCCCTGCCCACTCTACTTCTGGAAAGGGCGAGAAACAAACCCAGTTGCGGACAGGGCCCAGTCTCCATTGACCACTTTACTGTCATCTCCAATAAAGGAAGTCAGTAGCCAGACACAACAGCACACACCTGTAACCCCAGCACTTAAAAGGCAGAGGCAGGAGGATGGAAAGTTATAGGCCATCATGGGCCACAGAGCAAGTTCAAGGCTAACATGGTCTACATAGTCAAAGGCTATCACGAAAGCTGAAACAACAAGAGACGAATGGAGGGGAGGGAAGAGAAAAGTTTATAATCTAAAATGAAAAATATGGAAGTCGATCCCAAAGTAGCAACTACAAAACCATGAGGTAGAGAGAGCTGAACATGTTTGTTTTAGGGGTTAGGATCTGGGTGGTGTGAGATGATGCCTGACTTCAGATGTAAGAAATTGTTCTCCGTGCTTATCAGCTTCCTATAAATGACATTTTATCTTAAATTCTGACTCTGAATTAATCCTTGTCTCTTTATATTAGTGTTAATTTCTAAGCCATTCCTCTTATCTTGATAATTCTGTGCCTTGTCTATAGTCTATGCTAATTTTTTCATAACTGAACTTTTTACTTCCATGATTCCTGTTTGATTATCTCATATCCCTTTGTTCTTTTACTTCTGCCTCCATTCATTCCTGTTATTTCCAACTGGATTTGAAGCCTTCATTTACCTTTTTGATCTCTGTAATAATCATGTTTCTTTGGAAACTGTCATAAAATTAACTTAATCTGATGTAGAGAGTAGATTTATATTCCAAATGTTGGGATTGTTTTGTTTTGCTTTTAACCATTAAATTACTTTTCATCTTTCCATTATAATCTCACAGTGAGTTGACAGATTTTTCTCTCAGAAAATATTTATTCATTGTACTTGAACATAAGGGAGTGAACCCTTATTCTGAATCTACTTATTACTTGATTTGGGATAGACTTGATCTGGGAGAGAAGAAGAAATTCAGGCATGTTTTTGCTTTGCAAACTCCTGTGATAAATTTTGTCAGTGGGGCTCATCTTCTGCCTCCTCATAGGTTCATGTCCCATCCTCCTCCAACAGTGGAATCATCAAAGAGTACAAGCCAGAGGCGCTTTGTCAGTCCCAGATTAACAAGCTTTGAACAGGGTAAAACAAGTTAAAATCATGTGGGGGTTGAAAGCTGGAAGCTGCTGTGAGAAAAATCCCCTTCTGCTGGCCAGCTGAGTTCAGCGTCTAGGAGGCTGAAGCAGGAATGAGTCCTCCTGCCTGGATCAATAGCATCGAAGTCATCCGTATCAATTCTGCTTCCCTGGAGCACATGTGTGAAGACATTTTATAGCTGTCTGCTTCAAATTGAAACAGTGGCTCTGGGAAGGAGGGAGGCTCACAGTTAATGAAGCTGAGAGAACAGGACAGACAGCCAACACCTTTCCCCAAAGTTACAAAAGCAGCCATCAACTGGGGAGAGGAGACTGGCAGGACAAGGTGGGCTGGAGGGGGCTTTCAGTGACATAACTGTATTTGAGTTACCTGGGCTCCTATGAGTAATTCTTCACCTATGCCCTGGTGTGCAGTAATTAAACTCGATGATTCACCGGGCTACATTTCCATGGACTCCTTTCTTTCCAATTTGCCTTATCTGAGGTGGAGAGATGTTTGTTCATGTCTCCTCAGGCAATATCACACAATAAATGTGATCCCATAAGCTGATAAGTATACTGTGAGGTGGCATGGGGCAGGAGAGATGCCCTCCCCCTCTTCATCCCCTGTGGCCGGTGGAAGGGCTGGCCCTGAGGTCATGAGAGCAGGAGAGCTGTCCCTGCCCATCATGGGCTGCAGCAGTCAGGGCAGAGGGCCCCTGAACCTTGCATGAGCAATACTGTAGAGTTGGCTCTGGTGGCATGGGGAGTTGGTGAGCCAGGATCAAAGGCATGAGAGAGACAGAGAGAGAAAGAGAGAGGGAGAGAGAGAGAGCTGGCACTGCCTCTTGCCAGCTGTGGCATTGGGTGAGCTAGCAGGGGCAGGGCAGGAGAGCTTACCCTGGTAGTTGTGGGTATGGGAGAACTTGTGGACTGACCAACTCAGCTACCATCCAGGCCCAGAACCAGAACTTTGAGTTAGCCTACCCCAACATCTACTCCATCTATGAACTTCTGGAACACTTGAAGGGCCAATCCTGCAGATCCAAAGCTGCAGGATCTCCATGACACAGGACAACAGCAGGATATCTGTGAAGAGTTGTAGTCTTCAAAAAACTAAAATTAAAAAAAAAAAAACCTAGAATGATGGGGAAATGCCCAAATAACAAAAGCCCATAAAACCAAAACAAAAACTAAAATGTCCCAGTTGTTCAATTTTACCAATGAAGACTCAAGAGCCAGATGCTGGGTTGAAAACTTGCTAGCTCAGAGAGGCAGAGAAAGAACCCAGCTAACATCATTCCACCAACATCCCAGTCAAAAGCCCTAAGCTAAAAACAAAACCAAAAAAACAAAACAAAAAAAAGAAGAACCCAGAGGAAGAAGCCTTGAAGGAGAAAGCCCAAAGGCAGAAGAACTCTGAAGGAGAAAACCTCTGAAGGCAAAACAAGACTCCTCTACCACACAGTTTTAAACACCCTCAGCTCAGTGTCCCTCCTTTCTGTTTACTTCCTGTCAGCTGGTTTCTTGCTCTGCCTCTTGACCTGGGGTTAACTCTATTTAGTCCTGAGTACAGAAAGCTCTTGGATTAAAGGTGTGTGCTTAGAGCTCAGCTACACCATAGCCATTTGTTTACAGTAAACAGAAAGCTCTGGAATTAAAACCTGAGCCATCCCATAATGACAATCAGATTTTTCAGTTCACAAACTCAGGGTTCACAATGTGACCGAATATTCTGCAACTAAGAGTCCCCCTGAGGACCCAGTATTGAAGTGTCCCAGAAGCCAGAGGCCTTGAACCAGAGCAAGGACTCATTGCAATGAACATTTGCAAGCAAAGCTATGTGAACAAAAGGATATACCGTGGAACACACTGTGACACACTACAGCTTCCACAACAAGATCTTTTTTGGGGGGCACTTTGGTTTTTGTTTGTTGTTTTTAATTTTCTTTTGGGGGGAGGTTGCAAGGACAGAGGTGGATACGAAGGGATTGGGGAGCATGATGTGACATTCACAAAGAATCAATAAAAAGTTTTGTTTTTTTTTTTTTTTAGAAAAAAGTATCTCCTCACTTGGTTTGACAGAGGTCCTCGTTTCTCAAAAAATTAATATTTAAAGTACTCTGGCTGCCAGTTGTGATATTGTGTTGTTCATGGATATGAAAGATTTTAGCTGAGTGCTTTCTAGTCATCAGATAGACACCACGTCCCACGGTTCAAGGGAGCTTTAGGTCATGTGGTAAGCTGTATTTCAATAAAGATAAAGTCACAGCCTGAACCTGAGATTTGTCTGGGGCAAGCATCTCTCCTGTGGCCATGCTGGCCTCAGTACAGAGTTGAGACAATTGTTCACCAAACAGTATTTTTTTCTTTTTCTTTTTTTTTTTTCAGTTAAAATTTTAAGTTACGACACAATGGGCTTTGTTACGACATTTTCATACCCAAATATCATTGCTCTCTGCTCATATCTTGTTTGTTGTTGTTTCCATTTGTATTATCACTGTCTCCAACAATCTCAAACTGAGATCCCAGGTCTAGAAGAGACCAGGTAGAGACAGCATGTTGGGCCTCCACCTCCCAGGGACATGAGGACATCCCAGGTTCAGGCAGGTTGAGGGCTGGCTTGGCTCAGCTCCCAGCAACACTGAGCCTTCATCCACACACACCTTATGTTCCTGGCTGAACACGACACCAGACCCTTCCTCTCCCAGCCACCTTTTACAGGTGGAGGGGCCTCCAGTCACCCCTGGATTCAAGGAGCCTTACTGTTGCCCCATCTTTCACACAGTGGACTTGTCCAGAGCTGTGCCTGATGGCTATTAATGCTTCTGGACTCTGGGGCCAGCAAGCATTTTCATCGGCTTCCAGTGCACACAAACACCCGCTTTCATCTGGACCCCAGCTAGAACTTTCAGTTTGTCTTTCGCTGTTGTTAGCATACATGTGTGTGCATGTCTGTGTGTGTTCGAGCCTCTGTGTGTGTAAGTCAGAGGAGAACTTTTGAAAGTCGGTTCTCCCCTTCCACCTTGACCTGGCCCTCTTTTTGGTTGCTGCCATGCGGCACACTGGAGGCTGGCCCTGGAGCTTTCAGATGATTCTCTGGCCTCTACCTCCTGTCCGTCGGTCCCAATGCTGGTGCAGCAAATGTGGGCCACTGTCTCCAGCTTTTCACATGAGTTCCAGGGTTGGAACGCGACCATCTATCTGGCTCGTGTGCAGCAAGCACTGGTTGTGGGTTGTCCTAGGTTGCTATGCGTTTAATGCTGTGTACTGGCTCCCTGTAAAGTCTGGTGACACCAAATGACGGTTGTAACTCTTGCCTCCAAGTCATTTCTGATTGAATAGAAGTTGTCTATAGCCTGGGGTAGGCAAAAGAAGGACAGCTGAGGTGGCGGACTTTTGAGAGAGGAAAAGGGTCACTCATGGGAAGGAGAAGCACCAGGAGAAGGAAGGAGAAGACACACAATGGCTTAAATAGAAGAACATCACTCCACATGGCCTGGGTCATCAGCATAGCACGGAGAATAACAGCCCAAGGGGACGTATGCATATATTAGGGTTTTATTTGGGGAACAGTGTTAAAAGTTAGCTTAGATTACACAATCCAGGCTAAGGCTTGTTAAAACCCATCCATCAGGAGTCTGAGTGATTATGCATAAATGGGCTACAGGATAACCCCGTTGCCCTAGTAATCTTATTAATCAATTATAAATATTAATATTTCCCACAACAAGCACCTCTCCCTAGCCCTGTTTTGTCTGTCTTTACTATATGTTTGTAACAGAAAGGAAGCTACAGCTTGAATTCACTGTACCAACCTGACCGCAAGGGAAGGGTGGAGCTGTGTGGTTGTCATGTCAGTTAGGAAGTCCGATGGTGTCTTTTACTAAATGTGGAAGAGAATATTTCATGAACACTACCGGAGGGCCAGTGGCTCTCAGTGGAACAAACTTCTAGGACAGTGGAAATAAATGCAAGTATTGGGTTCCCTCTTCCCTTCCCCCACTCCCTCATGCCAGACAGAGCGAGACTACTCTTTGAAACGTTCAAACCAGGCCTCATCAACCACCTCCCCTTCCCTTCCTTGGAGCAGAGCTGGGCTGAAGATCATAGTGGCCACAGGTCCTGAACCGGGCTTTTGGACAGTTACAGGGTAGCGCCTCCCCCTGGTGGCCACAAGAGGAAGCTGCGGCGCTCTCAGCTAAGAAAAAGATCAACATGGAGCCAACGTTCCCTCACTCTAACTCTGCGGTCTGAGACCTATGGAAACAGCACAGGCTGTCAGAGGGTCCACCCAACCAGGGGTCCAGTGTAGTCCTCTCTCTTTCCCTTCTTTTAGGACAGGTTCCATGCTCTAACTCAGCTCAGGCTACTACCTACTGGCCCTTCTGAGCCCTTCCTCTCAAAACTTCTTCATCTAGAGTGTTCTTTAATGGGGTTCCTCAACCCAAATAGCCCAGACCCCCCTCTTAAAGTCCCACAGAACTGTGAGAACGCAGTTCGAGACAGACTTGGGTCTGAATGCTATCTCTGCGCCTCATTAGCTGCATGCCATTCGACAAGCTATACACCACCTGTGTCGCTGGTTCTTTGTCTATGAAATAAGGACGATAACTGCTTATACCTTTTATTTTAGGTGTATTTATTTTATGTGTATGGGTGTTTCACCTGCGTGTCTGCCTGCGCATCACATGTGTGCCCGGTGCCCAAGGAGAGCGGAATAAGGTATTATTAGTTCCCCACAACTGGAGTTCCAGATGGTTGTGGACTACCACAAGGGTGATGAGAACCAAACCTGGGTCCTCTACAAGAACAAGTGCTCTTAACCTCTGAGCCATCTCTCCATCGCCTGAGCAGGCTGATGAGAGATTAAGATCAGATGATGAGAACCAGATAGCCAGTAGCTTCTCTATGTTCGCTGTTAGGTGTTACTCATTCTAAGCCCCTTCCTGAATCCCACAGGCCTGTCAGCTCCTCTGAGCCTTTCATCTGAGCAGAGATGAAGAGAATTTTCTGAGGGTGAACCAGGCCGGGATGGGGTGCACAAGCAGGGGCTCCACACGGGGACTACAAAACCACAGGCATGCACACACTAGCTGCTGGTGTTTATGACCAGCGTTGGCCAGTCTCTGTTTCATTCTTTCCTATTTTGTGTGGCCACAGGCCTGAACCCTACAGAACACCAGCACAGTATGGAGCCCCTGCCCTTCATGTAGTCCACACACTACCAAGCTGTGATTTCACTCAAACCAAGGTTGTAGGTGCTTTTTCTGTGTTTTTGTTTTTGGGGGTGGGGGGGGGGAGGGCATGACCCTCCTCTCACAGCCTTTACAGCACTGGGAAGAGTCTGGCCGAAAACTATTGTGACCATGTGTCTGGGTAGCCAGAAGATGGGAGAACACATCCGGTCTGCCTGGGAGAGCTGGCACGGCTACCAGAAACGGGACTGTTAGCTGGACACCTGAATAGAACCTCGTCAGGTTATTCAAATTGCTTTCCCTCAACATCCCTTACCACCGCCAGTTTCAGTTCTCTATATTGGGCTCAGGGACAAGAAAGCAATCCCTGCCGTCCAGGGCCGGGAGGACAGTCACAGGAAGAGCAAGGCCAGGTGCTTTCCTATTGGAATATAAGCAACTTCACAGGACACCGACCTCAGACAAGGCCACTCAGTGGCTATGCTGGCTCTAGACAAAAACAATCCCAAACCTGCTAAGCCCTTCCTGATGCCCCTTACTAAGACACCCACAATGCCCCAGGCTGTGTTCCCCTTCATTGCAACAAGTAATAAACCCAGGTTGCTTCTCAGCAGGTAGGTTCCTGGTGGTCTCTGTGTGTGAGACATCCACAGTGACGATCCAGAAGTCAGTCTGAAAGAAAGGAGGAGATGCTGGAAAAGGGCATTCCAGGTAGACAGAACAGGAATGCAAAGGTGTGGGAAAACAACCGGTATGTTTGCAAAACAACAAAGTTGTGGATGATGAGCTAAGCCGTGACTGGGCAGTATTGGCAGCACTGTGCGGCCAACACAGAAAGCAGATGTTCTGGGAAGCCAGAACGATACACCGCAAACACACAAGGAAGAGCTTTCATGGCTTGTTTTGTCGTCAGAGGCTCTTAGTAAAATCACTACTGTCTTCGTGCCCTGCTGAACCACCAGCAAGGGACATTTTTCTTGATATGATCCCAGAATGGATATAGAGCTATAGAATCTCTTTTTTCAGCAAGGTGCTTTGAAAGGAACTGCACTTACTGGAAATGATCCCTTTCATGTTGTCACAAAGTATCAGACGATAACTGCCAATCTCAGCGCTTTTAAGGTGGCCCTGCAAACTCACCATATGACATACATGTCTCTGATACCTAAGAGAAAAGCCTGTCCCTTTGATTTAGGTCTAACGAGACAAACCAGGCCAGCCATTTGTGGGGTCCAATATGATTTAGTAGTGAGCAAGACTGGACAAATTTCATCATCAGCTGCAGTTTATGCAGCAGAAAGAGCACAGAAGAGAGTCTGCCTTCTATGGTAATATGAACTGGAGACTCCCAGCAGTGGCTCAGGGCTGCAGAGTGCACATAAACTCTGCCATCACCAAGCTCTAGCCCTACCCAGCTATCTTAGGGATCCTGGTGCCCGGTGAATGAGGGTGGTATGAAACCAGTGCATGGTACAGCCAAGCATTGCTTCAGGGCAAAAGTCAACTCTGCTCCTTGCTGTTTTCTACATGTTCAGAAATCTCTAGTTCATTAAAATGAGTAAGATCAGACCAGCTGTGATAGTGCCTTCCTCTAATCCCAACACTCAGGACAAAGAAGCAGGTAGATGTCTGGTCTCTGTGAGTTCAAGGTCAGCCTGGTCCATATAGCAAGTTCCAGCAAGTCATGGATGGCTACACAGTGAGATCTTGTCTCAAAAAAAAAAAAAAAAACAAAGAAAAACTAATAAATTCAAGTATAGGCTAGTCTGTGAGAGAGTAAGCCCTGATTTGAGACAGAGCCTAAAAGTGTTGTGCTGTCTTGCACCCCATTGTCAGAGTGAATTGTGGGAGTGCTTTGAACAGAACACTACTTGTAGCTGATGCTGTTAGATTCAGCACATACCTTCATCTCTGATCCTTCCTGAAGCCCCTTTGTTTTGCTTTTGCAAATTAAAACTGCATCTGGAGCTGGATATAGTAGTGTGTACCTGTAATCCCAGGGAGAGGTGAAACCAGGAAGATTAGGAGTTCAAGGTTAGCCTCAGCCACATGAAAAATCTGAGGCCATCCTGAGACCCTGTGTCAAAAGAAAAGGAGGAGGGAGAAAAAGAAAAGGGGGGAGAGTAAGGGAGTAATGAGAAAGGAAGAGGGAGGGAGGGGAAGGGGAGGTAAGAAGGAAGAGGTAGGGAGAAGGAAGGAAGAGAGGGAGGGGGAAGGGGAAGAAGGAAGGAAGGGGGAGGAGGAAAGAAGGGAGGAAGAGGAAGGAAGGAAAAGGGGAAGTAGGAGGAGGAAGAAATTAGATAGAAGACTCAGCAGGTTATAGCACGCAGACCTGATCCACCTTACATAAAGGTGGTAGAACAGAACTCTACAAAGTTGTCCTCTGACCTGCACATGTGCACCGTGGCACATTCACATCATGCACACATGCCACATACACACCACATACATATCACATGCACACATATCATACACCATATACATACATATCACACAACACATACACACACAACACAACACACATCCACATACACACCACATCACACACATGCAATACACACACACACACACACACACACACACACACACACAAAGATTAAAACAAGCATTTAAAGAAAGGAAAATCCACCAGGTTCAATGTCCAATACTGCCTAAAAATAAAAACTAAAAGTCCATAAAGAGTCCAAATATGGTGGCACATGTCCTTAATCCCAGCACTCAAGAAGAGGAGGCAGGTGGATCTCTGCGAGTGTGAAGCCAGACTGGTTTCCATCAAGAGCTCCCAGCCAGCCAGGACTATGTAGTGAGAACTTGTCTCCAGAATAAATGGACAATAACAAAATCCAGAAAGAGGACTGGAGAGATGGCTCTGCTCCTCTTTCTTTCTTTCTCTTCTTTCTTTCTTTGCTTCTTTTATTTTGTTTTGTTTTGTTTTTCGAGACAGGGTTTCTCTGTGTATCCTTGACTGTCCTGAACTCACTCTGTAGACCAGGCTAGCCTTGAACTCACAGAGATCCACCTGTCTCTGCCTCCCAAGTGCTGAGATTAAAGTTGTGTGCCACCACACCCGGCTCTTTGCTTCTTCTTCTTCTTCTTCTTCTTCTTCTTCTTCTTCTTCTTCTTCTTCTTCTTCTTCTTCTTCTTCTTCTTCGTGTGTTTTGCTTGCATGCATATATCTGTACCATGTGCATTCCTGATGCCTGAACATAACACAACTTAACACAATTTTTAAAAAATAAAATATGAGCCATCCATAAGTAAAAAAGAACAGAGGAGGTGTTGACAGCAACATTTAGAAGCTGGACCTCAGTGAGAAAAGTGACAGTTCATGTAGAAAGCTCAGTCCCCCTGGGGAAGGTGGAAAACAATTCTGTTTATAACCATAAACAAAACAATCTGAGGCACCTCTGGGAGAGGGAAAAGAAGTCTGAGAAAGATGGAGAAGGGTCTTGTGCACTGTGTTTTCAGATGCTGATTTCAGTTCCCTGAGATCTGGTTACTGCCCTGCCATGGAGATTGTTATAAAAAAAAACAAATTTGCTCCAGGAAAAATATTACCTGACCTCCCCCCCCCCAAAAAAAAGGTAATTGTCCCAGAGTTAGGATTAGGGCAGGGCTCTGTTCTTATCTTTCCAGGAGATTTAAAGCATCCATTCAAGGAATCCAGGGACAACTGGACAATGGAAACCTCAGCAGAAAACCTATCAGACACCAAAGAAGAGTGGCCCAGATGATCCAGCCTTGCAGACTTCTTCAGTAGCAGTTTCCTCAAAAGTCTACAACCACAACAACTCAAAATCGCTAAGATTGTTCAGCTCCACAGACTACTCCAGCCAGATCTTCAGTAAAGTTCTGAAGATCAGCTTCTGTCTATGACCTTCGTAGGACATCTAAATAGCTGAGCACAAAGGGACTGAACATCAAATGATTCTATTAACATTTTTAACCATTTTTCCATTCTTATTTGGGCCCCAAACAGGTTTACTATGTCCCAAATCAGCAGGAAGTCATTTTAAGAGAACAATGTCCCATCCCCAGAAGGTGAGGAGGGTGTTCTTCCCCTTTGGTTATTTGATAGATAATAGAAAATTTTGGTATTTAGGGGAAAAGACTACAAGCTGTTAAATGGTCTTGTTAAATGGGTTTTGGAGGTTAGACCCAGGGACTTCTCTCTTTTGCTTTTCTGTATCCTCCTTTCTCTCCTATATAGGAGTGAACAGACTTGAGAAAAATGGGACATAGACATAGTATAGGAAAGATCAAGAAAAAAGGACAGATTATTGAATATAGCCTTATACCTTTGTATACTGATACAAAATTAATATTATATTTGGCTAAATTGGTATTGATCATTGTATATTAATGCAAAATTAAGATTGTATAGGGCTACATCGGTATTGATCTTTGTATATTGATAAAAAATTAAGATTATATTTGGCCACAATGGTATTGACCCTTGTATATTAATGTAAAATTAAGATTGTATTGGGCTACATCGGTATTGATCTTTGTATATTGATACAAAATTAAGATTATATTTGGCCACATTGGTATTGATCTTTGTATATTGATACAAAATTAAGGGTAACGCTTCTTAAAGGTATTGTTTGTAGTAATACTTAAAAATGAAATGTCAAGTTTTGACCTCTCGCTACCAACTGACATAAACTGTTTAGGATAATTAAGAAACGGAAACTAATAGTCATGAAAACGTGTCATTTTGTTAGTTACTATGACAGTCTATCACAGTTATTTTCTTTTTTTTTTTTTTTTTATAAATTATTTTTTTTCTTCAAGTTACATCTCAGTAACAAACCCCTCCCTATTCCCCCTTCCCAACCCGCCCTTCCACCCTCTTCCCTCCAGAGGTTTCCCCTTTCAGTCCAACAGCTGGTTCCTTCTCTTATAACAGTAAGTATTATACAAAACAATAGATATAATTATGCCACATTTATGAGATTAAATTGGCCCAGTATACCTTCCCAATGTTCAGTTTATACCTATTTG
>CAJQZJ010032426.1:2163013-2197546 GCA_907164525.1 Lophiomys imhausi
AAATTATGAGGCAAGTTAGTATGAAAGCTGAGTTAGATATAGAACTTTAAACTCATGGAGATGGTTAGATAGTAGAATGTTAAAGTCAGGTGCCAAATACATATGGACTGGACATTGGGAATGTATGCTAAGCCATATAACTCTTATAATCGTGGCCTATTTATTTCTGTTGTTTTGTATTGTATTTATAGTTATAAGAAAAAGAACCATTTTTTGGACTGAAAGGGAGAGCTGTTGGGGGGAAAAATAAATACCTTAAACTAAAAAAAAAAAAAGAAGAGAAGAGGATGGGGGGGTTGAGGGGAGGAGGGTGGGAGGGGGGAGTAGGGAGGGGATTGTGATTGAGATGTAACTTGAAGAAATAAAAAATAAATTATTAAAAAAAAGAAAATTCTATACTCTAATAAAATTTCTAATAAAACTCTAATTTAAAAATTCTAAAAAAAAAAAAAGTTGAACCATCTCCTGTATCCATGTGATGTGAGGAATGCTCCCCAATTGTCCCTGATTGGATAATAAAAGTGCTGACAGCCAATAGCTGGGCAGAGAAGGAATAGGAAGGCGGGGCTTCCTGGTAGGGAGAAAGGGACTCATGGGAAAGAGAACGGGAGACAGAGGAGGAAGAAGTCACCATAGAGTAGCATGGATCATGAGCACATGGCCATGAGCAGCTTGCTCTGAGGAATGGCATGATGGAGCAGAAGCAGCCCAAATGGAACATATGCAAATATTATGGGAATTTTGGCAGGGAAGCAGACAAGATAGTTAAGTGGGTTGATATCTGCTCAGCTGTACTGCTTTAAGGATTGTTATAATTCTAAAAGGTCTCTGTGTCTTTTATCTGGAAAATAGCTGCTTAAGGAATAATTGCTGCTGTATAATTTCCTACATTAATTAATATATACAGAAGGACAATAATAGTCCCTTCACACAGAGACAAGAAATGACTAATGCTCAGTCTCATCCCACCTACAGCTCTTGTCCATTCCCTCCTCATCCTGGCAGAGAAGGGGAATAATTTCCTCCTGAAAAGGTGAAACTGAGATGTCTAGACTACCATGCCAAGCACGTGAGAGCAAACACCAAGCCAAGTGAGGACAAATGGGTCAAATGGGGTTAGAAGTTGAATACAGAGACAATGGTCATCTCAGCCTCTTTCCCTACCTTCTCAACCCTGGCAGCCAGTTCCTAGTCCCTCAAGGAGGGGACACTGGAAGAGGCTTTCATCATCCTAGGAAGAAAGCCCTATAAATTCTGAAATCCATACTCCCCATGAAGCAGCCTGGCCTTGGCCTGCTACAAAGCTTACAAACGAGAATCTTTTCCCCAACACACACATAGTATCAAAGCAATCAACTCTGAATAAAAATCTGATGCCCCTGGAAGCAGAAGGAACCTGCAGAGGAAAGTGGCAGAGGTCACTGTTTTGAGTCATTAGTTATATTCTATTTTTAACTTTATGTGTATGAGTGTTTTGCTTGTGAATATCTCTATTTACCACCCACTGCTGCCTGTGGAGCCCAGAAAAGGGCACTGGATCCCCTGGAACTTGAGTTACAGACAGCTGTGAGCACCATGTGGGCTTCCAGAAGAGACCAGCCCTTGAGTCAGTAACTGAGAAAAGAATACCCACAACCACCAGTGTGGGCAGGTATCATCCAATCCCTTCGGGCCCTAATAAAACAAAAGGCAGAAGGAAGCCAAGTTCTCCCTTCTTGAGCTTGGGCAGGTCTTGTCTTCTTGTCTTTAGAATCTGGAGTTCCTGGTTCTCAGGCCTTAGAACTTGGACCGAATGATGTTCCAGTTCTCCTGGGGCCCCAGCTTGCAAAACCGATGGGAGATGGTAAGACTTTGCAGTTTCCAAAACTATTTGAGCCAATTCAGCTCCCATTTAATGTAAGCTTCATACAAGGCAGAATCTACTAGATGGAGTGAGCAATGAAGGGAGAAAGGGTGAAGTGCCAGAGGAGCCCAAAGACACACCCCGCCTTACGGTTCAGACAACCATCATGTCCTTCTTCACAAAACTCCTATTCCTCTCAACTGGTAACCTTTTACTCCACTGGTCCATGTCTTCTAGCTATTAAACATCATTTGTATCTCCCATGTCCACCTGGTATATGGGACCTGTCAGCCACATGAGCACAGGATGCTGAGCCCTGAGTCACAAGGGAGGTCACTGACCATTTTCTTGAGACCAGGATGAAATTGGTTCCCCACAGTGCTAAAGGAAGGGGCTTATTTTTTTCTCAAACACTGCCCAAGGCAACAATTCCCTTCCAAACGACGTGTAAGCCCCGAGCAAATATATTTTGAAGTGCCCTTGTGAACAAAAACATGTTGACTTTAGAATGCATTGCAAAATGCCAGTGATCCACATTAACTGACTGACACGCTTACCCAGTTGTTTATTGTCCAGTCAGTGCACGTGAAGATTCTCCACAGCACATGGATACCATCTCTCAGACAGTTCAGGATCCATCTCTTCATGCTCTTTGAGATCAACTGGTCATTCCTGGCTGACTTCATGCATCTTAGATTACAAGGCTGATATTTCTCACAATGATCTGACTCATACAGAGGATGCTTATACTCACACAGAGTAGATCTTCTGGTCTCTGCAGTTCCTTAATGCCACATCTTTAATACTGGCTCCGTCATTACCCACAATGTTGAAACATCCAGCAACAGGTGCTGACTCATGATGATTCTCTCCACAGCTTTCTTTTTAAACATCACGAATGTGAGTCTTGCTTGAAGTAGGCAAACATATTTGTGTGTATACATATGTATGAGCATATGTGTGTCTATACACATACACACACACACAAACACATATGTGAACAATGACTTGTTTTTTTTCTTTTTTCTTTCTTTTGCGTTTTGTTTTTGTTTTGGGTTTTTTGTTGTTGGCTTTTGCTTTTGTTTTGCTTTTTCAACACAGTTTCTCTGTGTAGCCCTGACTGTTCTGAAACTCATTCTGTACACCAGGCTAACCTTGAACTCAGAGATTTTCCTGCCTCTGCCTTCCCAGTGCTGGGATTAAAGGCGTGCATGGCCACACCTGGCTTGACTTGTTTTATTATTACAGTTTGTCACTGGAAATTTTATAGCGTGAACACTACTGGCACATTTTCCAGCTATGCACAGCTCTTCTGGCCCTCGCTCTTTGACCATAGCTAGTGGCCCTTAGAACGGGATCTCTGGCCCTGTGGACCAGACCCCAGCTTCCAAACCCCATCAACAGGAAGGATTGGCCAAGAGACCCATAGAAAGCAGAAACAACAGCTTCACCTGTATTCACCTACTTGTCAAGGTAAGTAAGGGCTTCGGTAGTGGAGGTCCCTTGGCATTATAGAGCTGGTTCTGAGAACCCTTAAAAAGGGACAGGTAGGCCACCTCCAGAAGACTGCCTGCCAGCAGTGTGAAGATCGCAAGGGCGGGGCTAATGCCCTAGCACTATTGTCTGGACTGCCTCCCCAACTGCTGTCAGATGCCACAGACACAAGGCAATGTTTTCGGTTGCAGCACCAGTGGGTGAGTGCTGGCATGTGGACATATATAGAGTCAAATCTAAGAGTTTTTGGTGAACCATCCCAGAGAATCAAGTCTCTGCTTTCAGTGTCTACAGCTTAGTGATCACTCAACATTGAATGCAGGTACCATTTCTTGCCCGATTCTCCCAGTTAGAAATGTTTCTCCCTCCTTCACTGGTCCTCACTTTTCACACCATGTCATTAAGAGAGCACAAATCAGACAGACTAACTAGCTAAACAACATCCCAAACTTAAGGGATATGTAACAGTAAAATTTTATTTATCACACATATATTTATTAATACTTAACAATTACCTAACAATTGTCTATAAAATTCCTAAATCCTAAACCCAAACCCTAACTCTGAAACCTAGCACCTAAAACTTCTTAGCACCTATAATACAAACATTTAACGTTAACCTAAGTTTTCTCAAAAGGATATTTTTCTCTGAGAGTGGGTCCTGATGGATGACTGGTCTTCATACAATTTTACAGTTTTAAAGTCTCTTAAAGTCTCTGAATTTTGCTCGTTGTAGCCTTTGTTGTCTTAAGACCAACTAACATATGAAAGTTTCCCAGGCGCCTCACCTATTCAGATGCTATGGGCTGCAAAGGCCTGAAGTCCCAGAGCTCTGCATCAAAGCACTCCTGAATCTCAGGGAGAATCCATTTCCTCTCCAGACCCGAAAGGGGTCAACATCAGAGGGTGAAACCTTCCAATGAGATTGTGATGCATGTGTTTCTGCCCGTTGAGGAAAATGTTACTGAGTGAGTCAGGAACAAAAGAGAGAGTGAGCCCTCCGTCCACGTGAATCCTGCCTTAAATATCTTCACCTGTCGGCAGAAGCTTTCGTGCACTTTTCAAGTTATGCCCCTGGGCTCAGTCTTTTTCAAAAAATTTTTGCAGAGGGGCGTGAATTCACAGGTGGTCCGCAGATGTGTGCAGGGGCCTCAGGGCATGTCATTCAGATGTTTTTCCGAAGAGGGCTGTGAAATGACAGGAGTCCTCCAGAGGGCGGGCACCTCTGGGTATGTCCCGCCCCTAGCCCTAAGATCAAAGAGGTCTAGGTCCTTGGTGAGTTCCCAAGGACATGTCACTTTGGAAGTAAGTCTTTTATCTTAAAGTCCAGCCTTATTCCAAGTTCCCTATGCTATTATATGCTAAGACTAAACCTACCATAGGAATGTATTGGGCAAAGCCTTGACAAGGGTGAAGGGTGTAGAGGGGAATCCAGAAAAGAGGGAAGACCCTCAGTAGAAGACAGGAATCAGAGGCCCCACAATAAAAGGATGGTCCTAGCATATAAGAAACCAAAGTATCAGCAGCACCTCCACTTCTGCTGTCCCCCTGAAGAAAAAAAAAGAGCCCCTGATCTCTAGGACATATTCCCTAGCCTGGCTCAAAATACCTCCTGCTCCCCATAAGTCCCTCTTCTGTTACCCACACTCCACACTACCACAAAGGTCTTTGGCAGCCGTAATTTTCCGCCTGACTATATCCACTGGACAAATTCTGTCTCCAGTGTTAGGGGTAGATGCCCCTCTCCCCACAGGTTACTGTCTGACAACCAGATTGCTCAAGCCCTGCTGCCCTGGTTCTACAGGGGCGGGTGAGTTAGTCAGGATCTCAGTTGGCTGTGAGTGCAGGAGAAACATCCTTCTCCAGTCCTCTCCAGAGACAGTTTTCAGTGAAATAGCTCTCTTTACTGGAGGAAGGAGGTGAGAAACAAGAGCTTTATAAACCTTGGGATGTGGGTAGGAGTTTTTGAGGTGAGTGTGCATCATTGGCTGGGGCCAAGGTGCTTGGAATGTTTCATTTGCACAAAGAGGGATTTCAGGTGCTTGTTGCGCATCTCTCTTATAAGGAGAGAAGAAATTTAATCTGAATCCTGGCCAGCAGGCTATGAACTACCTCAGGGTGGCAGAAATGGGGTTCACAAGATTATGTGCACCGGGACATGCAGGCCCAGGGCAGGGAGGGAGAAATCCTACTCCTGCTGGTCTTAGAACAAGATTTTCAGGGTGTGGACACATCTGGACCTCACTCTTGCTCTGGTCTGGCTTCCCCAGTCCCATGACTTTCTGGTTCCACAAAGCCCCCAGGAGACAAAGGAGTCACAGAGAGAGCAGACTGCAGCAGCATGAGTCCAAAGAGAAACAACCACTCCCCAGCCAAATCTTTAGCCAAAGTCATGCAAAAAGGTCCCTGTGGCAACCAGGAACAGACAGAACACATTCTTTCTTGTTTTGTTTTGGTTTTTCATGGGCTTTTTTTTAAAAAAATAATGAAATGTAACAAATAAAATATATAATAAGATTAAACAAAAGAGATGGACACATCAGAGATGGACAAGACAAACAGAAGGGAAAGAGTCCAAGAGAAGGCACAAGAATCAAAAACCCACTCATTCACACACTCAAGAATCCCATAAAAACACTTAACTAGAAACCATGAGAACATGATGCAGAGCTGTGCAGCCCTGTGCACACTGCCTCAGTCTCTGTAAGTTCATACGCACTTTGATCATGTTAATTCAGAAGGCCTTGGTTGGTTTTTGTTTTTTTTTGGTTTTTTCAAGACAGGGTTTCTCTGAATATCTCTGGCTGTCCTGGACTCGCTTTGTAGACCAGGCGGGCCTCGAACTCACAAAGATCCGCCTGCCTCTGCCTCCCTAGTGCTGGGATTAAAGGCGTGCGCCACCACCGCCCGCCTTTTTTTTTTGTTTTGTTTTGTTTTTTGATGTCCTCTGTCCCTTCTGGCTCTTACACTCTTTCTGCCTCCTCTTCCACAGGATACCCTGAGCCCTAAGGGGAGGGATTTGATGGGGACATCAACTTACGGCTAAGTGTTCCAAGGTCTCTCACTCTCTGTGTAATGTCTAGTTGTGGGTCTCTGTATCTGTTCCCATCTGATGCAGGGGGAAGCCTCTCTGATGATGACTGACCAAGGCAGCACTGATCTGTGGGTACAGCAGAACATCCTTAGGAGTCATTTTATTGCTACATTTTGGGTTTTTTTTGGGGGGGTTGTTTGTTTGCTTGTTTGTTTAGAACAGTAGTATTTGGTTTTCCTCTAGGTCCCTGGGCTATGTAGTCTCTGGTTCTTGGTCACTCAAGTAGTGTTGGGTGTGGGTTCCATCTCATGGAGGGGGCCTTAAGTCAAATCAAGCATTGCTTGGTTACTATCACAAGCTCTGTGCCACCATTGCCCTAGCATATCTTGCACGGAGGACACCATTGTAGACCAAAGGGTTTGTGGACTGGTTGATGTTTACTTTTCTCTTTTGGTAGCATACAGAGGAACTTCCTGCACCAATGATGCTAGAACGTAGGGGTGAAAGCTATGTGTAGGCACCAGTCCAATCTCTCCATGTTTAATGAGTTGTGTAGGTGCTGTCTTCAGCAATGGGGCCTTACCGTCAGTTTATGAAGAGCAATCTATAGTCTTGGCAATAGCCTGGGTTTGTTTAGTGGTTCCCATGGGAACCCTTTGGCCAACAACTCAATGAGATGTAACCCAAACCTGAAACTGAAAGCTTCATTTGGTGACAAGAGATAGCCAATTGGGGCTCTGTCTCCCCCACTATTTGGTGATGTCATTTAGATCACCTTCATATATGTATGTATTTTAGAAAGCTTCTATTATATTCAGTTTCCATACTACCCCTCAAATGGCCCTTAATTTTAGTTGTCTTTCCCTGTATTCTCTCCTTCGTCCTTCTCTCCTCTCTCCCTCCCCACTTGGTCCTCCCATTCCAGCCCCTTGTCTATTCATAACTATATATCCTATTTCCCTTTCCTAACAAGATCTATCTGTACACCTTTAGTCCCTTACTCTATACCTAGCCTCTGTGTTTCTATGGATTATAACTTATCATTGACTTAACAGCTAATATCCACGTATAAGTGAATACATACCTGTTAGTGTAAACTTTATACAGTTGTGTTAGTTTCACTGTTTACCTCTTAACCCAGCTATCATCCAAATAGTTGAGACTCTATTATATTATTTGTTACACAGGTTTCACAACACAAAAACTAAGCAGTTATTACTCTATTCTTAACACTAAGCTAACCTGGCTTCCTCCCAGCATAAATCTCAGAGATACTTGCACTTTGTAGCTTTACTGCTTCAGCTGAATCTCTCCTCATCTCTCCTGCCTCTGCCTCTCCTTCAATCCCCCTACTTCCTCTCCTTAACTCTTCCTACCCTGGAAGGCAGGAAGTCCAGCCCTGTTTTCTCCCCTGCTCAGTGATTGACTGTAAGCTGCTTTATTGGCATATCAGGGGACAATTGGGGAACAGTATTTATATAACATTGAGACATAAGCTCCTTAGAACAAGGACTGAAACCAGATATGAGGGGTACAGAAATCAGCATTTTAATTACAATAACCTTACACCTACACATACCATATTTGTCTTTCTGGGTCTGGGATATCTCGCTCAGAATGATTATTTTCCCAGTTCTATCCATTCACCTGTGAATTTCATAATATCTCCTTTTTTTTAATTTGGGGAGCCTATGGCTGACTAATACTACATTGTATAAATGTAGCACATTTTCTTTATCCATTCTTCTGAGAAACATCTGGGTTGCTTCCAGTTCTGGGCTATTATGAATAGAGCAGCAATGAACATGGTTGATCAAGTGTCTCTGTGGGATGATTTAGCCAGGCAGACACATGATGAACCCAGACAAAACACATTCTTACACGTTTCCCCGCCTCTGCAGATATTAGTGGACCTCATTGTAAATTTGCAGCAACTTTTGTAGGCTCAGGGTTCTTCCCTTCCCTGACTAGGTTTGATAGCTCTTCTCTGATTGGCCCGATTTCTTCATCTTATTTGCATACCCACATTCAGCCAATCAGAGCTCAGCTGGCACCCTGGGAGCCTCTGAAAGGAGCTTCTGTGGAGGAAGAAGCAGACCCCAGCCCACAGGAGCCTATCTGGCACGCTCCTGTTCTCTTCATCAAAGAAGCCTGAAGCCATCAGAATCAGCTCCCAGTGGACACCCTCAACACAGGAAAACAGTGCCTTCAAGACTCACTGGGAACACACTCTTCTAAGACTCCTTCCCAGTCAGGAAGCTCCCTCAAGCCAGCCTCCAAGACTCCTCCACTAGCTGCAGGCTGGGGAACTCATTCCCGCCTCAACTTCCAAGACTCCTCACTCAGCTGGCCTGCAGAGGGCATTCATTCCTGCCTCTTCTTCTAGCCTCCTGCTCCTGCCATCCTGCAGGTGGGGGACCTGGAGACTTGCTAGGGGAAGGACTGCTCTTGGCTGGCAACTTAAAGCCCTCTGAGAGCTCTTGAGCTGCAACACTTGTAACAGATCTTGGCTAGCATCCAGCTGCTATGAGAGCTCAGCCCTGTGTCATTTAAATCCCATGTAGCCATTGGTTTTAAATTGTTTTAATCCCCTTGAGAGTTGTTAATTCCAAAACGATAATAAAGTGCCTCTGGTTTGTACACTTTGCTGAATGCCCACTGCCTTCTTGGGCAAGAATAGGATAAAATCTATGTCCATTGACTGCTTCCTGGGAACTGAGTTCAAATACCCAGGGAATCTCTAATTGTTACTGAAACCAAGCATAAACAGCCATCTGTGGGGCCCACATTGCTGTACTCAAGTCCAGAGCAGGGAACCAGTGTGGATGAAACAAAAGACGTGCCATTACTCAAACTGCAAGTGGTGGGAACTCAAATTCATCAGTTTGAGCTCACACATCTTCAAGTCTAGCTGTCTCTACACGACACAGCTTTGTCATCCTCCCTCCATGTCTTGATTCTACATGGAGCTCTTCCCCATCATGAATATAAAGACCTTTAGAAGTGTTAAAGCCAGAAAGAAAAAAAAAAAAAGAGGTTCGGAGATGGATCAGTTGGTAAACTGCTCACTGACAGTGAAAGGTACAGTGACCCTTGCCTGTCACCAGCACTGTGACACAGGGACAGGAGGCTCCCCCCAGAGTTTTCTGGCCACCTTATCTGGCTGAAATGGACAGCCCCAGTGCCTTAGGTAGAGTTACTATTGTTGTGATGAGACACCATTGAAACTGCAATTTAATTATCAATTGTAGTTATCAGTAAGTATAAACTGTAAGATTAGACCAATGGAGCAGCCAGCGGCTTGGCAGAGCAGCAGGAGACCTGGCCCGCCTTAACCAGTGGCCTGATTTGTCCTGGGGAAAGAGCCTACACCACCTGTAACCTAAACTCTGTTAACTAATGTAAGTTGTTATATTAGGGCAGTAGAATTACCAGCAACTTGGTGGGAGAGTCGCCTGGGTTCGAGGGGAGTCCGAGAGTCCGGGAGTCCGACGGCCCTGGATTGCTTGGACTGAGGGCCTATAAACTGCTGTGGTCCTTTCCCTAATAATTAAATACACCAAGACCTTTTAATGTTTCAACGCTTAGCCCTTAGCTGGGCACAGACTCAGCTACTCTAAGTTCACTCTGATCACCTAATCCCAAACCACCACATGCCTATGATTACCTTCCAGTGTTCTCAAATACGTCTCTCTGCTTCTTTGTCTTCTGGTGGAATGAATTAAACCTCTATATAAAACACAGGGTTCCTGTTCTAATCTCAGGAAGTCTCGCCTTCCTACACTCTTTCTGCCCAGCTAATTGGCCATCAGCAACTTTTATTTAACCAATCAAGAGAATGCCTCAGAATGGGCGGTAACCAGATCTTAGCATTGAAATCAGCCTATCAGACCTTCCCCAACACACCATGACCACAGAAACTTGGGGAGGAAAGGGTTTATTTGTTTATACCTCTACATCATTCTTCATCACTGAAGGAGGTCAGGACAGGAACTCAAACAGGGCAGGAACCTGGAGGCAGGAGCTGATGTATAGGCCATGGAGGACTGCTACTTACTGGCTTGCTCCCCATATAGAATCCAGAATCACCAGCCCATGGTGTCCCCACCCACAAGGAGGCTGGGCCCTTCCATATCAATCACTAATTAAGTAACTTCCCTACAGGCTTGCCGTCCGTCCAGTCTTATGGAGGCATTTTCTCAATTGAGGCCCCATCCTCTCTGATAACTCCAGCTTGTGTCAATGCAACATAAAACTAGCCAGGACACCCAGGTTCAGTAAGAAAGAGTCTGTCTCAAAGATAAGGTGGAACACTATAGAGGAAGACAACACCATCCTCTGATCACCACATGCACACACAGTACACACACACACACACACACACACACACACACACACATATGTACCAGGATCCAGAGTTGGATGTGGTAGTGCAGACCTATAATCCCAGCTCTTACAAGTCGGAGACAAGAAGATCAATCTAAGTCTGAAGCCAGAACTCACTCTCCTGGTGAGTTCCAGGACAGCAAGGAATGCATAGTGAGACCTGGCCAGGAAAAAAGTGCCAGATTTATTCTTCTAATAATAACTCCAGGGAAATGAGAGCTCCCTTCAAGTCCATGGAGAGACACAAGGATCCCTCTGACTAAGCCTGTACCACACTAGGAAGTTACAAGGCAGGCCACAGAACACTGAGCAATATGTCCTCATCGGGTCTGAGTCTATCTGTGGTGTGTGGGCAGAAATTCTGTAACTAACATCCTGGGTACCATATAGACTTTGACAGAGCTGTAAGACAGAAATGCATGGGTCTGGAAAAGCATTATGGGCAGTCCCCCAGGTAACCTTTGCCTCGTTCTAAGCAGGGCAGTGGCAGCACAAGGTGGTCCCAGCTTCCTGCTCCAAGACTCAGACTCAGAAACCCAAGGCCTCTAATGTTCAGGAAACCCCTCCTACCCTCCAAGTTTGTTTTCCGTTTTGGCTAATCTTACTAGAAATGATGTATTGTTTGTGGCAGAAGAAGAATAGGAGGAGGAGAACAAGAAATATAAGAAAAGGAGGAGAAGCCAGGCATGGTGGCGCATGCCTTTAATCCCAGGACTCAGGAGGCAGAGGCAGATGGATCTCTGTGAGTTCGAGGCCAGCCTGGTCCACAAAGAGAGTCCAGGACAGCCAGAGCTGTTAGAGAAACCCTGTCTCGAAAAACCAAAAAAAAAAAAGAGAGGAGGAGAAGGGAAAGGAGGAGGAAAAGAGGAAGAGCAAGGAAGAAAAAAAAGAAGAGGCAACCCCAATCATGAGAACTTATAACTACAATAACTACATTTGAAAGTCTAGATAGTTATACCAACACCTTGATAGCACTTATTTCTGAGTATTAAGATTTTTAGGTGGCCAAGTATGGATGGGTGAGGCACACTTGTACTCCCAGCACTCAGAAAGCAGGGAAAGACAGATCTCTGTGAGTTCAAGACCAGCCCGGTGTACATATCAAGTTCCAGCCCAGAAGTAGTAAAACCTTGTCTTAATTAATTAATTAATTAATTAATTAGCTAACTAATTAATTTAAAAAGATTATAGGTGATTTCTGGGGGCTAAAGATAGTGGCTCAGTGGCTCAGAGCATTTGGTGAAAACTAGAACAATTAAAGCTGTTAGTATTGTAACCAGAGGCCAAGTCACCACACCAAGCAAAACCAGGGAGACAGCAATGACCACAAGTATACATTCTGAGAATAAAGTAATAAATCCCATGGGAGCCTTTGCCCTCACCGGCTGCCATTCTTACAGATCAACTTCATATTGTGATAGATTAAAACACTGCTTTTTGCTATTCCTTAAGCCTAGCAGGATAAAACAAAGTTTGCTTTTTTTTTTTGGTCTCCATCCTTAACAATAAGGAACCTACACAGTTTTACCAGTGGAATTTCCTCCCTCGGGGTATAAGTGCCAGCAGTTACTGCTGATGCACTCACTTTTATACAACAAAATTATCCATAGGCTTGTATTATTCAACAAACAGAAGGCATACTTTTCACCTACAAGACAAAATTTCTACTTTAAAAAAAAAACTTTCAATCTGCTATTTGGTGTCTTGAGGTAGCTGGCTTAAAAACTGCTCAAAAAAATATTTTTTCAACAATCTCAATCTTTTCAGTGTCTAGGCTCTATTGTTGATTCTCGTGCTATACATTCCCAAAAGATACAATTACAGGAAAGCTCCCTTAAGACACTTAAGGATTCTCGAAAACTATTAGGTGACATTAATTATATTAGATCGTTATTGCGGATATCTACAACAGACTCACAACCTCTCTTTGACATCCTGAAAGGTGATGCTGGTCTCCCCTCACCACCACTCTCACTCCTGTGCTCCCAGAGTGAGGCCCATGAGGCCTTACATTTTAACAAAGCAGCAGTATTTTAATTTTAAAAACTGACTGCAATTTACCTCTGTCTTCATTTTTTCTGAACACATCTTAACTTCCTACAATCATTCTGGCGCAGTTTACTCCCACCCTTGGCAATCACCCAATGGATACTGCTGTCATCTCAACCCCAAGGGCGGGTTACCCCCAGAAGTGATCAACTACTGTCGTCCTTTTGAGGCCTCCTACATTACCTCTTGATATACTTTTGGTCTCCCACAGCAAACACAATTAGCCTCTTCTACAGAAAAGAACTTATAGCATTGCCCCAGTGATAAAACTCTACAGTTCTCGAGATGCACCTACCATGGCTCCCTCTTTCTGATGCCCTCAGACTTGTTACTGATGAGTCCCCCTTAGGTAAAGCAGCTGATTGGTCCCAAGACAGATATTAACAGCATCAAACCAATTATCCCTCTAAGTATCAACCTGAATTATTTGCTATTTTACAGCTCTTAATTACTTTCCTTCTCCTATTAATTATTGCTCCAGATTCCCAATATACAGTGAGTGGGGGGGGGGGTCACAGCCTTCTTTAAAAATGGCCAGGATAAAATTGACCCCTTCAAAATCATGATGTACAACAGCAGGGCAAAGTGACACATGCCTATAAGCCCAGTGTTGGGGAGGCAGAAGCAGGCAGACCTCTGTGGGTTCAAATCCAGCCTGGCCTACAGACATGGTGAGGTCAATAAAGCCAGAGATATGTAGAAAAACCTTGTCTGAAATTACCAACAAAAAATATAATGTCCTGTTTCTAAACTTCAGCATGCTATTTGATGTCACCCTCTTTGTACATAACCCATAATACATGCTCTCATACTTTACCAAGACCATTGACTTACGAAATAGTGTAGCTGATTTTCTGGTCATAGTGATTTCTCATCAAGCTCAAAAGTCTCCTTTTGCAAACAAGTTTCCTTCGCTGACGCACATCCAAGCTACACACATATCACACTTGTGTAACACTAATCCTCTATTTCCCATAGGTGGAACTAATCCGTGTGGCTTATTTTTGTGCGTTTCAATGTTTTCCTGCCTGTATCACCATTTGCATGCCTGGTACCCGTGAAGGCCAGAAGAGAGCAGTGGATCCTCTGGAACTGGAGGGACTGGAGGAACTGGAGCAATGGTTGTGAACTGTCATGTGGGTGCTCCCATTTCTGGAAGAGCAACAAGTACACTTAACTACTGATGCATCTTTCCATCCCTAATCCTGGTGGTTTAAAAGCCCAGCAGCAATGACAAATGGACGGCACTTGTGTCAAGCCTTGTGATCATTCACCCTTCGTGCATGCTCTGGTGGGTACCTAGTTCAGATTCACAGGGCTATGCCTCAGCCTGGGGAGGCATTTGTGTGTGTTGGGTCCCACTGTCTTACTGTGTTGGCTTGGCTGTTTTTATCATTCCTCACAGGATCAAAAAGGATACTGGGCTTTCGTATGCTTCTCAAGCTTTCCAAATCCTTTGTTCCTTTGGAGTAGTCCCTATAATCCTACAGGATATGTCCTTATAAAACATACTAGCATTCTCCTTAAAATGAAAAAGGAGATAGGCTCCTCTAGGCCTACTAATTCACTATCTTAAAGCAGTGTTCTCAGCCTTCCTAATGCTGTGACCCTGTAACACAGCTCTTCATGCTGCAGTGACACCCAGCCATAAAATTATTTTCACTGCTACTCCATAACTGTAATTTTTCTCCTGTTATGAATCATAATGTAAATATCTGCATTTTCCAGTGGTCTTAAGTGCCCCTGTGTAGGGGTTAGATAAATTAGATTTAGAAAATATATAGGAGTTTCTGATACTGTCTCTTAATTCGGGGCCTGAAGAGCATTATCAGCATGAAGTCAGCAAAAACAGGAAAGAATCAATAGACTGAAAAACAAGGTTGAAGTCAGGAAAAACAGGAAAGACTCAATAGACTTGAAGAAACAAAGTACCTGGCCTGACATTGTTTTCAGCTGCTAAGTGGGCGCAGCCCAAATTAAGCTGAAACAGAGTTCCTCCTATTTAAGGACAGTGCATGGAGCCGAGAAGAGAAGAGGCCCCTGATGCTAGAGAGCTCCAAGAGTCCTGCTGAAAAAAGGGCTGGCCATTGATGGCCAGCTCTCTCCCTGAAGTAGAAAGAAGCCGGTGAGCAAAGAAAGCCTGAGCAAGACACCAAAAGGCCAAGGACTGGACCCTGTGGCTCAGCTTTTGCCTAGAGGGGTTTGATCTGTCCAAACAGTGGCCTAAAGGAAACGGTGCCTGGCTTTAAGGACTGAGGCAGAGCAGCTGAGTTCCTGATTCAAAAGAAGTAAGTTGGCCTGCAGACGGCTGGGGTCTCCCACAGAGAAGAAAGCATGAAGCCTTATTTAAGGTGAGACTGCAATAACCAACTACCCTGACGAACCTGCATCTGAGAGATCCAGAAAAAGGACTGCTAAGTGCGTTAAAGAATCTACAACAAAGACTGTATTCCTGACGACTGAGGACCTGCCCCAGAGACTGTATCATTCTAAAAGGTTATGAAAGTAGTTGTTATAATTATCAATAGGTTTAGTGGATAGGTTAAAGGGGTTGTAGGATTTTATAGGATTAATAGTTAAGAAATTGTTGGTGTTTGTTTTAAGTGAATTTAGTAATAAATAAATAAGTGTTAAATAATAATTTAAAAGATCGGTTACACCCCTGTGAAAGGGTTGTTCAACCCCCAAAGGGGTTGTGACCTACAAGTTGAGAACCACTGATCTTAAAGGCTTATTACCTCTAATTTCTTTTCACAGGTGATGATGGATGGTCTCCTGAAAAAGACACCATGCAGCCGGGTGTGGTGGCGCACACCTTTAATACCAGCGCTCGGGAGGTAGAGGAAGGCAGATCTCTGAGAGTTTGAGGCTAGCCTGGTCTACAAAGTGAGTCCAGGACAGCCAGGGCTTGTTACACAGAGAAACCCTATCTCAAAAAAGAAAGGAAGGAAGGAAGGAAGGAAGGAAGGAAGGAAGGAAAGAAAAGACACTATTCAGGGTCCTCCCTCATTCTGGGCCTTTCTCACAGGTTTTCTGGCAAGACCCACAGGATGGCACAGGGAAAGGCCCCCAGTCATTGTTACTTGGGGTGGCAGGTATATTTGTGTAAGTCGTGAGACTGTTTTCATTCCAGGGCACAAATGCCAGCCCTGGCACAGTGAAGTTTCCCACCTAGGGTGTGAATGTTTTCAGCTCAAGGCTACGCCCCTGGCCTGGAGTCAAGTAAGAAAGACACCTCATGAGGTGCAACAGTAAGAAATCTGAGCCAGCTCCCTTCCCTACAAATACTTCCTTGATGGTGGCCTCCAACATCAGTGTTTTAATTGGTTCTGCATACGAACAGATGTACTGGGGCACGTATTCCACAGCCTGCTGTAGCTCATCTGTCACTTGGTTTGCAACTCCCTCGGTGGCATTTTTTTAAAGTAATGCTGCGTACCTGCCTGTCTTGTAAACTCAACACAAGCTCATTTGAAAGAGGAAACCTCAGTTGAGAAAATGTTCCCACAAGATTGGTTTATAAGCAAGCCTGTGGGGCATTTTCTTGATTAATGATTAATGTGGGAGGGGCTAGCCCACTGTGGCCAGTGTTACCTCTGGGCCTTGGATGTCATTAAAGAAAAAAAAAAAAGGCCAGTTGAGGAAGCCACAGGGTGCTATCCGGTAAGCATGGTTCCTCTGTGGCATCCAGTATGGTGCCTGCCTCAACAGGACTGCGACCTAGGATATGTAAGCCAGATAAACCATCTCCTCCCCAAGTTGTTTTTTGTCATGGTGTTTCCTCACAGCAATAGGAACCTAAGACATTGCTTGAACCCTAACTTGCCACAGGGTCCAGGGATAGAGTCCCTTCAACTGCACTGGTTAGCTTCCCTATATGTTCCCTATACATCACTATATGTTGCTGCCAATAAATTGTTTTATTACTGCCCAGGAGTACAGACCTGGCTGGCCTGGATACTCAAGAAACGGGATCAAAAGGTTATGTTAAATTTTATAACATTGTTTTATGAATTTTTAAGGATCTGAGCCTGGGATCCTTAACAAAGTCATTTTTCCTCCAAATAGACCTTTCTGTGCTAAACACAGACAATGGGACCCCACAGATGAGCTTTGAAGATAGTCTGAGTGTATTACCACATATCCTTATAATAAAATAATAGCTAAAAGAGAAGGGATAGGCTGGGGACCCCACAGAGACTTGGTGGATGGAGAAAATTGGGTGTTGGAATGGGGATTCAATAAAACACAATTTAATCACTCCTATCACATGGTGATGTGTTCTAGTAACACTATGAAGTGGGCTGTGGGTGGGTTAGCACCCTTCCCCACTCTTATGATACCATTTGGGCCTATGCAGGACCATCTCTGGAAGTTTGGAGGTGGGACCTATAATGGTGTAGAAGGGAGCTTATCACTGGAATGCAACTCAAAATGCTGCCCACTTAAACTCAACCACAAATAACCAAGCTCATGTATCAACATGTGCCATGAGTCTGAATGTTTACATCACATCACCTGTCTTGACTACTATTTGCGATGATGTACTAACCATACTCATTAGGAAAAAGATTCTGTGTTTACCATTCT
Organism: Lophiomys imhausi; assembly: GCA_907164525.1. Taxonomy (NCBI): domain Eukaryota; kingdom Metazoa; phylum Chordata; class Mammalia; order Rodentia; family Muridae; genus Lophiomys; species Lophiomys imhausi. Next base: position 2,180,410 of record CAJQZJ010032426.1, read on the forward strand.
TAAAAGACCAGTACTTCAAAACATGGAAAGAGATTCCAGCTGTAGCCTTTATGCATGAAATGGTGAGACTCACCAAAGGTTTATATGGTGGTCAATTAGCATTGTTGCTTTGTACCAGGAGGGGAAAACAACTTCTACTTAAACTTGACAAGCTCAAATCCATATTGAACAAAAGACTCTCAGTAAAATTCAACAGTTAAAGGAGTCTATAAGTTGGTTAGATGAACAAGTCCAAGACCTATGAAGGTCTTAGCATTTGACATGGTGTTTTAACATCACTCAGTATTATGTTAAATCAGTCATGTTAACCTTGGTGGGAAACAGGGAGGGGGAAGTGTTGCCAACATCCTTGTCTGAAAAGAAACAGTCTGCATCCAAGTGTGACCCTAGCCACACCAAGGACAGAAGGAAACAGGCTGTACAACAGGTTTTCCAGCTCAGAAGCCAAAATGTACTATATCTTATGATGGAAAGGTGTGTACTGTTCCCATGGATTTTTTCTACCCATGCTTCCTTGTCTTTGCTCCCCCTGGTGACATATTAATTAGAACCTTCTATTACTTGTAAGCATGGTTTAATGATTGAATAATATCTTTGCAGGCAGTTGCTCCTAATAAAAGCTTAGGACAAGAGGCACTCTGGGTCCTTAGAATGTCTGGAATGTTCTTTGGAACTCTGTCCCACCCCTGCTGACAATTCACATTCCAGACTCAGAGTTTTATTTCATAAGCTCAGCTCCACTATCCTCAGAACTGCTCAATCATAAAGACATGAGTTCAGATCCCAGCACCTATGTTGGATGGTGCTGGGGTGATCTGAAGGTTACTTGTATTCTATTGCTAATTACTGGCCCCAAGATCTGGTTGTCACATATACCAGTGTTTGTTGTCTAAATCTTACTCTAACTAATTTAAAGTTGAATTGATTGCAGCCTGGATTGGGTAGAAGAGAGGTAGGCGGGGAAAAGGTTGGCAGGCCATTGGAGCAGAGAGGGTTACAGGAGAAAGAATCCAGGGGGGGAGGAGGGAGAAGACCCACCATGGGTTAGATGGAAGAATACCATTCCAGGTGGCCTGAAACATCAGCATAGCATGAAGAATAACAGCCCAAGGGGATGTATGTATATACTGGGGTTTTATTGGGAGAATAGAATTAAAAACTAGATAGATGGGCTAAGATTATACAATCCAGACTAAGGCTTGTTAAAATCCATCAGGTGTCTGTGTAATTATTCATAAGTGGGCTAAGAGATAACTCTGCCACCCTAATAATCATAAGTATCTGTTACTGAACTTTTTAATTATTATTAAATATTTATTCATTAACAATATTCAATTATAACAGATACCAACAAGTTCTTAACTTTTAACCCTACAAATTCCTACAACTCCTTTAACCTATCCACTAATCCTATTGATAATTATTTTCCTAACCTTTTAGAAGGATACAGTCTCTGGGATAGGTCCTCAGTCGCCAGGAACACAGTCTCTGGGGTAGACCCTTTAATGCACTTAGCAGTCCTTTTTCTGGAATGTCTCAGATGCAGATTCGTCAGAGTAAGTTGGCTATTGCAGTCTTACCTTAAATAAGGCTTAAGGCTTTCTTCTCTCTGGGAGACCCCAGCCATCTGTAGGCCAACTTATTTCTTTCGTATCAGCAACTCTGCCTCAGTCCTTAAAGCCAGCCACAGTTTGGACAGATCAAACCCCTCTAGGCAAAAGCAGAGCCACAAGGTTTAGTCCTTGGCCTTTTGCTGTCTTGCTGAGGCTTTATCTGTTCACCAGCTTCTTTCTGCCTCAGGGAGATCTGGCCATCAACTGATGGCCAGCCATTTGTTCAGCAGGAATCTCGGAGCTCTCTAGCATAGGGGGCCTCTTCTTTTTTATGGGGCTCCATGCACTGTCCTTAAATAGGAGGAACTCTGTTTCAGCTTAATTAGGGCTCTGCCCACTTAGCAGTTGAAAACAATGCCAGGCCAGATACTTTGTTTCTTAGTCCATTAAGTCTTTCCTGTTTTTCCTGGCTTCAACCTCTTTTTCAGTCCATTAAATCTCCTGTTTGTTTCCTGTTTTCACCTGACTTCATCCTTGTTTTTCCACAAGCTGATAAGCTAATCGCTCACAGCCAAATTGATCTTCATGCCCCGAATTAAGAGACTGTATCATCTATTTACTAAATCTAAATTAATCTAACTCCCTGCAAGTATCAATTATAAATATTAACAATTTTTACAACAAGTTGGCTCACAAATGACTGTAATTCCGGTCCCATGTGATCTGACACCCTCTTCTAGCCCCCATGTTCATGCACTTACCCTTAGGCAGACACACCCACCCACACACCCACAACCAACCACGGACCCAACCCACCCCACCCCCCACCCTCATATGCTAAATAATTTTTTTTTAAGGAATTTGGGTGATTTCAGACTAAGAATGCAGCTTAGTTGTTAAGTTCTTGCTTAATGTGCATGAAGTTCCAGGCAATAGTCAGGCACACTTCAGAGACAAAAAAGCTAAATTCCACCAGGGTTGGGAGTCTCCAGTGTAGATTCCCGGAGCAAGGCCATGGTCATGCTCCCACCCTCTGTTTTTAAAGATAGTCTCACTATGCAGTTGAGCTCAACTATATACTCCAGGACAACCACGGACTCTTAGTGGTCCTCCTGGTACAAACCACCAAACCCAGCTACAACTGTGGCTCTTAAGTAAACCAAGGTCACTTCCCGCTCCCCTGGCTGGCCGCTCAGAGGGAGAGCAACAGCTCTGAGAGCCAGTCATGTCTCCTGTCCCTGCCCCAGTACTGCCACTGTCATCTTCATCAGCTGCATCAGAATCCCCAGGGAAACTGTTTAGAATGCGGGGTGAGGAGCTGGAGAGGGTCAGGCAAGCAAGAGCACAAGCTGTTCTTTCAGGGACCCAGGTTCAATTCCCAGCACCCACATGGCAGCTCACAAGTGTCTGTAACTCCAGCTCTGGGACATCTGATGCCTGTTAGTGTAACTTTATATAATTGTGTTTGTTTCTCAGTTTCTCTCTTAACCCAGCTATCACCCAAATAATTGAGACTCTGTTATATTATTTGTTCAACAAGCTTCACAACACTAGAATTGAGCAGTTATCACTCTATTCTTTTTTTTTTTTTTTTTGGTTTTTCGAGACAGGGTTTCTCTGAATATCTCTGGCTGTCCTGGACTCGCTTTGTAGACCAGGCTGGCCTCGAACTCACAAAGATCCGCCTGCCTCTGCCTCCCAAGTGCTGGGATTAAAGGCGTGCGCCACCACCGCCCGGCTTATCACTCTATTCTTAAACCCCTAAACTAATCTGGCTTCCTCTCAGCCTAAATACCAGAGATACTTGCTCTTGGTGGCTTTACTGCTTCAGCTGACTCTCTCCTGATCTTTCTTGCACCTCTGCCTATGGTTGAGTCCCCTACTCCCTCTCTCTAATTCCTCCTCCCGTGTATGGCAGGAAGTCCAGCCCTATTTTCTCCCCTGCTCTGTTATTGGCTGTAAGCTGCTTTATTGGCATATCAGGGGACAATTGGGAAGTAGTCTTTATACAACATTCAGACAAGAAATCCTCAGAACAAGGATTGCAACCAAATATGGGGGTTGCAAAAATCAGCATTTGAATTACACAATAACTTTATGTCTACAGATGCTGTCTTCTGGAATCCATAAATACTAAGCATACACATGGTGCACATATGGACATGAAAGCAAACATATAAAATAAAAATAAATAAATCTAAAAAAAAAGACAAATCTTTGGATGAAAGTGATCCCAGTGAGCCTGGTATTTTGTAAACCCCAGGCTCAAACTGCTCTTGTACAGCAGGATTTTTTGTCAGAGGAATCATTACACAACTCCACATATACAGGGGCATATATAATGATGTAAAAATTAAAAATTTCCTGACAATAAATCATGAAGACATTTGTTTTAAAACAGTTATTTGGTAGACGTACATTTTTATATTTTATTACAGATAAAGGCAAAATTGTATATTAACAAGATAGACATGCTTATCTATTGTTACACAAAGAATCAAATCTTAGCCAGGAATGGTGGTGCACACCTTTAATCCCAGCACTTGAGAGGCAGAGACAGGAGGATCTCTGAGTTTGAAAACAACCTGGTGTACATAGTGATTTCCAGGACAGCCAGGGCTACAGAGTCAGACCCTGTCTCAAAAAAACAAACAAAATCAATTAAATTAAATCTTGTCTTATTTTGGTTGATATTGAAGCTGCCCAGGAGAGAGCACCAGAAGCTGCAGGAAGAGCTGCACCAACCGGCAGCACCAGGAAAGGACCTCTACTCCCTGAAAGATCAGAACCACAAGAACACTGAGGCTTCAAAGAACAAAGGCTCCTGCTCACCCCTACCACACTCAGTGCCTACAGGAGCCTGCTAAGACCTGAGGGATATGAGAATGCCACTTTCAACTAGGCACCACTGTGTCAGCACTTCACTCCATAAGCATTCTGTTAGTTTCTTACTTTCCGTTATTTAACTTCCACTCCAGCACATATATCTCATGATGGCTTTACTTTTGTCCATATGCTGGTCAGTTAAGGGTGTAGGATGGCTGTGTACCTTCTTCACCCAATCTAAATGAGGCATTCTTTGCCAGGCCTTTCACCAGCATCTCATGGACTTTCCCTCTTATCCCTGCATCTCTCCCTCTTCTTCTCATCCCTATTTCCTTCTCTTTTTACCTCTTAGTTATAATCTCCCATAGCTTTAACAATCTTTAAAGTCTGTGAACACTTACAGCTTCCCAACTTTTCCCTCAAAGGAAGTTTACCCATCTCATTTGCCTTTTTCTTTTCAAAGTCAATCTAAGCTGAGAGTAGTGGCAAACGCCTTTAATCCCAACATTCCAGAGGCAGAATAAGATGGATCTCTGTGAGTTCAAGGCCATCCTGGTCTACATAGTGAGTTCCAGTTTAGCCAGGACTACACAGTGAGGTTCTGTCACTACAACAACAAAAAGGCAATCAATCTAATACTTATCCCTATCCTCATCTGCCCTACTTCCCCAACTCCTAATCTTATTAACTAAAATATGAGCACACTCAATACTATCCTTGCTTACTGACATTGAGGCCAGTGCTGTTAATTGGCTCAAACATATTTGCATAGTGAGCATACCCAACAGCTGTGGGTGCTCTCGCAATTACTGTTCTACTCTTGAGAATAATTCAAAATCCACACCAGATACCTTGTGCCCTTGACCTGAGGAACTATTTCTCCCAAGTGCTGGGATTACTCATTCTACCACATTCAAGTCCCAGTTGAACAGTGCGAATATTTGACTGAAGGAATAGAGCTGCTAAAGTAAAAACTATCCAGGCTGGAGAGATGACTCAGTGGTTAAGAGCACTGGTTGAGGACCTGAGTTTCATTCCCAGCATCCACATGACGGCTCACAAACATCTGTAACTCAAGCTCCAGGGAATGTGATGCCCTCTTCTAACTTCCTCAGGCACCCACCAGGTACATGCATGCATGCAGAACATTCACATACATAGAATAAAATGATAGTAATTTTTAAATAAAAGTATCCCAAGTAACAAGATAATATGAGAAACATAAAAAATTAAAGCAACATAACTCCTCCAAAAATTACTAATCCTACAGTAATAGTATCCAGTGAAAATGAGTTAGATAAAATCCCAGACATAGAACTCAAAACATGATGATAAGTATATTCAAAGAAATAAAAGAAAAAAATAAGTTCCCACATGTAAGGTAGAAAAAGATAGAAAAGGCCAGTTGTTAGATACTGATTTATTGATTTATTTAATGGCTTACTTAAAGCACTGCTTGCACTGCCTTTTTGCCAAGCATGACCTCATTTGCAGTCTGGAACAGAATGACCTGGAGAAACTGATGAAGCAACAGGTCACTGCCCTTAGCCTGCTGACTGACTGCCACGTAGGCTTCTGTAAAATCATGCTTGCTTGCTCACCCCACCTGTGGTTTTAGAGCATAAATTTCAAGTTATTTTTGATACACATACCTTATAAGTTTCAACTCATATAAAGCATTGGACTTTTGCAACTCATTTAAAAGTATATGTTTACTTTCAGTCTTTTTAAGCTGCTATTACAAACTGTTTAGGATAGTTAAGTAATTCAAGTTAATAGTCAACCTAACTCATGGTCATATCAGATACTAGTCTATTTTATCACAAAAACATACATCCTAGGTTAAACAGATAGTAAATATCTAGAAACAGTAAATGTTTGCCTATTCAGATGTGCGATAAGTAGATAGATGATGATAGATCGATAGATGATAAACACATAAATAGATACATAGATAAATAGACAGATGGTCTTCAAAACCACAGAGACCTATAGAATACATCATTTTAAAATGTTTTTATTAATTTAAGGTCTTTTGACTCTGAGACATGTTCACTTCTGACAACATCCCATTTAACTTGAAAGAAGATGATGAGCTGAAGGCATACTTTTATACTAATTATTTGTGGTTTTCTTAATGCCTCTACCTCCCTTCCAACCTACCGACCCAAGGTAGGGGAGAAAGAAGGTTAGGAGGGACAGGGGATATATACCTCTTTAGACATAGTTCCTTAGGGCGATTTTACTCTTCATTGTCAGGACTCCAGCAGTCCAGTCAAACAGCAAACACAGCAGTAGGAACCAGCAGCAGCAAGGTTGAAGCATTCTCCGGAGTGGTGAGCCAGCCAGGAGCACCTCAAAGCCAAGCGAAGAGATGAGAAGTGAAGTTAAGCAAGAGTGATGCCTCTCTGTTTTGGGGATTCTACTTATACACTCTCAATGTCCACACAGGAATGTTTTCCAACTGGCAAAAAACACGTCTCCCCCCCCCCCCCCGGGCGTGGTGGCACACACCTTTAATCCCAGCACTCCGGAGGCAGAGGCAGGTGGATCTCTGTGAGTTAGGGGCCAGCCTTGTCTACAAAGCAAGTCCAGGACCGTGTCTTGAAAATCCAAAAGAAAAAAAATGCCCCAGCAAGAGGCAGTTTCCAGCTCACAAATATCACATGCTCTATCATGAGTCTGTTGACAAAGATCATACACCCTGTCACAAGTCTGTTTTCAGCAGTGATTTCAGTGGTATTTCCACATCCCACACTTGGGACCAAAACAAAAAACACATTCACATAACACAACAAAGTTTTTAAAGAAATTAAAACTTCCACTACAGTGAACATCAAAGAATCTCCATTAGAGTTTGGTTCAAATGTGACAAGCTGTCACTGTACAAAAAAAAAAAAAAAAAATGCCCCTTCTCCTTCTGCAGACAGAATGCTGTCCAAAATGGGCAAACTTGGATGTTGACCAAGTCAACTGCTAAACTCTGCCAAGACAGGGGAAGAAAGTCCTTCATTATTTCCGCTCCACAAATATGTCTGTCAGATATACTGGCCCAGAAGGCTGAAAATGGTGTTCCAATGCTATAGAGAAACTTTGGGAACTGTCCAGGCAGCCAGCTGTCTATCAGTTCTATAGTTCTGGAAGCTGCCTGCCTGCATTTCCTGCATACTCAGGTAATATTTATTCCTTCTTAAGTCTCTGATGGGGTTGAAGATTAAACAGGCAATAGTCTTACAATAAAACCTAAACTGTTTAGGATTTAAGAAGATGTTTTAGGTCTAAGAAGATATTTTTAGGTTGGTTATGCAAGTTGGGATAGAAATTGAGTTAGGTATAGAACTTTAAACTCATCAGAATAAGATAGATAATAGAATATTTTTCCAAAGTTGCCAAATACATTGGCCTGGACATTGGGAATGGATATCATACCTCATAGTTTTCATAATTGTTTCATATTGTTATTATATTCAGTTTACTGTTGAAAGAAAAAGAGCCTTTTATTGGACTTAAAATGGGAAATGTTGGCTTAATGTCATTGTGCACTGGGTATAGTTAACCCTTGTATTGTTCAAATACTGATTTCTCTATCCCACTATCTGACTTCAATCTGGGCATGGCTTTGTTATGCTTATTCTGCGATGCTCCTGTCTCAAGTTTGTATAAGCATTGCTCCTCATTCATTCTCTGCATTGCCAATAAAACGCTGACTGGCCAATGATGAGCCATAGGGAAAGTAGGGCAGGACATTCAATTCTAGCAAAGGGTGGAAAAAGAGAGAAGTAGGGAGTTGGAACCATGAGGAGAGGTCCAGGAAGCATCAGGAGAAGAGAGCTGGAGCAGGAAAGTACCAAAAAAAATTGCAAGTACTATGGAGATTTTGGCTGGGAGGAAGCCTGACTAGCTTGGAAGTTTAGAATGGAGTAATATTGCTCAGTATTGTGTCCAAGGAAATTTCAATAAATCATAGTCTCTCTGCATAGTTATTTGGGGAACTAGCTGGCTAAGGAATCACCACTGCCATAATCATTTTGTACATTTATATTCATATTAGTAATCCTTTTAAATTGCCAAAAGGTGGCCAGCCAGGTGGGTACTAACTTGAGGGTGAAGCTACCACACGTGGCTAGGCACGTATAACCCCACCTCGCTCTTGGTTAGGGGGAACTCTTCTCATCATGGAGTCTGTACAGTCCCAATGTGAGACCCACGTAATTCTGCAAAGACTGTTAATCCTGAAGACACCAAGGAAGCAGCCAGCCCCATTAGCACAGCCAGTGGATGGACTCTTGCCCATAATGGTGCCTTCTACTGGCTCCAAAAGCCAGTGCTGAGATAGTCACAAAGGCACCTGATCCCAGCACTCCAAAAACATCTGCCTCATGCAATGCTCACCAACCTCTACCAGCTCTACCAGGCTCTGGTTAGACTCAGAGACAAGTCTGCTCGACTTAGGGAAATGCCAGGCCCTTGAATATCCACAAAGATAGCAGCTATGTTATATGGACACATACTTGCCTGTAGAGGACAGAGATTCCCTCCATGACTGCAGAGAAATTATTAAAGAAATTTTCTCCTCACAGCTGGACTTAAAGAATGAGGTGCCCCCCAATTCAGAATTGGAACCCTTTACTGATGGGAGCTGAGGCCTACAGCAGGGGAATAACAGCCCCTCACATCAAGAGACTCCAAGTAACAGTATATGGACTAAGACGACTGCTTATCTCAGGGAACACAACAGGTAAAAACAGACAAAATCCTCCAGCTCTGAGAAGCTCTGGGACTCTGGTGTGGCAGTGGTGCACTGTAGCCAGCGTTTGCTACTTTGTGGGTTCCTTACTCTCTTCCACCCTTATTCCAACTGCCCAACACTAGGTAGGAGAGAAAGAAGGAAGAGGGGAAAGGGGGTGTCATTATCATTAGACTACTTCCTGCTGATTAGGGGAGTCGAGTATAGAGAAAATTACCCATTTCTTCCAAAGAACGCAAAGGACCTCTGAGAATATGGACACATCTGGGGCTGGAGAAATGGCTCAGTGGTTAAGAGCACTGGCTGTTCTTCCAAAGGACCTGGGTTCAAATCCCAGCACCCACATGTCAGTTCAAAGCTATCTGTAATGGACGGGCATGGTGGTGCATACCTTTAATCCAAGCACTTAGGAGGCAGAGGCAGGCAGATCTCTGTGAGATCAAGGCCAGCCTGGTCTACAGAATGAGTTCCAGGACAGGCAAGGATACATAGAGAAACCCTGTCTTGAAAAAAAAACCTTAAAAAAATGGGGCTGGAGAGATGGCTCAGTAGTTCAGTAGTTAAGAGCACTGACTGTTCTTCAAAAGGACCCTAGTTCAAATCCCAGCACCCACATGGCAGTTCACAGCTGTCTGTAATTGCCGGGCTTGGTGGTGCACGCCTTTAATCCCAGCACTTGAGAGGCAGAGGCAGGCAGATCTCTGTGAGTTCAAGACCAGCCTGGTCTACAAAGTGAGTCCAGGACATCCAGGGATACACAGAAAAGCCCTGTCTCAAAAAAAAATGTATATATATATATATATATATATATATATATATATATATATATGAACACGTCTACTTCCACTGGTTCTTGAAAGATTTAGCTGAAACTGCACAAAAATTGCCCACACCCTCAGTTCTTTTTTTATTTTATGTACATTGGTGTTTTAACTCCATGTATGTCTGTGTCAGATCCCCTGGAACAGGAATTATAGACAGTTGTGAGCTACCATGTGGGTACTGGGGAATTGAACCTAGATCCTCTGGAAGAGCAGACAGTGCTCTTAACCACTTAGCCATCTCTCCAGCCCTGCCCCCTCAGTTCTTAAAGTTGCAGGTGTCAAGCCATGAGTACACCACACCAGCACCAAGTCAGCTATAGACCCAAGTGTAACCGAACTTTTTTAATTATTCAATACTTATTTATTAACAATATTCACTTATAAAAAATATAAACATTTAACTACTAATCCTACAAATTCCTACAACCCCTTTGACCTACCCACTAAACCTATTGATAACTATTACAACTATTTTCATAACCTTTTAGAAGAATACAGTCTCTGGGGCAGGTTCTCAGTCATCAGGAACACAGTCTCTGTGGCAGACCCTTTAATGCACTTAACAGTCTTTTTTCTGGAATATCTCAGATGTAGATTTGTCAGGGTAAATTGGCTATGGCAGTCTCACCTTAAATAAAGCTTGAGGTTTTCTTCTCTCTGGGAGACCTCAGCCGTCTGTAGGTCAACTTATTTCCTTCATATCAGCAACTCTGCCACTCTGCCTCAGTCCTTAAAGCCAGCCACAGTTTCATTTAGGCCACTGTTGGGACAGGTCAAACCCCTCTAGGCAAAAGCTGAGCCACAGGGTTTAGTCCTTGGCCTTTTGCTGTCTTGCTGAGGCTTTCTTTGTTCACCAGCTTCTTTCTGCCTCATGGGAGATCTGGCCATCAGTTCACCAGCACTTTCTCAATCAGGACTTGCTAGCATTGGAGCTCTCTAGCATGGGGGGGCCCCTTGGCTCCATGCACTTGTCCTTAAGTAGGATCGCTCCTTGTTCCACCTGTTTCAGCTTAATTTGGACTCTGCCCATGTAGCAGCTGAAAACAATGCCAGGCCAAATACTTTGTTTCTAGTCCATTAAGTCTTTCCTGTTTTTCACCTGGCTTCATCCTTGTTTTTAATCCACAAGCTGATAAGCTATTTGGTCACAGCCAAGTTGATCTTCATGCCCCAAAACAAGAGACTGTATCAGAAACCCCTATATATTTACTAATCTAATTTGTATTAATCTAACTCCCTACATATCCCCCTTCTTGTAAAATAAAAAATAAATCTACAATCATAACTACATATACAATGTAAATAAATTGTTTATGTACAATACATAAACAATAACTTTAAATTTTTAATGTACATTAAAGCAAGAGTTAAAATAACCTTAAACTTCCCACAATACATAGTTGTATTTACATCTTTTGACAATCAAAAGACATGCAAACGAAATGATTTTAAATTCTTATCAATAAACTTAATTTTCTATTGCATACAAAACATTTTTTAAACTTGCATCAATAAATAGAATCTTAAATTTCTAACAATATAAATCCATCATTTCATCATTTGCTGTTTCTGGGGTTGCAAGAATATTAATTTGAGTACCCCATTGTTGTAAAAGATCTCTTCCCCATAAATATATAGGCATGTCAGCCACATAAGGTCTTAATTTCACTTTTTGCCCTTCCAGTCCAACACATTCAATCCATTGTATACTTTGCTTAACATGGGATAATTTATTAATCCCTATAAAATGTGAAGGGACCTTTTGAAGTGCCCAATTTTGATTCCAAGAATTGTAAGATAGAATAGTGATATCTGCTCCTGTATTCACCAATCCTTCAATTTCAGTTTCATTCATTTGTACTTTTAATTTTGGTCTCTGGTCATTCACAACTGTTTGCCAAAATACACCTTTTTCAGTACTCCCAAATGCTCTTGCTTTTTGTATTGGAGCAGACTTGCCTTTAGCATATGGAAACAACAGCGGCTGAGCAATTTTATCCCCTGCCTTAATCGTCACCTCTTTCCATTTGGATACCATAATTTTAATTTCTTCTTTACAATCTCCATCTATAACACCTGGATGTACCAAAAATGCTTGGCAAGTGGATCCCCTTTTTCCAAAGATTAAACCTATTGTCCCTGATGGTAAAGGACCATAAATGCCTGTGGTCAACAGATAGCATTCACCTGCTTTGGATAATGTAATGGACTTGTCTGTGGCCAGATCTAAAACTGCACTGCCTTCATTAGCATGCAAAAGATTGACCACATTTAATTTTGTCCTTTCTGATTCATTATGTCTCTCTGAGTGGCTGATGGACAATGGTTCAGATTTTTTGATTTGGGGCCTTGAAACGGCAGGCCCCTCCCCTCGTTTCCCTGCAAAGGGTTACCTGTGACATCTGTTTTTGATCTACAATTCCGGGACCAGTGTTTATCTCTTCCACACCTAGTGCAAAAATCTGGAGATCTTGACCTTCCATTGCTATCAGAGACCATTTGTTCCCTGTTATGACCACGTACTGTAGAACCATGATACTTGTTATTTTCAGTTCTGAAATCAGTTCGAGCTCTGGAAGTTATATTGTACAATCTTTTTGGAAATGACCAAATTCACCACATTTAAAGCATCAATTAAAACCCCTAGCAATGGCTTGTCCTATGATATTAGCCTGATATTCTTGAGAACTAATATCTGTTGTTTCTCTTATCCAATCGTCTATTGGGGCTCCTCGAGCCTTTAAGGGTCTAATTTCCCTACACCCAAGCTGAGAATGGACTGTGAGAGCCCACCTGGAGCAGCGTCTGAAACTGATCAGCTCAAACTAGCTTGTAATGGACACACACCTCAGACCTTTATTTGGCTTCCTGATGCCATTCCTGATCCTACCGATGCTAGACACCCATCAACATAACAGCCCCCAGAGGGGTTCTACCTTCTCTCCTTCAGGTGGCACTTCCACTGAGAAACAGGCCAGCCTTGGAATCATCCCTCAGACAATCAAGCTGTGATAAAACTTCCCATACCAGTAAAACAGACTGTGAATACTTTTGGAGACAGTCCCAGCTAGTGCCAGCTTGTGGATGAGTAGCCAAGGGGCAGAAGAATGATTATGGATTGTCTTTCTTAAATACTGGTCATGCATGGACTTTGTCTGAAGAGGGGCCTGAAGGATGCTCCCATAGAAGGACATATGGGCATATGGGCCTTTGGTTGAGGGGTGTGCTGGATAGTTTTATGTCAACTTGACATAAGCTAGTCATCTGAGAGGAGGGAACCTCAATTAAGAAAATGCCTCTATAAGATCAGGTTGCAGGCAAGATTGTAGGGCATTTTCTTTGTAATTGATGTGGTGGGTCCAGCTCATTGTGGTTGGGGCCACCCCTGGGCTGGTAGTTCTTGGGTCTCTATAAGGAAACAGGCTGAGAGAACCATGAGGAGCAAGCCAGTAAGCAGCACCTCTCCATGGCCTCTCCATCAGCGCCTGCCTCCAGGTTCCTGCCCTGTTTGAGTTCCTGTTTGACTTCCTTCAATGGTGAGCAGCTTAAGCCAAATAAACTCTTTTCTTCCCAAGTTTATTTGGTCATGGTGTTTCATCACAGCAATAGTGACCCTAACCAAGACAAGGAGAACCAGGCAGAAATAATATGGGAACTGACCATGAAAAGCTCTTTATTTGAAAAAGACATGTCTTGAAAAGCTGGACTTGGTGAAAGCCAGGCATGAGCTCCTTAACCTGAGTCAAGACCACTGAATATGCTTACAAGCAAGCCAGGCTACTTATACTGAGTTAGGAACGACCCACCAAAATCTAACTAACACACAAAAGTGACGTGTGTAGCTGGGCCTCTTGATAAGGTCATAGGAAAAGCCCAATGTGTAAAAAGTGAAAAGGGCTATAAGAAGAGCTGCTGTTAAAAGAACAGTAACTCAGCCGGGCGGTGGTGGCGCACGCCTTTAATCCCAGCACTTGGGAGGCAGAGGCAGGCGGATCTTTGCGAGTTCAAGGCCAGCCTGGTCTACAAAGTGAGTCCAGGACAGCCAGGGCTACACAGAGAAACCTTGTCTCGAAAAACCAAAAAAAAAAAAAAAAAAAAAAGAACAGTAACTCAGGGGATGGAGAGATGACTCAGAGGTTAAGAGCACTGGCTGCTCTTCCAGAGGACCTGAGTTCAATTCCCAGAAACCACCTGGTGGCTCATAACCATCTATAATGAGATCTAGTGCCCTCTTCTGGCCTTCAGGCATACATGCAGGCCAAATGCTGTATACATAACAAATAAATAAATAAATCTTAAAAGAAAAAAAAACAGTAACTCCTAATTAGTACACACTACACCTTCTACCAGGAGACAGTTGTAGACTGGTATTCTTGGCCTCCAACTTAGATGTGCTCCCAGGAATCAAGATCCAACAGTACTTACATCCCTTAGGTTAAAGAAAAATAATTAAATAAACTCAGTACTTTCACTAGTCCTGCTAGGAATGGCCCTGACATGTCCATGACCACTGGTCCCACTGCAATAGGTGCCCAACAGTTCAGAGCCAGCTCTCCACTCAGATCAAGAAAAACTTAACTATTGTTTAGGAAAATATAGCTACACTTCAGAGTGAAACAGATTCATTGACAACAATGGTCTTTCAAAATCCTAGGGGATTGGACTTAATTATCACTGAAAGGGGAGATATCTATTTGGTTTAAAATAAATTTTTTAAGATTTGTTTATCCTGCCCCTAGAGGCATTGCAGATGTGGCTGCTATGTCACATGTGCATCAGTAGGTGGCAGAGAGGAGAAGAGGCTGTATCTACATTGAGTGTTCTGACCTATGAACATCTGAATGAATAGTAGCCTAACATTCCTGAAAAAAAAAAAGCAAGCTGGATACCAACACCACTTCAGCGCCATGGGGTAGCCTGTGATGACTACCAGACCAGTACCAGGCAAGCACCAGATGGGCTCCCAGGACAGGAAACAAGCCAGAAACTAGAAGAACTCTTCCTGGGCCTGGATGTGGGGGTTGTGGAGACCCAGCCCTGGATTGAGATCTGGCCCAGATGGGGGTCACAAGAGCAGGAGAGCTGTCCCTGCCCCTCACATGCTGCATCACTCAGGAGAGCAGGCCCTGCACCTTTCCATAGTAGAAGTGGTTCTGCAAGTGGGGGTTGTAGGTCCAGAACCAGGGCTTTGAGTTGGCCCACCCCAACATCTACCCCATGGATGAACTGCTAGATAACAAGAAGAGGTCAGTTCCACAATCCAAAACTACAGGATCTCCATGACACAGGACAGTTACAGCATATCTGAGAGGAGTTCCAGTGAGGTTCCAGTAGTGACAAAGTAGCAGAAACCAGAGGCCTTGTACCAGACCAAGGAGTCTTTATAATGAACATTTGCAAGCAAAATGTGTGGACAAAAGGCAATATTGTGGGACACACTGAGATACACTGCAGCTTCCACAATGATATTTTATTTTTTATGCTGGGTCAGATTGCAAGGGTGGAGGGTGGGTCTGAGGGGAGGTGGGATATGAGAGGGAACAGGGTACATGATGTGAAATTCACATAATAAAAATGTTTCAATTAAGAAAAAAAGATTTGCTTATTTATACATATGAGTGCACTCTTAGCATGTATGCCTACATGACTGAAGAGAGCACCAGATCCCATTACAGATGGTTGTTGTGAGCTACCACTTGGTTGCTGGGAATTGAGCTCAGAACCTCTGGAAGAGCAGCCAGTGTTCTTAACCATTGTGCCATCTCTCCAGCCCCCGAGGAATGTTATTCTTATGTTATATGAGAAAATTGCCATAAAGTTGTTTAAATGGATTAAGGCTAAGGGTGCAAAAAAAAAAGCCAATAGAGCACAATGCAGACAAGACACCAGGAGTATTTCTTCAAGATGAGTTTCTAAGGTATTATGAAGGTGAGGAGGGGGAAATAAAAGGAAATAAGGCAGAAGAGACCAACTATCAGATGCTAACTTACTGATTTACTTAAGCACGGCCTGTTTGCCAAGCACGACTTCACTTGCTACCTGGAACAGAATGACCTGGAGAAACAGCAAAAACAATGGTTCATTGCCCTTTACAACCTACTGGCTGTCACATACACTCCTATAAAATCTTTCTTGTAGCCGGGCGGTGGTGGCGCACGCCTTTAATCCCAGCACTTGGGAGGCAGAGGCAGGCGGATCTTTGTGAGTTCGAGGCCAGCCTGGTCTACAAAGTGAGTCCAGGACAGCCAAGGATACACAGAGAAACCCTGTCTCGAAAAACCAAAAAAAAAAAAAAAAAAAAATCTTTCTTGCTTGCCTGCCTCACCTTGTGGTTTTAGAGTATAAAATGAAAATGCAAACTGGATCTGACATAGAAGCCCTTCAGGTGCTGTCCTGGCTTCCAGAGCATCTCCTTGCCTCCATCCCATTGGTGTCTGGGTGCTTGTCCCAGGAAGTTCCCTGCAACAGACAAGAACACGAACAGATGAATGGAATAATGGGGGTGTTGTGAGACATGAAAAAGGAATTCAACAAGGAGGTAGAAATACTTTTTTTTAATCTTTTAAAATGCTGCCAATGATAATCATAAATAAGCAAACAAAAATCTATGTGGAAAGTCTCACCAACAGAATGATCAAGGAGAGGAGAGAGTGTCTGAGCTTGGAGACAAGGTGAAGGAACTGAAACAAGCAAGGACAGAGATGAAATATTAACAGGGTACCAGTGGGAATTGCAACACTAAAAAGACCATGTACATGTTACAGACATAGAAGGAGAAGAATCTTGTTCTAAAGGCATAAAAAACATTCTAAAAATAATCATGACAGACGATTTTCCAGAGTTAGGACAGAGATGCCAGCCCAGATACAGGAGGTATTTAGGACCAAACAGACAAACCAGAAAAGACCCCCACTGCGGTGGAGAGTTTTATGTCAACTTGGCACAAGCTGAAGTCATCTGAGAGGAAGAAATCTCATTTAAGGAAATGCCTCCTGGGCTGGAGAGGTGGCTCAGAGGTTAAGAGCACTGGCTGTTCTTCCAGAGGTCCTGAGTTCAATTCCCAGCAACCACAGGGTGGCTCACAGCCATCTACATTGAGATCTGCTGCCCGGGCATATATGTAGAGCAAATACTGTATACATAATGTAGGGGCTGATAGGTTAATATAAGTTAGATTTAGTGAATAC
>CAJQZJ010032426.1:2207546-2227671 GCA_907164525.1 Lophiomys imhausi
AATAAATAAGAGTTAAATAAATAATAATTTAAAAGTTCGTTTACACATAATAAATAAATAAATAAATAAACAAACAAACAAATAAATAAATAAATAAATAAATGTCAAAAAATGTTTGTAAAAAAAAGAAAATGCCTCCAGGACTGGAGAGATCACTCAGTGGTCTTCCAAACGACCCTAGTTCAAATCCCAGCACCCACATGGCAGTTCACAGCTGTCTGTAATTGCTGGTCATGGTGGCACACCCCTTTAATCCCAGCACTCAGGAGGCAGAAGCAGGCGGATCTCTGTGAGTTCAAGACTAGCCTGGTCTACAAAGTGAGTCCAGGACAGCCAGGAATACACAGAGAAACCCTGTCTTGAAAAACCAGAAAAAAGAAAAGAAAAGAAAAGGAAGGAAGGAAGGAAGAAAGAAAAAGGAAAAAAAAGATCAGGTTATAGGCAGGCCTGTAGGGTATTTTCTTAATTAGTGATTGATGGAAGAGGGCACAACCCATTATGGATGGTACCATCCTTGAGATGGTGGTCCTAATTTCTATTACAAAATAGGTTGAGCAAGCCATAAGGAGCAAGCCAGTAAGCAGCACCTCCATGACCTCTGCATCAGCTCCTGCCTCCAGGTTCCTGCCCTATTGGAGTTCCTGTCCTGACTTCTTCAATCATGAACAGTGATGTGGAAATGTATAGTGTAAATCGAGGCTGTGTTGTTGGGGGCAGGTGAGTGTCCGGGTGGTGCTGAGGTATTGAGATCAGGCTGCATACCTGCTGAGGCAGGAGCGGGCCATGCTTTCCTCTATCATATGTAACCGAACTTTTAAATTATTATTTATTTAACTCTTATTTATTTATTACTAAATTCACTTATACAAACACCAACAATTTCTTATCTATTAATCCTATAAAATCCTACAACCCCTTTAACCTATCCACTAAACCTATTGATAATTATAACAACTACTTTCATAACCTTTTAGAATGATACAGTCTCTGGGGCAGGTCCTCAGTCGTCAGGAATACAGTCTTTGTTGTAGATTCTTTAACGCACTTAGCAGTCCTTTTTCTGGATCTCTCAGAGGCAGGTTCGTCAGGGTAGTTGGTTATTGCAGTCTCACCTTAAATAAGGCTTCATGCTTTCTTCTCTGTGGGAGACCCCAGCCGTCTGCAGGCCAACTTACTTCTTTTGAATCAGGAACTCAGCTGCTCTGCCTCAGTCCTTAAAGCCAGGCACCGTTTCCTTTAGACCACTGTTTGGACAGATCAAACCCCTCTAGGCAAAAGCTGAGCCACAGGGTCCAGTCCTTGGCCTTTTGGTGTCTTGCTCAGGCTTTCTTTGCTCACCGGCTTCTTTCTGCTTCAGGGAGAGAGCTGGCCATCAATGGCCAGCCCTTTTTTCAGCAGGACTCTTGGAGCTCTCTAGCATCAGGGGCCTCTTCTCCTTCTGGGCTCCATGCACTGTCCTTAAATAGGAGGAACTCTGTTTCAGCTTAATTTGGGCTGCGACCACTTAGCAGCTGAAAACAATGTCAGGCCAGATACTTTGTTTCTTCAAATCCATTAAATCTTTCCTGTTTTCCTGACTTCAACCTTGTTTTTCAGTCTATTGATTCTTTCCTGTTTTTGCTGACTTCATGCTGATAATGCTCTTCAGGCCCCGAATTAAGAGACAGTATCAGAAACTCCTATATATTTTCTAAATCTAATTTATCTAACTCCTACAATCATCCAACTGGATATGGCTGCAGTTAGAATCTCTGGGTACTGATGCTGCAAACATGGCGGGTCCAGGAAAGTGCAGGCGCAGTTGGAGAAAGCTTTCCAGCAGCAAAATCATAACAGCCCTGAGACAGCATATTTGGTGATCCTTCATCACAGCCTATGTCATGATGGCCTTATCCCCGCTGCCATGGTCTCCTAAAATCTACCAAGATCCACATGCGCTCCCTGAGGTGGGTGACGGTCCTCCCTTGAACCACGGGAAGTGTGGGTGGGACCTTTGGGCACGGATGCGCTTTATTGGCTGGGACTGGGATGCTGGCAATGCTACATGGGAAAAAGGTAAGCTCACCTGGGACCACCTGTGGGGTCGCTTTACGTGCCACAGTGAATGTGGACCTTTGGGGTGTGTCCACGTGCTCCAGAGAGGCTGGTGGAAGCAGGGAGAGAGCTGGACCATACACTTACTGATCTCAGTTGGGGGCCTGGGGCCCCAAATTTGAGGCTTCCTGGGTCTGGATCCGCTCAATATCGCTATTCTCAGCCACACATCTCTGGAGCCATACCTAACACTAGCCAGCCTTCTACAGACGCACCCGAGCATGCACATTGACCACCAGCTGCCTGGGACCTGCACCCTCACTCTGGGAGGGCCACATAGACCCGCAGAGCCTCCAGAGGGGCCTGATGGGTACAAAGCCAGGATCCTCCAGGGACACCCAACAGAAGTGTAAGCCAAACAAACTCTTTCCTCCCCAAGTTTCTTTGGCCATGGAGCTCATCACAGCAGTAACAAGACACTCCCTAATCATAATTAAAACTAAATAGACAGAGCAAAGGAAGCATATTTGAAATCAGCAAGAGAGCCAGCGAGGGTAGCTCAGCAGGCAAAAGCACTTGCTGACAAGCCTGATGATCTGAGTTCAATTCCCTGACACCCATAAGATTAAAGGAAAGAACATGACTCCCTCAAGAGCTGATGAAACACTTGCATAGATTTTAATTGCATTTTAAAATTATTTTCATTTGGGAGGAGGAGACACACATGCATGGCACTTGTGTGGAGGTGAGAACTCTATAGAAACTGGTCAATCCAAGGGATTTGACTCCCTTCTTGGCTTCCAAGGGCACCAGGCATGCACACACACAAACACACACACGCACACGCACACACACTGGCATACTCAAAGACAAAACACTCATCCATATAAACAAAATAAATATTTTAAATGTATTTTATCTATGATTACTTTTTAATTTTATTTTAAACTTTATTATGAAAAGTTGCAAATAAAGGTAGCATTATTTATTTAAAAATAAGCTAAAGAGCCAGATAGTGGTAGTGTATTTCTTTACTCCCAGCACTTGGAAGGCAGAGGCAGGTAGATTTCTAAGTTTGAGGACAACCTGGTCAACAGAGTGAATTTCAGGCCTGCCAGGGCTACACAGAGAAACCTCATCTAAAAAAAAAAATGTAAAATAATAATAAGACAAGGAAATCCACTAACACCAAGCCAGCTCTACAGAAAAATGCTTAATGAAATATACTGGACTGAAGAGAAAACAAATCCACCCACAAGACTATAGGAAAAAATAAACAATAAACCTGTGAGAATAAGCCAGGCGGTGGTGGCGCACGCCTTTAATCCCAGCACTTGGGAGGCAGAGGCAGGCGGATCTCTGTGAGTTCGAGGCCAGCCTGGTCTACAAAGTGAGTCCAGGACAGCCATGGAAATACAGAGAAACCCTGTCTCGAAAAAAAAAAAAAAAAAACCTGTGAGAATAATAAGAGAAAATGGAAAAATCTAAACACTAAAAAAAAAAAAAAATCAACAAAATGGCAGGAATCAATACACACCCTTCAGAAATAATTATGAAAGAATAGGAATGGTCTCAATTCCCCAGTGAAAAGACGCAGGCTAGTAGATTGGTTAAAAATGCAGGGACTATCTCTTTGTTGTCTCCAAGAAACACACTTCACCACTAAAGTCAGACACACCTGAGGGTGAAAGGATGAAAAAATATTCCAAGTGACCCTAGAGACAAGAGATGGGTTCTAAGAGCTGACAAAATAGACTTCAAACTGAAACTGCTCGAAATGAAGCCCTAAGCTAAGCCAGCACAGTAGTGGCTTTGATAGCCCTCCTTACCTAAAGACAGGGCTTCCTGACAAAAACTAAACAGAGAAATGTGGGGACTGAATGGCACCATTGGACCAAATGGACTTAACCAGGCACCCACAGAACATTCTGTCCAACATGCATTCTCCTCAGCAGCCCACAGAACGCTCTCTAAAACAGATCATCTGTTAGGACACGAGGCAAGTCTCAAAACAATGTAAGAAACTGAAAGAAATGCTTGCATTCTATCTCACCACAATGGAATGACACTACCAATCAGCAAGAGAAACCCAAGGATGTACGTAACCTTTCAGAAAATAAACAATGAGGTGCTGAATGGTGAGTGGGTCATTGAAGAAAATGGAGACAAAAATTAAATTCTGGAATCATATGAAAGTGAAAACATACCAAAACCTATAGGAAGGGGGGCTGTGGTGGCACGCGCCTTTAATCCCAGAACTTGGGAGGCAGAGGGCAGGTGGATCTCTATGAGCTCGAGGCCAATCTGGTCTACCAGAGTGAGTTCCAGGACAGCCAAGACTATACAGAGAAACTGTCTCAAAAACATAGAACTATAGAATATGCTCTCTGTCCCCATCTCCAGCAGAGCATATAGATCTCCCACGGCCCCTCTTAACACCCCACTCCTTTCTCTCAGCCAAGAACTCCCACAGGCATTCCCTGGGAATCCATCAGCCTGGCCAAGAAGCAGTAGGTGATCTTTAGGCTTTCACTCTCCTCCAAATCCCATAGCCCAGTCTCATCCTCAGGTCTGTAACCGACAACCTGCTGTGGCCTCTCCTTCCTCTCTGCCCTCATTCCCAGGAGACTGGGCATATCCTGTTTTCCCACTTCCTGTGGACCCTACTCAGCCTCCCCACTTCTAATCCATCTCTATCCCTAAGTGTCAGCTCCCAATACTAAGAAACACATCCTAACTGGAACCCTCAGTGGCCACACCTGGCAAGATCTCAGAAGCATTCCCTACCAGCCACCGCACTCTCCTATGACCCAAAAAGGGCAACAGAAAATAAGCAACCAGAATACCCTCCCAATAAACACAAGACCAGATACCAACACCTCGAGTTACAATAATCCCAAACCCAGATGTTTAGATGCCAACATAAAAACACAATCCATAACAGCCAGAACAACAAGTCTCCACTAGAGCCCAGCTTCCCTACCACATTAAGCCCTTAGAAATGCAATATAGTCTATGGCCATACCACCCTGAATGCGCCCGATCTCGCCTGATCTTGGAAGCTAAGCAGGGTCGGGCCTGGTTAGTACTTGGATGGGAGAAATGCAATATAACTGAAGCATGGACAAGGACTTCAAAATAGCCTTTATGAATATGTTAGAGGCCCTTAAAGAGAAAATTAGTAAATCCATTAATGAAAACACAAACAGTAAACAGAAATAGAGAAAAGAGTTTAAGACTTGCACATGGAAATAAGATTTTTTTTAAAACTCCAAACTGAGGGAAAACTGGAAATGAAACATTTAGGAACTTGAACAGGAAACCCAGAAGCAAGCCTTACCAACAGAATACAAGAGATGGAAGAGAGAATATCAGACACTGAATGCAAGATAGAGAAATGAAATAGCTCAAACAAATGTTAAATCAAAACAAAAACAAAAAAACCCACAAATCAGGTACAAAACACCCATAAAATCTGGGATACTATGAAACTACCAAATCTAAGAATAATAGGAATAGAGGAAGGAGCAGGAACCCAGGTCAAAGGCACAGAAATATTTTTCAACAAAATCATAGAAGAAAACTTCACCAATGTAAAGAAAGAGAAACCTATCAAGACACAGAACACCAAATATACTGGACCAAAAAAGAAATGCCCCTCAGCACATAGTAATCAAATACTACATGTATAGAACAAAGAAAGAATATTAAAAGCTACAAGGGAAAAAGAACAAATAAACATATAAAGGCAAACCTATCAGAATTACCCCTGACTCCTCAATGGAGTCTCTAAAAGCCAGAAAGGCTGGAAAGATATTTTACAAACTCTAAGATACCACAGATGCCATTCCAGACTACTACACCCAGAAAAATTTTCAATCACAATAAACAGAGAAAGAAAGATATTCCATGATAAAACCAAATTTAAGCAGTATCTACCTATAAATCCAGTCCTACAGAAAGCTCTAGAAGAAAAACTTCACCTGAAGAGGTTAACCCCACACAAGAAAACACTGGAGTAAATAATATCAGACCAGCAAACCAAAAGAAAAGGGGTGGAGAACCACACCACAACAAATAAACACACTAAATCTAATAGAAGAGAAAGTGGGGAAAAGCCTCAAACTCATTGGCACAGGTGACAACTTCCTGAACAGAACACCGATAGCTCAGGATCTAAGACCAACAATCAATAAATGGGACCTCATGAAACTGAAAAGCTTCTGTTAAGCAAAGCTTTGTATCATTCGAACAAAATGGCAGCCTACAGATTGGGAAAAGATCTTCACCAACCCCACATCTGACAGAGGGCTAATAACCAAAATTTATAAAGAACTCAAGAAATTAAACACCAAAAAACCAAGTAATCCAATCAAAAAATGGGGCACAGAGCTAAACTGAGAATTCACAAAAGAGGAATCTAGAATGGCTGAGAGTCACTTGAAGAAATGCTCAACATCCTTAATTGTCAGAGAAATACAACTCAAGATGACTCTGAGATTCCATCTCACTCCTGTCAGAATGGATAAGATCAAAAACAGTATATGCTGGCAATGTTGCAGAGAAAGGGGAACACTCCCATATTGCTGGTGAGAGTGCAAACTTATACAACTGCTATGGAAATCAGTCTGGTGATATCTTAGAAAACTTGGAATAGCTCTACCTCAAGGCACAGTCATACCACTCCTGAGTATACATCCAAACGATTTCACCAATTCACAACTATTTCACCAATTTTTCACCAATCCACAAGGACATCTCCTCAACTGTGTTCATAGCAGCTTTATTTGTAATAGCTAGAAACTGGAAACAACCCAGATGTCCTTCAACTGAAGAATGGATTTTTAAAAAGCTTTGGTACATTTACACAATGGAATACTACTCAGCTATCAGAAACAAGGAAATCATGCAATTTTCAACCAAATGGATGGAACTAGAAAAGTTCATCATGAGTGAGCTAACTCAGACTCAGAAAGATACACATGACATATATTCACTTATAACTGGATTTTAGCCATATTACAGGATAACCCTCCTAAAATCAATAGACCCATAAGAACAGGAACAGGGACTTGGTTACCTGTTAGTGGGACACTCCACCCTAGTGGAACTGCCATGAATGCCTCCTGTGTGAGAGGAAGCTCTTAGACCTCATGTGACTAACGAACTGAGGGGGGGGCTGATATGTGGAGGCACCCCACACTGGAGGGATGGGATGGGTGGGATAGGGGGTAGAAGATGGGAGGGTGGGACTGGGAGCAGGTGGAAGGAGGGGGCAGTAATGGAGTTGTAACTTGAAGTAATAAATAAATGTTTTTAAAAAACACACTAATCAATGGAATAGAATTGAAGACTCAGAAATATGTTCACACACCTACGGACACCTGGTTTTTTATAAGGAAGCCATACATACACCCCGGAAAAAACACAGCATCTTCACAAATAGTGCTGGTCAAACCAAACAAATGAATGTAGAATAATCCAAATCGATCCATACTTATCACCCTGCACAAAACTCAAGTCTAAATGAATCAAAGACCTCAGCATAAAACCAGATACAGTGAACCTGAGAGAAGGGAAGATGAGGAATAACCATGAACGCATTGACACAGGAAAATACTTTCTGAACAGAACACTGTTAGCACAGGCACTGAGAAAAATTAATAAATGAGACCTCGTGAAACTGAAAAGCTTCTGCATGGCAAAAGATACTGTCATTTGGACAAAGAGACAAGCTACAGAATGGAAAAAGATAACACAACGAAAAATGGGATACAGATTTGAATAGAGAATTCTCAAAAAAAGGAAACATAAATGGCTGAAAAGCACTTAATGCAATGTTCAACATCCTTAGTCATCAGGGAAAAGCACATCAAAACTACTTTGTGGTTTCATCTTACACCAATTATAATGACTAAGATCAATAAAACAAATGGCAGCTCATCCTCAAATGGTGAGGATGTGGAATAAGAGGACTACTAATCCATTGCTGGTGGGAGCGCAAACTTGTACAACCACTATGGAACTCAGTGGGGTGCTTCCTCTAAAAGATGGAGATTGATCTACCTCAAAACACAATTATACCACTCTTAGGCATATACCGAAATACGGACACTTCATCATACTACAGAGAACCATGCTCAACCATGTTCATTGCTGCTGTATTCATATTATCCAGCAATTGGAAACAATCTAGACGACATCAACAAATGAATAGATAAATAAAATGTAGTACATTTACACAACAGAATATTACTCAGCTGTATACTTCACAGATAAATAGATGGTACTAGAAAAAATCAACCTGAGTGAGGTAACCCAGACCCAGAAAGACAAATATGGTATGTATTTGTTTATATGTGGATATTAACTATTAATTCATTGATAAGCAAGCTACAATCCATATAACCACAGAGGTGAGGTAGAGAGTAAGGGGCTAGTGGGGATGAGGGATCTCCCTAGGAAGGGGAAATACAAATAGTTACCAGTAGATGAGGTGTGCACAGGCTTAAGGGGCTTGGAATGGGAGGATCAAATGGGGGAATAGAGGGATGAGAGAGGGAATTCAGGGAGGGACAGCTAAAACCAAGGGCCATTAGAGGGGTTGTATGGAAACCTAACACAATAGAGGCTTCACAAAATCTATATATATATGAAGGGGATCTAAATGCAATCATCAAATAACAGGGGAGACAAGCCTCAGTTGGATACCCCTTGTCACCAAATAAAGGTTCTAATACCAGGAATGGGTTACATCTTAACCTGTAAACATCTCACACTATTTCCCAAGCTATTGGTTGCTCTCCACCAACTAATGGTAAGGTATGGTTGCTGAAGACATCTACATAACTCATTGAAAACAGATGTCTGCCGGGAGGTGGTGGCACACACCTTTAATCCCAGCACTTGAGAGGCAGAGGCAGGTGGATCTCCTTAAGTTCAATGTCGGCATGGTCTACAGAGCAAGTTCTAGGACAACCAAGGCTACACAGAGAAACCCTGTTTAGAGAAATCAAAAAAGAAAAAGAAAGAAAACAAAGCTATCAAGCTGCTGCCTTCACTCCTATGGACTAGTGTTTGTGGTACAGGAAGGTACTCTGTATGCTACCCAAGGACAGAGGTAAACAAACACCAGCCCAGCTTCAAACCTTTTGATTTACAATAGTGGCATACTGGGAGGATACAGTGGTACAATAGTGGCTCAAAGCTTGTGGGAGTAACAAACAAATATCTGATTTGACTTACGGACCACTCCATGAGATGGAGTCCATGCCTAACACTGCTCAGGTGGCCAAGAACCTAAGACTAGATAGGCCAGGGACTTGGGGGAAAATCAAATATTACAGTTCTACCGAAGGAACAGAGCATTAAAGAGAGTCCTAACGACTTCCTGCTATACTCAGAGATCTGTGCCTTGCTCAGCCATCATCAGAGAAGCTTCTGTTTTTCCCCTGTCGCAGATGGGAACAAATACAGAGACCCACAAGCAGAGAGTAAGAGGCCTTGGAACACTAATCCCAAAAAGGAATGTCTCCATATCAAATCATTCCTCTCAGAGCTCAAGGAACCCTGAGAAGAGGAAGTAGAAAGACTGTAAGAGCCAGACAGAATAAAGGACACCGAGGAATCAAGGCCTTCTAGACACAACAAGGCTGGTGCGCATATGAACTCACAGATACTGAGGTAGCATGCATAGGGCCTATATGGGTCTACACCACATGGGATCCTAGAGCTGAAAGAAGTAGATGCGCACACCATCCATAACCCAGAAGCTATCTCTAATAGACTGTCATTTACAAATAGGAATTTAGTTTTCTCCAAAGGAGTCTCACTGGGGAAACAGACCACTCTGAAGGGTAGGCCCCATGCCCAGCAGTAGATGACCAAGACAAAATAAACTCAGTGGTTTCTTGGACTGTTGATAGACTGCTGTCAGACTAGCAGGACCACAGCCTGTAAGCCAGTCTAGTAAGTCCACACACACACACACACACACACACACACACACACACACACACACGAACACATATGAACTCACAGATACTAAGATAGCATGCATAGGGCCTGTACAGGTCTACACTACATGGGATCCTAGAGCTGAAAGAAGTAGACACACACATCATCCCTAACCCAGAAAGTTAGGAAGTTGGAGATGGATGGATGGATGGATGGATGGATGGATGGATAGATAGAGTATAGATGTGTATATATATTATATGGATGAATATCTAGATGTACATAAGACCTACCAAAATTAAACCAAGACAATTAAAACTAATTTTAAACAGATGTAGGGTGAGAGGAGACTGGAGAGATTCTCAGCAGTTAACAGTACACACTGCTCTTGGAGAGAACCCAGAGTTGAGTACTCATAGTCAGAAGCTCACCTCAATCCAGCTCAAGGGGATCTAACGCCCTCTTCTGGCTTCAGAGGGCACCAGAATTCACTGATGAATTTTACCAGACGTTCAAATAAAAGCTACAACACGGGGGGGGGGGGGGGGGGGTGTGCACACCTTTAATCCTAGTACTCAGAAGGCAGAGGCATTAGGATTTCTCCAGGCCAGCCTGGTCTATAGAGTGACTTCTAGGACAGCCAAGGCCACACCGTGAAACCCTATCTCAGAAAGGTAGGAACGTTAACAAACTCTTTTCACAAAGCTAGATATCAAAAACAGGTAAAAGGAGAGACAGACAGGCAGACAGACAGAGAGCTTGATACAATCAGCTTCCCTGATGAACATAGACACAAAAATTCTCAGCAAAATACTAGCAAACAGAATTCAAAAACACATTTTAAAAAAGATCATCCTCACCCTAACCCAATGCTGCTATGGTCCCAGTGTGCCCACTGGTGTCGCTGGAGTCCTGTCGCCTTCCCTGACCTACAGCTCGCAGGACCTCCACCACTCCGTGCTCCACAGGCACCCACACTCCGACATCTGCCTCCCACCCTCTCCAGCCGGACAGATGTCCTCCACCTTCGCCCCCTCAACTCAGGACTTCTTCAATGGTGGTGACGTCCCGGTGTCCTAGAGTCCCACTCTGCAGGTCCTGCAGCCTGGCTAGTAGCGGAAGATGGCACCAACTCTAAATGCTTTGTGCGCGGACTCCTGGTGCAGTCACTGTCTGAAGAGGACCGGCAGCCTGGGCCAACCTGGAAAAGGTGCAGTTGGAGCTGTCCGGCACCGCAGGGACGCTCTGTAGGCTGAGATCCACATCTGTATTAAAGCCAATGAGGTGACCGCTCTGGAGTAGGCGCTGTGTGCCTGTCGCCCACAGGGAAACTGAGGCTGGTTTACGGAAGCTGGAGTGTTCTGGGAAGTTCGTTGTTATTGAAGCCGCCACCGGAGCAGCAGTCCTAAGGCTCCTGGTTTGAGACCCTGTAGCTTCCTTCAATCATGGTCTTGCCAACTCACATCCCCAACTCCCAAATCCCCACCTCGGCACCCCAAGTCCACATACCGCACACACCCAATCTGAGCACTTCACCCAAGCTTCTCACATCCGGAGTGGCACACTCCCACCCCCACCCCTGCAAAGCTGACATCCGTACCTCAGCTCAGGGCTACCTGTCTATCCCACCTTCCTCAGCCTGCCCCCCCCCCATTAAACACCAGGAACAAAAAGCAAAATAGCAAAATCACATATTTTTTAAAAAAGCATTCACTAGGATCCCGTGAGCGCTTTATTCTTGAGATGCAAGGATGGTCCAGTTGACACGTAAATCAATAAATGACACCAAAACCACATGTTCATCTCAATAGATACGTAGCAAAAGCTTTTAACAAAATCAAACATCCCTTCATATTAAAAGTCCTGAAGAGAGTACTCTAGGACTGAGGGGATAAGAGAATGTTGATGCTCTTAAAGAGGACTGGAATTCTGTTTTCAACACCAAAATGAGATGGTTCACAATCACCTGTAACTCCAACTCCAGGGGACTGGACACCCCCTTCTGGTCTTCTTGGACATACACACTCAAATGCACACACAAGGCTTACACTCACACAGATACACACTCATATGCATAAATAATGTTGAATCCTGGTCAAAAGGAATATTGCTGGAGGTATCACCATACCTGATTCTCAGTTATGCTACGGAGCTGTCACAGCAGCATGGTGCTTGTATAAACATACACAGATCAGCAGAATAGAATGAGGGACTCAGATACAAGTCCGCACAACCTCAGCCACCTGGTTTTTGACAAAGATGCAAAAAAGACACCCTGAAGAAAGACAGCATCGACAATAAATGGTGCTGGGAAAACTGGATATGTAGAAAATAAAATTAGATCCTTATCTCTCACCCTGTACAAAAATCAATTTCCAGTGGATCAAGGACCCCAACATAGACTGGAAAATACTGGAGGAAAAGGTAGGTATAACTTTATGATACAGACACAGGTAAATAGAAGTCTGATTGCATAATCAACATACGATGTATTATTACATTGCAAAGCTTTTGTACAACAAAAGAAATGATTGGCTGAGTGACAACACGTCCAGTGGAATGGAGGAAGTGCCTGACAGAAGACTGGGATCTAGATATAGAAAAAACTCAATAAATTAGACATAAGGAAAACAAACAATCCAATCAAAAAACGAGCTATTGAACTAAGCAGAGTTCCCAAAAGAAAAATTACAAATGATTAATAAATGGTTAAAGTGTTCAGCTTCGGGCTGGAGAGGTGGCTTAGCAGTTAAGAGTCCTGGCTGCTCTTCCAGAGGTCATGAGTTCAATTCCCAGCAACCACATGGTGGCTCACAGCCATCCACAATGAAATCTGGTGCCCTCTTCTGGCCTGCAGATATACCTTCAGACAGAACACTGTATACATAATAAATAAATAAATCTTTTTTTTAAAAAGTGTTCAGCTTCATTAGGCTTCCGGTAAATGAAAATTAAATCTACTTTGAGGAGTTGGAGATGGTACTGCAATTAAAAGCACTTACTGCTCTTGCAGAGGACCCAAATTTACTTCCCAGCACCCACATCAGCTGGCACGCAACCTCCAACAATTCCAGCTCCAAGGCTTCCTACACCTCTGGGCTCCTCAGGCACCTGTACGCATATACTCTTACCCACACACTGACACACAGGAATACACATTATTAAATGCAAAATGAATCTTTTTTTTTTTTTTGGTTTTTCGAGACAGGGTTTCTCTGTGTATCCTTGGCTGTCCTAGACTCACTTTGTAGACCAAGCTGGCCTCGAACTCAGAAAGATCCCCCTGCCTCTGCCTCCCAAGTGCTGGGATTAAAGGCGTGCGCCACCACCGCCCAGCTGCAAAATGAATGTTTTAAAAATATGTCAAGTGTGGTGTGTAACAGAATATCTTTATTTAGAAACACGTATATTTGTTAATACTTAACAAACATCTATAAAATATCTAAACCTTATAACCTAAAACCTATAATCTAAAATCTATAATCTATCTAAGAGTATCCTAATACCTAAGAACACTCTAATACCTATCTAAAAAACACTTAACACTATTTTAACTTTCTTAAAAGGATATTAATATTCTTTTTCTTTTTTTTGTTTTTTTGAGACAGGGCTTCTCTGTATAACAGCTCAAGATATTAATATTCTTAATGTAGATCCGTGCAGGATGGCCTGGTTTATGGCAGTCCCAGAAGGCAGTTCCTTCCAAAGATTAGTAGTTTTTTGGACCATCGCTTCTCGGCCTTTCGGCTAAGATCAAGTGTAGTAGTTTTTGGACCTTACTTTGCCAATTTGTAAGGCCAGTCTATTTCCACCACCAAATGGTGGCCGGTTTATAAAGTTAGTCTGTTCCAACCACCAACTGAGGGTGACTTTTTCAATCAGCTAAGACTCGCCTCCACACTTGCCTTTGGCCCAGGCAAGTCTCAGTGCTGAAAGCCTCTCCAGCAGCTTCTGAACTCCATTTGCCTCGCTCACTTTTCCAGCATTCTGGGGCCCCAAGACAGATCTCTGAACACAAAGATCACTGCATAATGGGGTTCTCAGGGAAAAGGTGAGTGCACTGCCTGCCAACTCTCCAGCCTTCATTCCGAAGACAAACAGATGCAACAGGGGTGATGTCTAAGCATTTCCCATTTTTAATGTTCCGTCCCCATGCTTATATAAGAACCAAATGGGTGTTTTCACATGAGGTTATGTGGGCCAATCACATTAAAGGTCATCCTATTACATCACATAGCACAAGCCTGGTAATATGATGACATACACTGATCAAGAGTACGAAAGTCTTGCTCACCCAATCAGCTATATCCACAATCAGGCTTCAATCCCACCAGCAACTACCAGCTAGTTGGTGCCATCTTAGATATCTCCCACAAGTTTCTTTCATTTTCCCAGCCACGAGGCATTTCTCATAAGCCTCCTGGGTCCCCACACTAGAGAGGCAAAGGCAGGCAGATCTCTTTGAGCTCCTGGCCAGTCGGATCTACACAGTGAATTCCATGCTAGCCAGGGCTACATGGTGAAACTCTGTCTCAGATAGATAGGTAGATGATTAGATGGATGGATGGATGGATAGATAGATTGATAGATTGATAGTTAGATAGATGTAGATAGATAAATAGACAGACAGACAGACACTGGAGATGTGGAACAACAATTGAATGCTTGCTGCTTTTCCAGAAGATCTGAGTTGTTCAGTTCCCAATACCTCCTCAGCAGTTCACAGTCAGTCACCTGTCACTCCAGTCCCAAGGGATCTTCTTGGGGTGCTACAAACTTAACAGACTGCAGAGAGAAAAGTCACAGAAGGCAAGAATGCAATTAGCCTCAGCACCACTCAGAAGCCAGTGTTGGTTCAAACTTCAGGCATCTGATTCCAGGTGGTTTATTTTAGGCGCATTTAAGCACAGCGCAATTTGGCGGAAACTCTTCTGGTGTAACAAACAGACTCTCTCATGCACAACAAAGCTTACATAAATCTCCTTGAAGAGCAAAGTAAGTCAAATACAGATCAGATACGACTATATCAAAACTGTTTGTAAAGTCCATAAAGATAGGTTCTATAGATTGACTGGGAAGAACAAACTTATGACCAGGGTCTGGGGAGGATCTGGTGCTGGAAACATCTCTAGCCACACAATGCAAAGGTCACCAGGCTAGAAAGCACATCCACTCCCAGGCTTCTGGGTGGAACACAGGGATTGCATTCCTTCCCTTGAAGGAGCAACCCAGATTCCTTTAGTGTGCTTGTCTCTCTCTAAACACAAAGACCCTCTGGGCCTCCTATGTCTCCCCCTTAAAAACCTTTTTTTAGCCAGGCTTGGTGGCACACACCTTTAATCCCAGCACTCGGAGGCAGAAGCAGGTGGATCTCTGTGAGTTCGAGGCCAGCCTTGTCTACAAAGCAAGTCCAGGACAGCCTGGGCTATTATACAGAGAAACCCTGTCTCGAAAAACAAACAAACAAAAAAATTTAATGAGAAAATTGTGGCTGTAATGGAACTCAAGGTAAATGCATTGCCTGCATGGCTAGTGTAACCATTGTAGGTAAGCATAACAGAACTGTGAGAATAGTAGTAGGAGACCCAGGGAAGAGGAAGGCTATCTTAACCATGGTGGTCACTCAAAGGTCACTTGACGGATTTTTATCTCTTTATGCAGATCATCAGTTTGACCTTCGATAATATTACAGAAATATGACACACTAAAGCAGCGCATGCCAGAAAACTGTTGACAATCAAGGTTATGCTTAAGCAACAAATACTTTATAGTAGTTCTATTTTTCAAAACTGTGGTGGTTCTCAATTCACCAGTCTCTTGATTAACTTCTGCTAATACATTTGCTGTTATATTCATAGTTTGAAAAACCACACAGGCCATTTTTGAAACCTCTTTTTGTATTCCAGTAATCACTTCTGGGCCTAGAAGAAAAACAATCCTTAGCACGGCAAAACAATGCCATACTGTGTCCTGTGACAGGCATGACTTTTATCCCTTCTGACCAAAAAGCATCTCTGGAGTCTATGTTGACAAGCTGAGAGTTAACACGTAACACGATCAGTAAACATAGCATTTTGGGGGTCAGTAGTATTGTGTCCTTGTCTCCCCAATCTCTCAGTTTGATGAGTTAAAGTCTTGATGTTATGATGGGATGGTGTTAAGCATTCTAAATGTTAATTGGTCCTGTTTGCAGTCTGTTGCTTAATTGACTCTGATTGTTAAATAAATGCTGAGGCCTGGAGATTGGGCAAAGACAGAGGTAGGCAGGACTAGGGGCTTTTAGAGAGATAGAAAGCCTCTTGGGAAGAGAAAGGTTGCCTGAGAGAAGAAGCCAGGGGTAAACAAGGAAGACACACCATGGGGTAGATTAAAGAAGATCCTTCCACATGGCCTGGAACATGGGCTTAGCGTGGAGAATAATAGTCCAAGGGAGCGTATGTATATATGGGGTCATATTTGGGTAACAGAAATATGAGCTAGCTTAGATGGGCTAGGATTGCACAACCCAGGCCTAGTCTTGTAAAGATCCACCCGGAGTGTGTGTGTATTCATTTATAATGGCGGGTTAAGGATTAACACTGCCGAACCAATTAAAGATAGTGTAAATACTAGGTAAACAATTTAATTAGCTATTTTTTTTTCAACAATGTTACCCCTTCATGGGCTTGTTATCTATCTTCAGATGTTTCGTTTATCTGGAGGTCTCCAGAATGCCATCCTGATCAGATGCATGAGAGTGGGAGCCATTTAGGACTTCATTCACTTTCTAGAAAGACATAGTATAACCTTACCCTGATGTTAGAAGAACACCTGGTCTTTCTCATTGATTAGTCTCTAGATCTTTCCTTTTAACATTTACTTTAGGCTTTTAGAGGAAAATGCTTGGGGCAGCAGGGAACGCATTAGCCTTTAAAGTGAAAATTTTAAAGGAAGCATGACTAAAGGTAGCAGTGTGTAGGAATTTAGGTAGATGTACACACCCTCTTTTGATTTTTTGTTTGTTTTGTTTTTTCTTGATTTTGGTTTTGGTTTTTGAGACAGGGTTTCTCTGTGTAGCTGTGGCTATCCTGGAACTCACTCTGTAGACCAGGCTAGTCTTGAATTCAGAGATCCACCTGCCTTTGCCTCAAAGTGTTGGGATTAAAGGTGTGCACCACCACTGCCTGGCCCCCCTTTTGATTTTTAAAATTTGCCATTTAAGTATTTGATGGTGTCATATTCCACAATAGCTTCATCCTGTGGATTGTAAGGGTTTCCAGTAACATGACTAATATTTCATAAATTTCAAAATTCCTTAATGCTAGTATATACATGACTGTTTTTAGTTGTATCACTATATGTATTATTATAATGTATTATATGTATGACTAGTTTTTAGTTGTAATGAGACCCTAGAAAGGAGAAGGTATATATAATAAGTGATTTATGGCCTCCGAGGTTGTTTCATTACTGTGAGCAGAAGCAACAATCATATTTTTAAAGGTGTCATCCACTACATGAACATATTTTAAATGTCCAGATTCTGAGACATGAGTAATATCTGCCAAATGGCATTAGATCTTAACCCTCGAGGATTTATTCCACCAGCAGAGGCAGTGGGATGAAAGAAGAACAAGAAGGGAAGGCTCCTAAGGTTCGTTGTGCCTGCTCCTGAGGTACCTGTAAGACTTTGCATTTTCCATTCGTGAGGTCTTTGATCAGTTTGAAAAAAAAAAAAAGTATTGGGGCGAGGAGAAGGCCGGCGCATTAGCTTGAGCATTAGCAGATGTTAATGGACCTGGAAAATTAGAATGACCACAAATATGAGTTATGAAAAAAATGTTGATATTGTTGTCTTTTTTTTGACATCTGAAGGGAGAAAAGTAGTTGTGAAATAACATTAGTAATGAGGTTGGATTTACGTCTTGCAATTTCAGCTGGGCATGGTAGCACACACCTTTAAAAACTTGGGAGGCAGAGCAGGCGGAGCTCTATGAGTTCAAGGCTAGCCTGGTCTACAAAGTAAGTCCAGGACAGCAGGGTTCTGTAACACAGGGAAACCTTGTCTCAAAAAAAAAAAAAAGTCTTGGCAGTTTCTAAAAGTGAAACAGCTTGAGCACAATATGCAGAGTTAGTTAAAATATCCAATGGTTGGGGAATATCTAATAACAGATGATTGATTACCACAAATTCAAACTGTTGTGCTGCATAACCGGGGTGGTTATGCTCCGCAGTCTTTTTCTGTGGAGCGTGTGGGATTTGTATATAAAACATAGACTCCTTGTTCTCTTGAAGAGCCATCTGTAAAAGCATTAAGAGCAATCTCTACAGGATTTTTAGATGTAATTTTAGTTAATACCCACAGGGTATCTTCAAAAAAATCATAAAAGGGAACATTTAGGGTAATGGTTATCTACATATCACAAATAGCATGCTAATGCTACTTGTCAGCTATTATCAGTGTGGAACAAGTAATCAACCTGCATTTTATTAAATTTCATGATGGCCTCTGCAGGCTCTTTAACAGTAAGTTGTTAAAGACAAGTCCATACCATCATTATCAAGTCCATATTTCTTGTAAATAAAAAAATTTACAGATCACTGCAGAAATTCTGACATGCATAAATTTCTATAATATCATTTTCTTGTTAATATATAATTCCTATAGGTGATGAGGAGGAAAGACAAGTAACTGATAAGGCAGTAAGGGATTAATTCTATGAGCTACCATTTTAGCAGCAACGTTATTCAAGAAACTAATCAAGCTCTATAGGAAACTAATAAAAGCATTATATTTCTTATGGAGTCTAACCAAGAGTCTCCAGAAAGTAAATTAAAGAACAGAGCTCACTAGTTAGCAGTAGTAGACAGATAAGACATATCCAATCACCACAGTCCGATTTTATTTTTGTAAGTAACAGAGGGTGCACTGTTTGAAATTTTAAGCTGAGAGGATGATGGCGAATTTGTTGTTGAGTAATAATATATCCTAAATAATTAGGAGAGAAAAACGTCATCGAGGTAACTGAATGTCCAGTTACTCCGGAAATTTAAACAGCCCTGGCTTGAGTGCCTTGTCTATTGACATACAGTAGCAATTTTTCATCCCTTGTTGTAGAACTTCCCATGGATATCATCAGGTCATTGGCTGTTGATTGCTTAAAGTGGGAACAGAGTGTGCAAATTGTTCTTTATCATTGGGATGTAAAAGAGTAGAGAAAAAGCAGTGTTTTAAGTCAAGGATGAAATGCAATGTCCCTGGGGAATCAATAGTAGGATCAGAGAGCCCTGGCTGGAAGTCTCCCAACTGTTTTCATAGTAGCAATTATGCCCCCAAGATCATACAGCACTCGAAATTTACTCTTGGCCTTTTTATGAATTACAAAAATAGAAGAATTCCAAAAACTAGCTGAAGGTTCTGTATGTCCTAGTTGCAATTGTTTCTGTACTAGAAGTTGGGCCTGTTTTAATTTTTCTCCTGAAGGGGCCATTGGCCAGTCCATATTGGGTCAGCCCTGCTGTGAGAGAAAACAAAGAACTAAGGGATCTCTAGGGCAGCTGAGCCCTGGCGCACAGGCTTCAGGACCCAGCTCACACTGCAGCCAGCACAGTCCAGCTCACTACCGGGCCAAACGTAGGCAGTGGACATCAGACTCAGATCCACTTGACTGGACCCTGGGGGACAGAGGCTCTGAGTTCCCATCCGGTGAACTGCCTGACTCATCAATGTCAGGAGCACTAGGAAGCCAGAGCGGCAAGGTCTGCCTGCCCTACCAAGGTGTGTGTGTGTGCATGTGCTGCAAAATAATTGAAAGGGAGTTTTTCCCCCTTCGTGGCTCTTTTTACAATAGTTCCTATGAATTTCCAATTATCAGTATCAATTGTTCCTTGTTCAGGAAACCAAGGACTGAACTGTACAACCATTTGTACAAAGTTGCAGAGCTATTACTCTGAATATTTTGCTCCCCTGGATCTTAACGGACATCCCAATAATTGTATAAAATGCTTTGCCTCAGAGAACTGAGAAAAAAACCCCGTGTTATTTCACCCTCTCACTTGCGCGGCAACTCCTCGGTGAGAAGACCCACGCTCATGGTATAAACACAGAGAGAGAGAGAGAGAGAGAGAGAGAGAGAGAGAGAGAGAGAGAGAGAGA